>CAEFZP010002065.1:0-442500 GCA_903064625.1 Mallotus villosus
GAACGAGCAGATACTAGTTTTTGGACTGCCACCCTCGACAAGGTGGAAATGTAGTGGACGAGTGCCGATGGCCTTAAACCGTTCCGAGGTGGCGACAAGAGCCAACCGCGTGCCCCCCCCCCCCCCCCCCTCCCTCCCCCCCCCCCTCCCACCACCCCCCCCCCCTGCTCCCGCCCCCCCACTCGCCCTGGCCCCACCGCGCCCCCTAGACCGAACCAGGATTTGTTGCCGCCCACCCCACCCTGCCCGGTTTCCAAAACAAACAACCCAACCCACAGCACGTCTGCTGTGACAGACGCCACCGCAGAGGGCCGCGCGGGGGGCGCCCAACGCACCCCGCCACAGCACCTCTAGAGACACCGGGGAGACCGGAGAAGCAGCGGCGGAGGAGAAGGAGCAAAATACAAAAGCGCAAAAAACGCTCCGAAAGAACCGAGAGGACGACATAACGGAGGCCGGGCCACATCGGGCGAGCAAAGGGACCGGGAGGAGACCAATGAAAAAAGCAGCCTGGAAAAGAGAGACTGGTAGATCGGAAAACGTCGACACGCACGACACAAAGAACCGTATAGACACAAGCAGGGACCGGAACCCAACATGCAACCAGCATGGCAGACGAACCAAGTGAAAGGACTGAAAAGAAAAACAGGAGGAGAAGGAAAGGAACGTCAGATAGATAAAACAAAGATTTAAACCCGAGCAGTCAACATAGGTCCAGCCAAAGGCGCCCACGCTGTATCTTGGACCCTGAAGCAGACAGAAAAAAAGGTCAAGAGCAGGCAACAGGTGCACCGGTCACAAGGAGCTGACGAAAATGACCGCAGGACGTTCCTAATACTAACTGCAAATCAGTTGTCAAAAGGAGCTGTCAAAGGTGCTCAGTGTATATCGAAAGAAAAAACAACCACTGGCATGTAGTGGATAGAATTTGTGCCAGAGTATACTGATCGTGTATCTAAAGGGGTTTCCTGTACAAAATAACCACTGATATATACCAAACATGATCACATGATGTCGGATCTTAGGGGCGAGCCTGAGGTAAATGTGTGCTGCATGCAAGATGTGTCGACAAGCGTGCATGGTGGAGTAGAGGATACACACCATAGAGTGAACAGTGGGCCCTCATTTGCAAGTGTTCAGCTGAGCAACACATTGATCATATTAGGGTTGCTCCACCACACCACGTAGACAATCCCCACCGGCCCCGTCCCCAGTACCCCACCCTGTCAAACCCACCAACCAGAGAGCCTCAAAGCTTCATGCCTCCCACAGTCAAGTGGTTTTGTACGCTTGTCTAAAAACAAGCGGACTTATTAATTGGCGAACGAGACAACCGACAAGAGCACATTCAGGGCTGCCAGGGGGAGCCCGCAAGACTGAGAGGGGAAAAGCCACAAACATACGAAAGCCCACCTGAGAGGCCAGAGGGCTTTAAATCTTATCTTTCTTCAATTATTTTCCGCTGCCGAGGGAAGGAGCAAAAGAGGGCAGAAGAGGGATCGGGTCTCCATCACAACCAAACCTGCCCCCACACGTTCCAAAGACTCGACAACCTTGACAACCAAGACGAATCTACCCCCCATCCAAACACATCCCACGAGGACGAACCAAAACTTTACAACTGGGCATCCCTTCAACCGACCCCACCACCCGCACCGAACGGCCACCCCCGAACACATGACCTCTAACCCAACCACAACGACTCCCAGCCGTCTCGCGTTCGAACCTCTCGACACCTCCGGACAGCCACAACCTCACCGGAAGATACACCAACACCGGCCGTTGAAACAGCATGGCTTGAGGAAGGGGAGGAAGAGGAGACAAGCCCACGCGACCTCTCGAGGACCTGCGCGACCTACAGGGTGGGGCCACAGCATCTACACATTTTCTGGCCACAACCTCACAGGACTGGCACGTGGGTGCGAGACGGCCACCCAAAAAGTGGGCTAACTAACCCCAAGGGTATGCAGGCGACCACCATGCTAAGGGTGGGGAGAGGGGGAGGGGAAACCCCAACCCCCACAGGGGGGGACTCTGGGACCGGAGCAGGGTTGGGTAGGGGAGGCGGGGGAGGTGGCGTGAGAGGATACGAGGCGCGCTGGGGCGTCGAAGAACAACACCTGGACCGCCTCCTTCCTCTGGACCCACGCTCAGGTGGGCCAGGGGTGGTGAGGGGCAGGAGGGTGAGGGGCCAGGAGGGTGAGGGGCTGACAGCTGAGGAGATGGGTAACACACAAACACACACACACACATACATACACCTACACAGTCATTCACAAATGCATTAAATGTGTAAACCCACACATGCTCATACAAAGATTCACGCCATAGAACAACACAAACACACCACACCACACACACGCACACGGAGGTGGTTATGTGGGCGTCATTCAGCTTGGCTGTGGGACTCATGAGTTGTCGTCATTACATTCTAATTCCTGGCTTGTCAGTTCCTATTAGACACACAGAGCGTTGTGGCCCAAAGGTTATTGATTAGGTCTTAATATACAAACAAATATATTACCTGGGCTTTTCTGCTCCACACAGGCAAGCAATGTTACAGCAAGGACACAGCTCGCCTGTCTGATGGATGATAATACACTGTGGTAACCGAAGAGTTGAGCTGAGGGAAGAAAAACAACACATTAACTAACACACACACCACAAAACATATTAACACATGCACACAAACAACATCCTGTAGATGATTGCTTCCTTGTCAGTGGTGTCTAGGCTCCAATTAAGCAGTACAGTGTGTGTGCTTGTGTGTGTGTGTGTGTGTGTGTGTGATAAGAAAGACCATTTATTTGTGTGTGTGAAGTGAGAAAGATGGCATGTAATGTACCCAGACCCACACCCCACATCACACCTTACCCCTTAGTCTGTTTCAGGCTCTCTCCTGTCTGTCTGTCTGTCTGTCTCTGTGTGTGTGTGTGTGGTTCCAGGCTCCGTTATTGCAGACCATGTTTTCCATCCAAACCTGTTCAACCCTAAACACAGCCATCAGCTCACCAACAGCAATATTCCAGCTCTGGTTTTGCATCCACACACAGCCACATCATTCGTTGCAGTTACTTGTTAGTCCTGCTCTCGGCCCTAAGAAACATACTTATCTAAGTTTGCAAGGAGTGCTAACCACCGTCTGTAGTGCCGATTCTGGTTCCCATGGTTCCCATCTACTCTCCTGCTTGCCTGCCTGCCTGGTGCCTGGTGGGCCTGCCTGCCTGCCTGCCTGCTGCTGCCTGCCGCCTGCCTGCTGCCTGCCTGCCTGCCTGCCTGCCTGCCTGCCTGCTTGCCTGCCTGCTGCCTGCTGTGCGTGCCTGCCCTGAATGGCCAGGCCTTCTGCCTGCTTGCTCTGTCCTGTCCTGTCTGCCGTGCTCGCCTGCTACACTTAACACGCCCTTTCCTCACATACCCCGATCCTCAATCTGCTTGTCTTGGCTTGTGTTGTGTCGGCGCTTCGGTCCAAGAGAGAGAGAGGCGAGGGGAGGGGAGTGAGGGGAGGGGAGGAGAGGAGAGGACGAGGAGAGGAGAGGAGAGGAGAGGAGAGGTGAGGAGAGAGGAGAGGAGAAGGAGAGGAGAGGAGAGGAGAGGAGAGGAGAGGAGAGGAGAGGAGAGGAGAGGAGAGGAGAGGAGAGGAGAGGAGAGGAGAGGAGAGGAGAGGAGAGGAGAGGAGAGGAGAGGAGAGGAGAGTGAAGATTAAATCGGGAGTAGGATCGAGCAGTAGCCAGTCACCGGCCAATCACACTGCTACGACAATGCAGATGTTGAAGTATAGCTGCTCTTTAGAGGGAGAGCAGATGACAGGAAAACAGAAAAACAAAGGGAGGAGGGGAAAGAGAGGAGAGAAGGACAAGAGAAAGAGAGAAAGAGAGAAAGAGAGGAGAGAGAGAGAGAGAGCAGAGAGAGAGAGAGAGCGAGAGAGAGAGAGAGAGAGAGAGAGATCGAAGAGAAGTAGCTATCTCTCTCCTCGTCTCTCTCTCATCCCTCTCACCCTCACTCTCAGTGTCTCTCACTCCATCCAGATCTGTCCTCTAACTATCGTGTGCTGTCAGCAGCAGCAGATCCCTGGGAGTGATACCCATCCATGGCTGCAGGTTTTATCTTGGTGTGCTACAACAAGCAGATAAGACCCGGGCCAACAGCGTTGACTGCAGCACCTGCCTAACTGAGAGGTGCTATACTGCCTCCCAGTGGTTGGGACAGAAAATGTCACTTAAACACACATTTATACTATTTAAAACATGTGCAGTATCTTTATTTATATATGTGCTACATCAATAAATACTTACTCGAAAAATATTAACGTCTATATGTATACATATATAAATATGAATACTATATAAATCAAGTGTCTTTGGTTCCACTGCAGATGGAGAGTGTGCATATGAAGATCATGAATGATCCCTCAGTAACCGGTTCATATCACTGATGGACCAATCAAAGAGATACTCCTGACACTGATCGACCAATCAAAGAGACACCCCTGTCACTGATGGACCAATCAAAGAGATACTCCTGTCACTGGTGGACCAATCAAAGACACACTCATATCATTGACTGACCAATCACAGAGGCCCATCGGCTGTGTGGTGTGTGAGGTGCGGGAGCCCCCCCTCTCTTCCCTCTCTCTCTCTCTCTCTCCAACACACACACTTGTCATCCTGGAACAATGGATTCCCCTCAAGGTGACCTTAATCAGACGACGGCAAATGTTTGTAATCAGGATGCTTTGTGTGTGCATGTGTGTGTTTCTGCAAACGTGTGTGTGTCTGCATACATGTGTGTATGCGTGTGTCAGAAACTGTGTGTGTTTATGCTCATGCACGAATGTGTGTCTGCATATGTGTGTGTATTAATGTCTGCATGCGTGTGAGTCGGCATGTGTGTGTGTGTGTCAGAAACTGTGTGTGTGTGTCTGCTCATGCATGTGCGTGTGTGTCTGCATGTGTGTATACGTGTGTGTGTGGTGTGTGTGTGTGTGTGTCAGAAACTGTGTGCGTGCGTCTGCTCATGCATGTGCGTGTGTGTGTCTGCACACGTGTGCGAGGGTGTGATCCATCCTGTTCTTTACCTCATGGTGCAGTCTGCAGGTTCTGCTCTGGAGCCTGCTAAGTGAGACGGATAGCGGCCGCTCTAACAGCCCGGTGAGTCTGAGACTGGCCACGGCCAATCAAGACAGAACGAGACAACCAGTCAGACAGGGGGGGGGGACACTAAAAGTGTGTGTGTGTGTGTGGGAGACGGGGGGGAGTCTGTGTGTGCGTGTGAGTGTTTGTGTGTGTGTGTGTTTGTGTGTGTGTGTGTGTGGTGTGTGTGTGGTGTGTGTGTGTGTGGTGGAGTGGAGTGGGCCACAGCCGGCTGGCAGAGGCGGGTTGGGTGCAGAGAGGAGGAGGGGAGGAGGAGGAGGGGGGGGGAGGAGGAGGAGGAGGGAGAGGAGAGGAGGAGGAAGAGGAGAGGGGAGGAGGAGGAGGAGAGGAGGAGGGAGAGAGAGGAGGAGGAGGAGGAGGAGGAGGAGGAGGAGGAGGAGGAGGAGGAGGAGGAGGAGGAGGAGGAGGAGGAGGGGAGGAGGAGGAGGAGGAGGAGGGAGAGATGGAGACTAATAAGAGCTTGGGTTTGACCAGGAATAATGGAGCAGGTGGCCGGGACATCTGGATCAGGAGAGGGGACTTCTATCAGACCTCCAGCACCATCCGCTCACCTTGCCAGTCAATTAGCAAAGTAGGAAACTATACTGGGGGTAAACGATGCTGACAATCACGCCAGAAAGTCTGTGTGTGGGCGTGTTTGTCTGTGTGTGTCTCTCTGTGTGTGTGTGTGTGTCTCTGTGTTTATGTGTCTGTGAGTCTATCTGTGTATCCGTGTGTGTGTGTGTGGATGCATTTGTGTGATGATAAGATCATGGATTGATCATGCGTCGCTGACGCGGGAGTGGAGAGTGTTGCTGGTGATGCTGTGAGTGCTTTGACCTTGGAGCTCTTCACTACCAGAGGTCTGCGGGCCGAGAGGCAGGCAGACAAGCTGAGGCTCTGACAGCTACAGAGCACACGGAGACAAAACAGCCTTTTATACTGATCCTGCACCCATCATCTCTCCATCTCTCCATCTCTCCATCTCTCCATCTCTCCATCCTTCTATTCCTTTTATCATTTTCTTTTTCATCCTTTTCTTTTTTGCTTTCTCGAACTCTGTTCCACTCATTTCTTCCCTTGCACTACCCCCTCCACCTCCTCCATCTCCACTGTCTCCTCCTCCTCCTCTTCCTCCTCTTCCTCCTCCCTCCATCTCTGTCTGTCTTAACAGCAGGCTCTGCTCCCTAACGTCACAAACAGGTAATAAAGACACCGTCAAAAGGACACAGGGGGATCCACATTCCGCTGGCGTCGCCGTCCCGGCATCGTAACTCTTGGTGTGAGCGGAGGAGGGCGAGTGTGGGGGGGGAGTGGGGGTGAGGGTGAGGAGGGGGGGGGAGGGAGGGAGGGGGGGGTATAACATCAGCCGGGAGAAGCCTGCAGGGACTTTAATGGGCCAGACGCGGGAGTTAGTGAGTTAGAGCCATCACACACACACTCACAGGGGCACACATCGACTCAGGCTGTGTGTAGGGACGCTCACACACACACACACACACATGCACACGCACACACATACACTTAGATATAAAGTGAGACAAACAAACACATTGGGAGGAACATAGACAGACAGCAGAGAGGGGGGATCAGACCTGGCTGACAGTGTAAAAGATGAACAAGCAGACGCACAGATGGGGACACACACCTCCTGAGCCTACACACACACACACACACACACACACACACACACACACACACACACACACACTGGGTTGATTACCCCTCCTGATGATGGACAGCCAAAAGAGAGACAGACAGAGAGGGGGGAGAGGGGGAGAGAGAGAGTGTGTGTGTGTGTGTGTGTAGGCACTACGAGTCATCAGGCAAGGTTACTTGGATGCAGAAAGCATCTTAAAGCCCCCAGCTCAACGCTCAGTATGCCAGACACATCTGATGGGGTGGGGTGCATCTTTAATTCCCCTGACTGTCCTCTCCCCCTCTCTCACCGACCCCACCCCTCTCTTTCCTTCTCCCTGTCTCTCCTTCTCTCTTCTCTCTCTCTCGCTTCTGTCTCTTTCTCTCTCTCTCTCTCTCTCTCTCTCTCTCTCTCTCTCTCTCTCTCTCTCTCTCTCTCTCTCTCAGTATGAAGGGCCCCCAGACAGAAAGGAGCATAGAGAGATCCACACACACCATACTTTGACCTCTCATCATGACCTTGTGCACACAAACGCACACAGTTCACTAATGTCAGTCATACACACGTGCCTCAGTCACACACTCGTTCACTAATCTTAGACATACACACACACACACTCCTGCTCGCTTCGACCTAATCATCCAAATAAACTCAGTCAGTCTCTCTGCTGTACTCTACTGTGCCCCACTACACAAGTTCTAATGTGACTGTTTTATTCTCTCATATCAAAGTTCCCACTGCGTGCCATAAATGACTTTAGCGCGTGTATCCTGTATGTTTGTTCTACGTGCCAGAGGACAGCGTGAGAGGATGACATTGACGGTGCGACCTCCTCTCCCTGACAAACGGCCCACACCCCGTTCTGTCGCGAGTCTGAAGGATTATACAGATGAGCTCTGGGTTTATGTGTCTTTCTAATGGGAGGGGATATTCTCCTGTTTAAGGCAGGTCATTTTGACCTTTCCCTTCCTCTGCCCTCCCTCCCTCTACGCCCTCCTCCCTTCTCTCAGCTCCTCTCCATCCCTCCATCTCTCCCCCATCCCTCTCTTCTCTGTGCCCTCCTCCCTTCCTCAGCTCCTCTCTCCATCCCTCCATCTCTCCCCCATCCCTCCATCTCTCCCCCATCCCTCTCTTCTCCTCGCCCCTCCCGCTTCCACCCTTCCTCAGTAATTCCGGACGAAGTTTGTAGAGGCAATAAATGTAATTAGTATCGTATTTCAGAGAGAATGGATAGAGCTTTACATGAAAGAGAACGAGGAAAAAGGGAGAAGGGTATACGCACCAAGATCAGCATGTCAGCTGTGTGTGTGAGTGAGTACTGTATGTATGTGTGTGTGTGTGTACTGCATGTTGGTATACTATATGTATGTGTGTGTCCGTGTACTGTGCATGTGTGTATGTTTGTGTACGACGTACGTGTGTGTGTGTGAATGTGTGTGTCCCAGTCACCCGTCCGCTCCTCTTGGCTGTGAGCAGCAGGGGTATCTGTCAGAGACAAAGCGTGTGTCGTCTCCTATCCCAGAATCCATCTCTCGTTAGGTCCACCTGTGAAGGCTGGAGGGACAGCAGCTTTATTACCCAGACAGAACAGTGTCTGTGTCTGATCACAGCGCTGGCCAGCCTGCACGCTGGAAATAACATCAAAGCCCTGACACACGCACGCATGTACACACACACACACGCATGTACACACACTCTCAGGTACACACACACATGTACACACACATACACGCATGTACACACACTCTCAGGTACACACACACACACACACACGCATATACAGACACACGCATATACAGACACACGCATGTACACACACACATGTACACACGCATGCATGTACGCACAAACATTTCACTCTCTTCCTCACTTTCTTTCTGGTGTACACTCGTGCACATACATCATCTCTCTCTGATACACACTGTTTCCTTCTCCCCCTTTCACTCTCTCTCTCTCGCTCTCTTTCTTTCTCCCTTTCTCTCTCTCCCTTTCTCTCCCTCTCCCTCTCTCTTTCTGCCTGATTCAAAAAGGGTACTGCGGCACTTTGGTGCTGTCTGAGTGACAACACTCTCTCTGTGTATATTTCTCCTTCTCACTTAGTTTCTCACTTCATTCTTTTCCTCTTGTTTTCTGTGCTATAACACTCTTACACACACACACACACACACAACACAGAAAGAGAGAGAGAGTTCTGGTCTCATTAGGTGCTGGTTGTATCCATCTCTTGCCTCAGTGCCTGGGGGTGTTTAGTGTGAAGGTCCTGTCAGAATAAGGAAGGTCTCACAGCTCCCCCTACAGGTATCGTCCAGTACTGCTTGTCCACCTCCCCTCCCCACACACCCCAAACCCCTCCACCTCCACCACTAAACCAACCGCACAGAGAGAGAGAGGGACAAGGAGAGAGAGAGGTTTGGAGGGGAGAGGGGGAAGAGAGAGAGGAAGAGAAGATATAGAGAGAGGTACGAGAGGCTGAGAGAGAGAGAGAGAGAGAGAGAGAGAGAGAGAGAGACAGAGAGAGAGAGAGAGAGAGAGAGAGAGGAGAGAGAGAGAGAGAGAGGGGTGGAGAGGGAGAGGGAGAGAGAGTGTGTTTCAGAGTGTATGTGTGTGTGTGTGGCTGCGTGTGTTTGTGTGTGTTGCCCATCTATGTTGTTCGGTTGTTTGTTCTCTACAACCAGCTGAGCGAAGATGAACCAATTCTTCTCTGGCCTGGAGGGTCAAGCAGTCCTCCTTCACATCCAGACATCCTCCATACTTACCCCTTACTCCCTCCTGTTCTGCTCTCTCTCTCTATATATATATCCATCCATTCATTCATCCATCCATCTCCTTCTCTTTCTCCCTCTCTACCTCCCTCCCTTTCTCCCTCTCTATAAACAGGTCACTATATGCAGCAACCCGGTATCTACTCCATGAGACGCTGGTCATGGTACTCAACACAGGTGTCTGTGAGTATTTATGACTCTTACACAAGGGGGAAAAAACATTGTGTACGTGTGTGCGGCGGGTCTGTGTGTGTGTGTTTGTGTGTTTGTGTGAGCTGTCAGAGGAGAGATAAGAATGCGTGCTGACAGGAGTACATGCAGAGTACAGGGGGCTGATGTGAAATCATCTCCTTCTATACCGCTGTGACACTTTCTCTCCAGATCTGCTTTGACAGAGCTCAAAATTATTCTGCTTTTCCTTCCACTCTCATCTATCTGCACTTTGATCTGTGTTTGTTGGTTCCTCCATCCCCTTCAGCAGCTTTGCTGGACGACCACCTGTCTGTCTGTCTGTCTGTCTGTCTGTCTGTCTGTCTGTCTGTCTGTCTGTCTGTCCTGGCTCCCTGCCAGACCCTTAGTGAAAGAGTGTGCCTGAAACAAAATGGAACACGATTGGAACAAATCTCTTCGTGTCTAACTCCTCAGGAAGTTCAACTAGAAATCTGTGTGTAGCACTTTACAGTCCAACCCAAGCAATAAACCTGTGTCTGTGTGTGCCTGTGTCTGTGTGTGGCTGAGCCTGTGTGTGTGAGGACGTTCTAAGCAGACATGTAGCTGGCACAGAGCACCTGTACGTTAACACAGCCTGGCACCCTGTTAGCAACACACACACCGAAGAGGACCCCTCCAATCGATGGAAACTTCATTACTGCCGAGCTTAGCTAGTAATCTTCCCCGTCACAGCTGGGAGAGACACACACTCTACCTCTGCACCTGGTCCTAATGATCTCCCTCCGCAGAGAGGTGCCGCACACACACACACACACACACACACGGATGCACACACAGCAAACAGAAACGCACACACAGCAAACAGCAACAAAGCAATAAACACACACAAACACCATTTGCCGAGGCGTACGTACACACCCACAATAACCAAAAACACACATTCAATCACACACACAAACACACACACACTCAGACAGTCATTTCCTGAGAGATGAGTGTTCAGAGGACACGAGAAACGAACAGAGACAACAAGAGAAAGTAGCGCAGGAGGAGAGAGAGAGCGAGAGAGAAAGAGAGGGAGAGAGAGAGACAGAGAGAGAAAGAGAGAGCGACGCAGAGAGAAATATATAGTGGTAGAGAAAGACAGATTAAGAGAGAAAGAGAGAAAGAGAAACAGGAAAGAGAGGATGAGAAAGAAAAAGTAAGAGACAGAGAGAGACACAGAGAGAGAAGGAGAGAAAGAGGGAGAGAGAGACACAGAGAGAGAGAGAGAGAGAGAGAGAGAGAGACAGAGAGAAACACACAGAGAGAGAAGGAGAGAAGAGAGAGAGAGAGAGACACACAGAGAGTGAGAGAGAGACAGAGAGACACACAGAGAAAAAGACAAAGACAAAGAGACAGAGAAAGGGTCTTTACAGCTTTCATGGTTTCGGTTCATATTTCTCATATTGATCGAATAAGTTGCTTATTTATGAAGCAAAACTGAACATGACCGGATTGCCCCAGGGCTCTTCTCCACACATCCAGCAGAGGGCAGTGTATACATCTCACAGCAGGAGGACGGCAAAAAACGATTAAGTTATTCCCTTTTAATGATGCTCCACACAGCAGCCTGTACGTGCTACAGTTTCAAACACAGGCCTTTCCCTGTTGGTACTGGAAACATGCTGTTGTCGTGAAGAGTTCCTCTCTGTCTCACGGTGCAGTAGATGCCTGGGATCGATCCACGCTGCTTTTGGATGTCAAAGACTGAGGTTTCATCCTCAAAGTTCTCCTTACCACCGTGTGCTGCAGCTCTCTGGCTGAGAGTCACGAGGGGATGGGTCGCAGGGAGACGGGGACAGACTGACACATGGACAGAGAGAGAGAACAAGAGAGCAGCAACATTACCATGAGGGCGAGAGAGAACAGACAGTAAGAGAGAGAACACAAAGAGAGAGTGAGAGAGATGGATGTCGAGGGGAAAAAAAGAGGAGAGAAAGAGAGAGAAGAGAGAGAGAGATATGGTAGACAGGGAGGGAGAGCTCTGAGAGGCAGAGAGAGGGAGCTGACAGGGGGGGGAAGGAAATTGCCTCCACAGTTATCGAGAGTCCATTCAGCCTCTGTGATAATCAGATATGTGTTTTGGCGCAGCATGGTACAGAGCATGGAGGGAAAGAGAGAGACACAGAGAGAGAGATAGAGAGAGAGAGAGAGAGAGAGAGAGAGGAGAGAGAGAGGAGAGAGGAGAGAGAGAGAGAGAGAGAGAGAGAGAGAGAGAGAGAGAGAGACAGAGAGGAGAGAGTGTGAGAGAGTGTGAGACAGAGAGACAGAAAAAGACAGAGTAAGAGAGAACGAGAGAGAGGCAGAAAGAGATAGATGGTTTTAAGACCACGTCTTCAAAACAGCGTTTCCTCCAGGCGTGTCTCCCTTCACTCTCATCGCTACATTCAGGTGTCCGATGGTGATTGGCCGTCCACACAATATCTCATCACCAGCTCAAGTGCTCCCAACCAATCAGCTGTGCATCCGTTTTCATTCAAACCTCACCCCGTCCTCTGTTCTAGAGTCATCGTTGGTTTCTGTGTTTGTTAGTCAACTCGGTTCTGCGGTGGTTTACTTTCCGAAGGGCTATTCTGTGTCACTTGGGTTTTGAGATTTGGAATAGGTAAGCTGACCATGGGCCTACACCTCCGTGGAGGAAACCTTAGTTACACCCAGGGGTAAGGAACGGGTACCACCTCGTGTGTTTGGGTATGGGGATGTTTATGGTTCGGTAGTCAGGACACTCTTGGATGGACATAGAGACAGAGAGGGAGAGCGAGGGAGGACATGGAGACAGACAGAGAGAGAGGGAGAGAGAGAGCCATGGAGACAGACAGAGAGAGAGAGGGAGAGAGAGGGAGAGAGCCATGGAGACAGACAGAGAGAGAGAGAGAGGGGGAGAGAGAGAGACATGGAGACAGACAGACAGAGAGAGAGAGAGGTAGAGAGACATGGAGACAGACAGAGAGAGAGAGAGGGAGAGCGAGGTGGAGAGCGAGAGTCTGGCCCGGTTATCAGACAGAATCCCTCTCCAAACCGAGTGTGGAGGTAGTAGCGGCGGAGAGGCCCTATCTCTCCCAGAGACAAGGGGGCGCCGGAGGAATGAGATGAGCAGCGTGAGCAGACGACGGAGACATAACCTCATTTTCACATTATCTATATGCTAATGCCACAGCCTATCTGCTCCCTGTCACCAGACACAGCACCACACACTACAGCAGCCTGGGGGCGGCCTAGTCCACCCGGGGTTTGTCTCACGGCGCACAGATAAATACCTGGACACACAGACCCTATTATGGAGTGTACCGTTTAGATTAGGGGAAGTGGTCAAGCAGACGTCCCTTGTGCACGTGTCGCTCGGTGATAACATGTGTTTCCATGTTGACCAACAGAGGGCGACATGCAACAGTTATAAACGGGGAGAGTCAACTCCAGCTAGCCATCTGTATGGTGTTGACAGGTCACTGTTTTCATAGATTTACTCAATATTCACGCTCAATAGTCTTTCTCACAAATCATCTCGTACTGGCTTTAAGACCTTAAGACAGCGATGCCAGACAGCCAGTCACACATAGTAAATACAATCCATGTTCTGTGAGAGATTAAACAGGGTAGGATCTGACATGAAAATAGGAATTTGAACAATTCACGCTTTAGATATTCCTTTCAATTGCAATCTCTCTCGCTCTCAATCTCTTTCTCCACCATAGTCCTAAACCAGCAGTCCTCTTTCCCTCCTCCACCATACGTCCTAAACCAGCAGTCTCCTCTTTCCCTCCCTCCCCACCATACGTCCAAACCGCAGTCTCCTCTTTCCCTCCCTCCTCCACCATACGTCCTAAACCAGCAGTCATGTCGCTCTGCAGAGCCAGTGGAGAGTTGGTTTCCTGCTATGAACCGAGCTTAACGCTTTAATCAACACATCAGCCCAAGGCTAACGGGACATCTGGATGGAAATCTGGATTGAGATTACACCAGCCTCATCTCACACGTGTGTGTGTGTGTGTGTGAGTGTGTGTTAGTGACAAATGATGCAATTGGTCACAAAATAATGCTGCTTCCTCCTGTTTCTCACTCACATTTATGTAACTTTCTCTTGTACACACACACAAACACACACACACACACACACGACAACCCCCCGCCCTCCCCCCCCCCAACTCCTCCCCTCCCTCCTTGGAGGTCACACTCCCTCCCCGATCTGAGAAACAGGTTTCTAAAAGTTTACAGTTTGAAACAGTACTCAGGAATGGTGGCATTGTCTGCAAGGTGACAGCTCTTTCATTCGGAGGAGGAATGTGAAGCATGCGAACGCAGAGCCTCCTGGTTCAGCCCCTGCCCATGTCCTGCCTCTCACTAAAACACTCACTCTCGCTTTTGTGTGAAAGGATTCGCATCTCTTGACTTGTAAAGCAAAGCGAAAGGTAAAGTGAGGGTGTGTGTGTGTGTGTGCACACCCTGTACAGTTCACTGGAACAGCCAGATCTTCTGGCATCTACGGTGTAACAGTAATCCAACTCACACAG
The DNA here is from genome assembly GCA_903064625.1 of Mallotus villosus. NCBI lineage: Eukaryota > Metazoa > Chordata > Actinopteri > Osmeriformes > Salangidae > Mallotus > Mallotus villosus. The sequence goes on from CAEFZP010002065.1 coordinate 14,252, forward strand.
CTCACAGAGGGAAGCACACCTTGAACTGTCTCCTATCACAGGACTGCAAGTTGAAACACGGTGTCCCCAAACACGGAGGTGACAGAAGAGGACGTGTTTGGTCACAGTCTGTAGCCCGTCTAGTACACTCTCCAGGCAGGTCTGTGGAATCACGGCTGAATCCTATGGTTTACGCAAACACCTTGTTTTACAGTAACCGCCTTGGCATCGTTTTGAACAGGTCTTTCGACATAAGTTGAAGTTCCTCCTAAACGGTTCCTCCCAGAACGATTACACACTATCATTCAGTTAAGTGGAGACTCGGAATGCAGAAAGTTACAATTATTTTATTTTCAAATTTTTGTTCTTGTGACACCCAACCCTCCCTACTTTCTACTTTGAACATGATCCACAGGGAGAGGAGTAATTGCCTGTCAGATTCATTCCATGGAGGACGGGCTTTATGAATTCATCTTGTTGTGAGCTGTGTAGTGTTAAAGCTACGCTGTTCGGCTGTTGGCAGTCAGAGGAGACACATCCACATTAAATTCCTACTTCTTTAAACTCTGACCTCTTCGTTCCTCTGCCAAATGTCAGTGTTTCATGGTGCTTAGGGAGGTGAGAGAGAGAGAGAGAGAGAGCAGAGAGAGAGAGAGAGAGAGAGAGAGAGAGAGGTCAGGGTTAGGAGGAGAGTGGAGAAAAGGAGAGTCCATAACAGCATTCTTCCACGTTGTGATTCCACGTTACAAGAAAGGGAGTCTGGGTTGCGTGTTAATTGCTATGAACCTCGAGGTCCGCATTCAAATCAAATTCCCTGCTGTTGCGTTTCGCCAAGAGGTCACCACCTTACCAAAGGGAATGACATTCGATCCTTCGAATGAAACGTGAACCACACCATGTTTTTGATTATAAATAAATTGTGCATACCCTTTTGAATGCTTGGAATTCATACATGGGGGTTTGATGGGTATGACTAGATGTGTATATAATGTGTAGATAGTATATATTTAATGAGTGTGATGGCGGTAGAATGTAAAGGATTGTGGACCTGGACGTGGAGGGGCAGAACCAGACGACCTGATTGGTTGTGATGTGGTTGTACAGACCTGATTGGTTGTGATGTGGTCGTACAGACTAGCTTATAGAGGTCGTGACCCCTGCATCAGTCAGCCACCAGAGGTAAGCCCCACAGCTGCAGAATCCACTCAGACAGAGCCAATACCACCTATTATCATCATCCCCTACAATGGCCTTGACTACACACTCAATCAGAGGAGGGCTGGGGAGCAGGGGGGGGGGTGTTGTGGGGGTGAGAGTCTAACGTTCCCACAGGTGGCGAGGGCTTATACAATGGGCAGCTAAAGTGGAAGGTCTTCTGTGTCCAGTGTCCTTGTGATCACTGTGCCATGTGATTCGACCACCTGGGAATAGCTACAGTAACTGTGCATGCTTTGTGTGTGTTTAGTTTGGCTGGCTTTGTGTTCGTGACAAGCTAGTTTTGTAGCAGTAAAGCTGGAGTCCCACCGACAATCTCGCTGTAAAGGGCCGAATGTAGCTGCCCGGTGATTGGCCGTTCAGCGTTCCAATCTTTGGGGCGCTGATTCAAACGCGTCCACGCGTAGTAGAACCTTACCGAGACGGAATGAGACTGAACATCAGTCTCCAGATCAGATCAGTTCTGAATCTCAGATGTGTCCTGTCCTGAGAGTCTGATCCAGTCTGATCCAGTCTGATCCGGATGAGATGAGATGAGTCTAGATCGTCTGTGTGACTCAACCTCAAGACCTTCATGTGGTCTGTTGTCCCTGTGTACGTGAATTTTAGACATTGTGTTTGGTGGACATCATTGGTTCTCATCAACTTCAAATAAAGGCGTCTTGACAACAGTACATTTACGCATCAGAATATGTTCTTCTTTTCAGAGTTTGTTTTTCCCTTTGGCAAACACTGTTACAGAGCAATTTAAGCAATAACATGTTTTTAGCTCTAAAAATGATACTCAAAAACATGCTTTTGAGTTGTTATCAGGCTGTGTCCAAAGGCTGATTTGTGTTCAGGTCTGGATCTGTCTCTCCGTCCCCATAGGCAGCACCTCAGATCGGCCAAAACTTCAACCGGATCTAAAAATGGTTTTTCTTCACAAAGGTTTTCCCTTGTCGAGAGGCCTCTCTGCATCTCACACTCACCACACACCAACAACACGAAGACCGGCCAGATTCTGCATCCATCTGTGATAGCCTCACTCTGGCCCACTTTTAATTCACTATAGAGAATGATCTGTTCTTATTTTCTCCTGCTTGTCCCTTCCTCGAATTGATCAGTTAAATAGTTGATATCACATGCAGGTAGATGTAAGCAGACCTGTACCAAACTATACCTACACACTTGTACCAATACACCTAGACACACAAACTACACACATGTAGCAAATGAGTTCTGGGAGTGGTCGATCTATGCTATTCTTCTACGTCAACTGAGGGCATAGCAAAGGGCTTGTTTAGATAAGCCACTGTGTGCCATCATGTGAAGTTAGAATGATGCTAGCATGGCCACCGTACACCTCAGCCAGATTCTAAGCCAGTTGTGTGACTATCTTTCCAATCCTCTGACTTTCCAGAGAGCTTCAATCAGGCAAACTCTCCGACCAATATGCTGCCAATCCACAGTGACAGCTGTTCCCTGATTGGGAACACTTAGAGATTAGGAGGTTGACTGAGTTAAGAGGCGTGATGCATCCTGCATCCTGCCACTGCTACCACACAATCTTTCTAACGCCCACTCCTCCTGATTCTAGATCTTTCTTTGTCACACAAACACGCTTTATCTCTCTATCTCTACATCATTTTCTGTTTTGTAGTTTTAATGCCTGGTACCCAAACAGTGTGACCAACAATCATTTATGATTGGATTTTGTTGTTGTGCTGCATCCTGTATATAATTCACAGTTTGTAAATCTGTATAAATATTAATATTACATACAAATCTTCTGGTGGATAAATAATGTGGCTGTAATTTCCTATCTCCATTATGAGAAATAGCATCTTTTTAGCAGCCATTTTAGAATTGTGAATGGTTTGGCAGTTCATGTGGTCTATATAACTGTGTATATCCATGTCACTGTATATACTATATCTTTGTTACTACGAAGTGAAAACTGATCACAGTTATAAAAGGAAGCACACTTAACATGTTTATCCATGTATCCCATATATGCTCTTTTTAAAGTATTTACTGTCATTTACTCATTTCACATTAATGCTAATGTGGGATTAAAATAATCTGATGTTTGAATCTGATATATTCCAACTCTCTGCTCAGTGTTTTCATCGTCAGTTTACGTGTGTATGTCATACAGTGATGTCATTTCCTCTTCGGTGAGAATACAAGTGTCAAATATGACTATGCAGGAAGCAATGTATAGTCTAATTTAAAGATGAAGTCATGTGCAGAGCAAAAGTACAAATTATAATGTGATGATAATTTATTAATTAACTGCATGTAGAATATCCAAGAGCAGTTATTAGCATTCTGTCTGACAAAGATGTAGTTATGTATATTTCATTCATGTCATTTCCATGGAAGTGAATCACATCACTTACAAGGAAATTTACGGAAAAAAACTGATCTGACAGAAAGATATAGTACCCTGGCTAGCCTACCTTTCAATAATAAACACACACACGCACGCGCACGCACACGCACGCACACACACACACACACTCAGCCCAGGGGCGTGTGCTCTGGCCCCAAAAATCGGATGTGAACCAGAACTGGCCTCCTGAGGGCTTCAAAGCCGATTGGCTGCCATCAGGGGGTTATTTGCATAGTGTGGGTGTGTCCTGAGCCCGAGTCAGAGTGAATGGCTCGTTCAGTTCAGATAGCGACTAGACGAGCACGAGCAGAGACCTGCGCTCATCAACACACACACACACACACACACACACAATGGCTCGGCTGCTTTGGTTGATGTCGTGCTTGCTATAGGCACAGAAGTTGGACGAGGATAAAATCATGTTCAACAAAAGAAACCCCAGCCTTGGCAAAATAGGAGCCATATGGGTAAGTGATATATGTGTGTGTTAATCCTTTCTGGAGATTGGACAGCAAAGTGTTTTTTTCTGTAAAGATGCAAGAGAAAGATGACTGTGCTACTAAGGGATGTGCTGTTTCACCACAAAAGCAGTCATTGATGTAGATATCCTTGGAATGTTTTCGTGTTTTTCCTATTTCTTCTCTTTTTTCCAGTTAGTCTGTCAAAGATCGATGAAAAAATGTAAAGAAATATCTCATATATTCTCAAACCATATTTAATGAATAAGAAGAAATTCCCTTATAATCCCCATTATTTTAAGTTTGTAAGTCTTCATTGTTTTAGCTAACAAGTACACCAAGGGACTTCTCATATTGTTATCGACTTTGTGTGACACCGTTTTGTTTTGTGGAAAATAGAATGAAGCATGTTTATGATTGAAAATCGTTTGCATCCATTTTTTCCCTTTTATTTTGATAAAACAGTAATATCTTTCATTATTATTTATTTCAGGGATTGTGCATTCTCCTGCTTTACACCAGCCCTCTGTCCTGTTTTGCCAATTTCAGCCAAGCGAAAGAGCTCCTCTATAAAATAAAGGAAGGATTACCCAGGGGGACTCTCATTGGGGCTGTCGGCAAGGACTTAAACTTGGATTTCAAAGTTGATCCCCCACTTTTATTCAATCTGCCACAAAAGACGAACAGTGAGCAGTACGTCCACCTGAACAGCACCACAGGGGAGCTGTATACGTCTGGCACGGAGATCGACAGGGAGGCTCTGTGTCCGGAGTCCGGCCCTGGACGCTACGCTGCCGACTGTGTCCTGGCCCTCGACGTGTTCGTCCTCCCCCAGCAGCACTTTCAGCTGGTCAAGGTCAAAATCCTGGTGGAGGACGTCAACGACAACCGTCCCCGTTTCCCGGTGGACGAGATCCGCGTGTCCGTCCCGGAGAACGCCCCGGTGAACTCTCGCTACGCCGTGGAGCAGTCGGCCGTGGACCCCGACCTGGGCCTCCACGGCGTGCAGACCTACTGGCTGGTCAACGACTTTGGCGTGTTCACGCTGGACGTGGAGGAGAACGACGGCGGCGAGCTGACCCCCTTCCTCATCGTGACGGAGGAGCTGGACAGGGAGACGCAGGCGGAGTACGTGACGGACATCATCGCCGAGGACGGCGGCAGCCCGCCTCTCCTGGGCACGGCCGCGCTCCGCATCGTCATCGGCGACGTCAACGACAACTGCCCCCAGTTCACCGAGTCGCACGTCAACGTCACCGTGTTGGGGAACGCCACCAAAGGGGCGCCGCTGACACGGCTCCACGCGTTCGATCCCGACCTGGGCGCCAACGCCGCCGTCGCCTACGCCTACAGCGAGCGCGTGCCGAGGGACACGAGGACCCTGTTCCATCTGGACGCGGCCACGGGAGTCATAAGGCTGGCGGGGAAGATCGACGCCAGCACCGGGAAGTTCTACAAGCTCACCGTCCAAGCCAACGGCCCCGGCTGCATCCCTGCCGTCGCCACGGTGACCGTCCACGTGGTCCGGGTGGCTGCGGGACCCCCGGTGGTTGTGCCGCGCTACATTGCGGCGGAGAAAGACGGCGTGGTGTCCGTGAAAGAGTCGGAGCCGGCGTTCACGCCCATCGCGTTCTTCACCGTGAAGAACGCAGAGCAGAGGCAGAAGGTGGACTGCATCCTGGAGGGCTCGGGCCCGTTCAGACTGAGCCCTTACAAGCTGTTCAAGAACGAGTACCTCCTGGAGACCACGGAGGCCCTGGACTATGAGCAGAGACAGGACTACGAGTTGACCGTGGTGGCTAAGAACGCCCGCGGCCTGGTCATCAAGACCTCGGTGCGCGTGCGGGTCCTGGATGAAAACGACAACGCTCCCGTGTTCCAGCAGGGTCTGGTGGAGGTGTCGCTGGAGGAGAACAACCCGCCCAACACCTTCCTCACCCAGCTGCAGGCGAGCGACCAGGACAGCGAGGCCCGCGGCGAGGTCATCTACCTCCTGGGCTCCGACGCTCCCTCCATCTTCCTGTTGGACCGGACGACCGGCGTTTTAACCGTGGCCACGTCCCTCGACCGGGAGGAGAAGGAGAAGTACCGCTTCACGGTGCGGGCGGTGGACCGAGGGTCTCCCAGGAGGGAGTCGATCGCCACGGTGATCATCACCGTGCAGGACCGCAACGACAACAGCCCGCGCTTCATCAACAAGGACTTCACCTTCTTCGTCCCGGAGAACTTCCCCGGGTTCGGGGAGATCGGCGTCCTGTCGGTGACGGACCCGGACGCCGGGGAGAACGGCTGGGTGGCGCTGTCCATCCTCAACGGCAGCGACGTCTTCGTCATCGACACGGGCCGCGGCGCCCTGAGGGCGAGGACGCCGCTGGACCGCGAGCAGCAGGGCACCTACTACCTGTGGGTCGAGGCGGCGGACGGGGGCGAGCCCTCCCTCTCCTGCGTCGCCGTGGTGACGGTGCTCCTCCTGGACGTGAACGACAACCCCCCCCGTCGTCCTGTTCCCCCAGTCCAACCAGTCGTACATGCTGGTGCTGCCCAGCACGCTTCCCGGCACGTCCATCACCGAGGTGTACGCCGTGGACAAGGACACGGGCATGAACGCCGTCATCGCCTACAGCATCATCAGGAGGAAAGGAGGGGAGCCGGGCGCGTTCGACATTGACCCGGACACAGGGAACATCACCCTGAGGAGGGAGCTGAGCGACCGCGGCCTCTACAGCCTCCTGGTGAAGGTCAGCGACCACGGGCAGCCCGAGCCCCTCCACTCCACGGTCGTGGTCAACCTGTTTGTCAACGAGACGGTCAGCAACGAGAGCTACGTCCAGAGCCTGCTGACGAGGGAGGCGGAGATCGAGGTGGAGGAGAAGCCGTGGTTCGTGGGCCAGCTCACCGAGAGGCAGGAGAGGACGGAGACGTTGCCGTGCCGCCCGCTCCTCATCGCCCTGGCGACCACCTGCCTGGGACTGTTCTCGGCGGTGGTCACGTTGCTGTCGTACATCTGCTGCAGCAAGCTGAAGAAGCACCGCAAGAAGAAGAGGGAGGTGAGGATCCCGCTGAAGATGAATGGGGATATCCATGCCGTGGACAGGAAGCTCATGGAGATATCAAACATTTGACCTTATCCACATTGACTCTGTTTTACAATGTTTACACAGCCTGTTTACAATATTCGATATTCATATGGGTGTGAGTTTTAGTCCTCAACAGAGCACATCAGTCTACTCCAGTCCAGAATACTTTTGTGTATATACTGTATATATGTTTAGAGAAAATGTTTTATAAATTTATACAAAAAAGTCTAAAATAGACCTGAGAAGGTATCGAAATAATTATGACCCCCTAATGCTGCCTAAGAAAATATTGTTTGGTCACCAAAAAAAAGTAAGTATAATATTAAATATTGAGGTGATAGGAGATTTGGATGTTGATAGTAAATATTCATTTTCATCAAGTTGATTTGCTACGACAATACCTACGATAATAACATGAGTCTCTCACTTCACTTTGTCAATCTCTCTCTCCCCCTCTCACAGTTGAAAGTGTTCTCAGCTGCGTTGACTTTCATTGTTGTCTGCAGGACTTGATGTGGTATAAACCTGATAATGCCATTTTTTTCAAAACAGTGAATCAGTCATTTGAACCTGAATGATTTTTCACAATACTTTTTTTTTGACGTTTGCAATTTTACTTTGTTAGTCATGAGATTTCAAAATGCAGCATCGCAGCATTCCTCCATTCTTACCTTCAACCTATATAACGCACACCTAAAACTCAACCTGTTCGTCCAAATACGCCTACCCTCTGTAAAGAAAACAAATTGATTATGACTATGATTAAAAGGTGCTTTATTTTTAATATAACACTGGATTTTTTTCTTCTGGATTTACTGGACTTCCATTAATGGAGGATTATTTTTACAGTACGGTCATGTCACCGTGGTAACCTTAGAATGTATTTTACTCAAGGCTATATTCAAGTCTATCTATCTATCTTGTATTTCACAACGTTTTCAACGTTTTCTGATCTTGACGATAGACATAAAGACTACTTTGAAGATCAAATGCCTTCTGTGTAAGGGAGTTCACCTGTGAAGATTACGAACAAATGGAGTTCCACATAACTCGACGTGACGAAGAACACCATTTCCTGTAAAGACAAGCAAACTGCAAGTCACGCAATCGGTCGTGAAGGAAATTGGGCCACACTTTAGATTACTGTTAATTCATCCAGAAACACCACAGTAAAACTTTGTAGGAACATAGGTCAACGTACAATTAAGTAGGATTAGAAGTTAGCATTCTCTGGAAGCCCACCTTCCCCATATCAAGTTTGCTGTCATTATTTGCACTGCTGAGGCATAATGAAGTGTAGCTACAAAGAAGTTCTTATGTAACTAAAGAGTTGTTACTTTTGATACTGCCAAGTAGTTACTTGGTAGTCAATGGCAACTGGTATATTGCTGGAAATTGACATCATCCCACGACTCTTATTGTTTGTGTTACGTTCTTGTGGAATCCCACGAGCTACGATGCATCTGCTTGTTGACTTTTTCAGTTTTATCTCTTGGACCTTCACAAGTATTGTCCTTTATCACTTTACTAAATAGGTGAGGGACTAGTCATTCAACTAAAAGGCAAACATGTTAGGATATTTCTTCGATCCTGTTTTTCAATCTTTCCTTTCTCCTGCTCTTCTGGATCTATATCTTAATCCAACATGTCAGTTATTTGAATTCAACACTTAATTACTGTAATTCCATCCATTGACAACATTGACACTCGCAGCGTCACCAAGTATAACTTAAAAGGCTAAATGCTTGAACTGAGGAACGGAGAGTTTGGCCAGGATAGGAAGTTCCCCGGATTTCTGTCCAGCATTCTAGAAGCTTTAGTCATGTTGAGGTGCTGCTGTTTCTCTCCTCTATGCAAACCTGTCTAGGACCGACTCAAACAAAAGAACCCGGAGAGAACAAACAAATAAGCAGAAACCAGGAGATTAGCGTTCCTCTGTTGCCTTGTGCCACTTCATGCTGCTCCAGCCCCGCCTAGACGAGTTCATTCACACTCTGAGTTTAGCACGTACGGATGGGGGTCATCACCCTGGCAATGACCCAACTCTATAAGAAGCTTAGTGTCGTCCCGGCAGGTGTGTGGCCGATGACGTGGCATCAGCCAATGTGACATTGCTGCCATTTGGTTCAGAGAGGAGTCTTGAATTATTTCCATATGAGCAGATACTAACAGTCATTGGTTGTGTTGAAAAGACAGATTGTTTTGGGGTAGAGTGTGATTTTGGATTGGCTTTTTACTGTGTAGCATTTTGGTCAGGTTCAACTTTCCTAGCAGTACATTTACATTTAGTCATTTAGCAGATGCTCTTATCCAGAGCGATTTACAGTAAGTACAGGGACATTCCCCCTGAGGCAAGTAGGGTGAAGTACCTTGTCCAAGGACACAACGTAAATGTCACGGCCAGGAATCAAACCGGCAACATTCTGATACCTAGCCCAATTCCCTAACCGCTCAGCCATCTGACTCCCCAGTATCTAGCTGATTGTTGTGAACACACCAGGATGAACAGAAGTTTCCAGAAGGCCTGCAGATCCTCCACTCAGATCTTCAGCTTCTTCTGGTCACCGAGGTCATATCTGTTGGATTAATTGTGTTTTTCGAGCACTGCAAAATGTATTTGTGACACAAAACGGATGTTCATATCATGTTTGAATTTCTGAGACATTACACATTTACATCTGTTTTCACACAGCTACTGGCCAAATAATTAGTACACATGATGAATTACAATAATAACAATTAAATTTGACTTACTGACAATATGGACTGTTCTTCTCGGTCGGTGCTACATTAGACAGACATTGGGTCAACTGGGACCAAAGCAAACAGTAACACAAACCTCTTGGCAACAAAGCTTTAATCGCAGCTGTTACTTTGACGGATAATGAATCTGTTTGGAATAACAAACACTGATTCTGATTAATTCAAGTGAAAATGTAGAGGTGTATGGAATATGTTTTTTAAATAGCTTTGGAACCATTGCAGGCATGACGTTTGTGTGTGTTTAAGCTGTGTCATTCGTTGCTCTTTTGGTATTGACCCCTGTTTTGTTTCTGCACTCACATGCTTCCAGTTGAGTCGTACCCTTGCAATGTTCACTCTGATCACATCAAAGCATTTGAGATAAAGCCAGCAGCAGCGATGAATCCTAACCGATTTGCATTGCACCGATGCTGAACGAGATTTGCAATGTGTAACATGATGCTGTTTGAACGTGTTCACACTCTTGGTTCTGGGAATGTAGATTCAAATCTTAGCTGGTGGTGCGGTGAACTGGATTTTACTGTCAAACCTACAAACACAAACTCAGGCCTGGTCGCTTCGGCTCAGGACGCTGCGGGCGGGCACGCTGCCCCCCTCGCGGTGGAAGGGATGGAGGTCGAGTGTCAGAAATGCTTTACCGGTGTTAAACACACACATACACTCTCGCTCGTTCACACTCTCACTCACAAGCAGACCCACGCTCTCACACACACACTCTCACACGTACACAGTTGCACACACACACTCCCACTCACACACACCTTCTTCTTACATCGTAACCAGCTGGGAAGGTCACCTAGACCAAGACAGCTTTTCCACATGGCTGATCATCACCTAGTAATCCTTGTCTTTAATTATGCTGGAATCAAACACCCACTCTGGAATCACACACAAACTGGGATCACACACACACACACACACACTGTTGTCTCACACACGCTGGGCTAGAGAGGGGATGGAAGTCGTGTTTGTGCCAATCGGGATATTGGTGTCCTTTGCACCCCGTGTGACCCCCTGGACTTTGATACTGCGCTGATCTCTAAACTCTGAACTGTAAACCACATCTAGTCCCTGGCGTCTGGAGGAACGGGGCCTCTAAGCTCTCTCTGCGGACGCACTGCTTCTCCTCTCCAGATTAGGAAGGATTTCCTACAGATCGTGGCGCCCTAGTAAATTAGAGGGCGAAACTGGGTTTACTGAAGAATGTTTACCCATGTTTTAGTGTGTGTGTGTGTGTAACACTTTGCAAACCAGCCTAACCCTTACACCTCGAACGACCCAACCCACCTCCGACCCCCTGTGTTGCTTCCCGTCTCCCTCTCAGTCCATCACTCTCTCTCTTTCTCTTTCTCTCTCTCTCGCTCTCTCTCTCTTTCTCTATCTCTGGAAAGTCGATCTGAAATTACAGTGCATTATTAATGGTGCAGACAGCTAGTAATTACTATCAGTCCTGGCCCTATCCCGTTTCCAGATTGGCTTTATTGTAACGCCTCAACCTCGAATTCAAACAAATGCTTTGAGGGAGTGTGGGTCTCTGGTTACAGCCAGCCTAGTGAATGGAGTGGGACTACAGTTTCTAGAGGTTATGACATTGAATACTCCTCACCCTCCCCCCTCACCCCATCCTACACCCCCCCCCCTCACACCATCCTACACCGCCCCCTTCCCTCCTGCTCCAACCACTTCAATAATGCATCTCAATATTATTCTCCCTCTGAAAATCTCTGCCTTTGATCTAAAAGGTCTTTGAATGGCTGTGATGCAACAGAATATAATCCAGTCCCGGTCCTTTTCATCCCCTTGTCTGGATTAGGTTACAGATCTCTTGTATTGCGCCCTCAACCCCACCCGTCTGGATTTCCCTTGACTTCAACTTCTGGAAAAGAAGAGATGCTGACTGGTGGTCGATGTGATAACTTTTCAGCTATTCAACTATAGATCTTTCAAATTTACGTTCACAACATCCAATCCAGATTGATGATTTGGATTACATAGTCAAATATGGTGTTGGAAAATAATACATATTTCATATATATTATAATTTTGAACACAGTTAAACACGATCAGCACACAGAGGAGCCTACATCCTTGATCATCCCACAGCATGATCCCACCTAAAAGCAGGACCCATTACATGAACATCAGGTCCAGTGGTTCATTGTCTGGGGCTTTAAATCATTTCCCAGCACTCTCTCCTACTGTCCCTCTCCTCTAACTGTCCCTCACTCTCTAATCCCCTGGTGAGAGTGCACCACCTCCCGCCTCCCAGGTCAGCCCGGCCCAGATCCCCTTAAGCCCTTGTCGTAGCTGCACACCACGCCGAAAACCCCCGCCCCACCCTGGTGCACCAGCCCAGCCCTCCCCTCAGCCCACCCCACCCCTCCCCTCAGCCCAGCCCTCCCCTCAGCCCAGCCCCAGCCCTCCCCTCAGCCCACCCCACCCCTCCCCTCAGCCCAGCCCAGCCCTCCCCTCAGCCCACCCCACCCCTCCCCTCAGCCCAGCCCAGCCCTCCTCTCAGCCCTGCCCTCCCCTCAGCCCAGCCCAGCCCTCCCCTCACCCCGCCCCTCACCCCGCCCCCCAGCACAGCGGACACACCAAGCTCAGTCCCCATCCTGACCCACTTCACAAAAGGCATTGTGGCTCTGACATGGTCTGGTGCTGGCCCAGAGACAGAGGGCTCCATTGTTCGTGAGTCAGGTCACATGACAGGATCTGTTTAAGTGACGTGATGTGTGTGTTTGATGGCGCGTGAGAGGGGCTGAGTGTGAGGGTGTCTGAGGTGGGGGGGGGGACAGTGTGAGCTGTGTCGTGTATTGATCTGACTGAGTCGATGTACTGAAGTGAGGATCACGTTGATGGGGAAGTCATACTGTGCTCCGCTAATCCAATCAAATTCCGAGAGGGGGTTTCCAAGACAGCAATCAAACGATATTCATCCTGTGTGACAGGAACATGATTTGACACAAAGCAGGTTGAGTGTTTTATTCCAGTGAGGTCCTGTAGGACGGTAGAGCACAGGATTCTAGACTTCAGCAGTGCGATGGATGTTTCCAAAGCTGTAATTATGTTTGTTCACTCAGGGACAGTGTTAGCGTTGGGGTTACATTTGTCACTAACCCTGACCCCAACATACTTTAGCTACAAAATACTGTATTATGCTGTACTGTAGATAATTGTCATTAATCATCAGTGCCCAAAAAATAAGGTTTGTGCAGGTTTGTGAAAAACGAATGAGGTAGTGAAGAGGGGTTTGGGCCAAGTGGTTGAACAAATGAAGTAGTCAAAGGGCTATGTAGAGAAGGTGTGAGGATGTGTGTGTGAGAGTGTACTGTATGTGTGTATGAGTGTGTGTGCGTGTGTTACAACCCTTATATAATATCTTATTGCACGTTCGTTACAGTATGCGTGTGTGTGTGTGTGTGTGTGTGTGTGTGTGGGGGTGATGGAATAATGCTATCCGGCTCCTTGTCTGTTGACTTGGCTAGGAACGTCGGCGTCTGTGATCCAAGTAGATTAGCCAACAGCCTCAACTTCCCGACACACAAGCGCATTTACACACATACACACACACACACTAACACAGGGACGCATGCCCTCGCATACACGCAAGCACACACCCACACACACACTCCCTTCTCGCAAGTCTTTCATCCTGAAGACTCTTGACTCTTTGCCCTGCAGAGAGTCTGACGCAGAACAGAGCAGCAGATTTCCTCAGAGAGCGCACAGGACCAGACATCAGACGTGCAGAGCAGTTTGGATATCTGTTAACGGCGGTTTTCTGGTCAGAACATTATTACACTGCAAAGAGTCCTCTGACAGTTCAAAGGGCATCTCTGAATGTTGTCAGTTAATTAAAACACTGTTTGCACTTTGTTCTTTATGCTATTTTCATGCTCTAGTAATTGGAGATGTTTTAATGAGTCACTGTAACGTGTTCCCTGAAGTCCTGAACCTCGTTCTCCGTCAGTCTCTCCGTACTCATCTCCGCTCCCACGTCGTCTCGTCTCCAAGGGGCTGCCAGTCGGGGATTCCAGTTTGATCCGGTTCTGTATAGGACTCACAATCCACAGCCAGAGTTGAACTCAGAATCCTATCAGGCTTGCTGAGATGGAAGAGGTTGAGATGTGATGCTCTGGAGAAGATGTCTAGGGACACCTGTGAAGGCTGAGGGCCCCGAGCGAGGAGGGCAGACATCTGTTCTCTGAAGAACGTGGTGGAGCTTCTTTCAATGAGAGGGTTTATGCTCCACTGAAGAAGAGAGGCTCCTATGATACAGATATGATGCGATAAAATAAGATACAATATATATGAACAGTGATACAATTTAGTTGATCCTCTGAAAGTAGTTGCTGTCCATTGGGGGCTGCAACCGGCTTCTATGACAACAGTGGCAGTGCACAACATACATACACAAGCAAAAAGACAATCCAATCAGATATAAAATAACTTTCAACCAAAATCCCGATCAACTGGCCTATAATCTATCATCCCAAATTGAGTGGATAATCTTCAAGCCTATAAGATTAATATTTGTGAATCTACAGAATACAGTTGGCAGTATGTGACATGACTGAGGATATAAGATAGACAACATGGGCAGAAAGTGAACACTGGCACAGCAGGACACAGGGGTCACCTTTCATTTCACTAATAATCTGGATTTTGAGGGGTTTGAAGGGGTTTTCTTCAGTTTCCAGTATTAAGTATTTATCGCTTCTGAATGTCAGATGGAGTGGGTGGATGTTGGGTGTTGCATAACATGTGCATTATGAACATATTATTGAATTGAATTCATATTCATATTCTGTCTGTTCAGGATGCCAGCTCATCCTTGAGATTTCTACAATCCCACAGGGTTTTCTCTTCAACTCTCCTCACCAATTACACAATTTTGCCTTTTCTAAAGGCTGGTAGCCGGCCTTCCAGAGAAGAAAAATGAATCTGATAAAATAATGTTATTACAGTGATATTGAATATCTTCAACCACATGATTTAATTGAAAATAAGTGAACCGTTTGATAGAAAGACTAGCAGAGAAGGACTCTTTTTCATCGAAGGTTCAAGCGCACACTTAAAACAAATTTAGGATTTTATGATGATGTTTACTTTCTCTCGAATGGATATAAATCACATATTTTATTCTTCCAAGTAGTGTTACCAATTATTTCTGCAAGGTTGGGCTGCTTTAAAGGTCCAGTGATGTGTTTTAGTGGTCATGGTCATTCTCACAACAACTGCAACAGCCAATGGGAAGTTGAGTTTCAGATCGTTGTGTGCCGGACTAGAGCATGCTAGACTGTGATTGGTTGCCCTGCCCCTGTGAGGGCCACAAAGGCCAAAACCGAGCCTTTTACAAGGGGAAAAGACGAATGTGAAGAACTTTGCAGTAATGACCGCGATGGTATGTCCGCTACTTGACAAACACAATAGAGACGGGAGCTTGGGCGAAGCTCTCAGAAATCTGCCTCTTCATCTTGGCCGTCTGTTCCAGAAGCATTCCGCTCTGTGGCCCTGCCCGGAAGGCTCTTTGCTTTTTCAAAAGAGTTGACACATTCTCTTTTCTCCACACTCTTGTCTCCAAATGGGGTCAGGCGTCCTCTTGTCCAATTAAAGCACCCCCCCCCCTCCCCCCTCCGTAAAAAGCGAAAGGGGCTTAAGCGAGTGATGCCGTACATGGCCAGACGTGGAGACCGTGTCAGGTTGGGTTAGAGCTCTGTGCTGGGTAAGAGGATCTTGTTAATTTCACCCACTGATGCATTTCAGGCCTGTGTGTCTCCTTTCAGAGGGTCTCAGGGCAGGTTCAGGGGACACGGGTCCAGGTCTGTTCAGGGGACACGGATCCAGGTCTGTTCAGGGGACACGGGTCCAGGTCTGTTCAGGGGACACAGGTCCAGGTCTGTTCAGGGGACACGGGTCCAGGTCTGTTCAGGGGACACGGGGGTCCAGGTCTGTTCAGGGGACACGGGTCCAGGTCTGTTCAGGGGACACGGGTCCAGGTCTGGTCAGGGGACACGGGTCCAGGTCTGTTCAGGGGACACGGGTCCAGGTCTGTTCAGGGGACACAGGTCCAGGTCTGTTCAGGGGACACGGGTCCAGGTCTGTTCAGGGGACACGGGGGTCCAGGTCTGTTCAGGGGACACAGGTCCAGGTCTGTTCAGCGGACACGGGTCCAGGTCTGTTCAGGGGACACGGGTCCAGGTCTGTTCAGGGGACACGGGTCCAGGTCTGTTCAGGGGACACGGGTCCAGGTCTGTTCAGGGGACACAGGTCCAGGTCTGTTCAGGGGACAGGGGTCCAGGTCTGTTCAGGGGACACGGGTCCAGGTCTGTTCAGGGGACACAGGTCCAGGTCTGAAGCTTCCTCAGGCCCTGCAGCTCTCTCGTCCCGCTACTTCACAGAACCAACAGGTCACAACACGCGGCCACGGTTTGATGAGGACACACTCGCATGCAGACGAGTCACACTCACCCGCACACACAGCCACACACGCACACACACTCTCATCTGTGAAAGCCGATGTACCTGCTCAGTCAGATGGGGCACCAAATTGAGCAATCCCATTAATACACATGGCAGTGGGCCAGAGACGAGCAGGAGATGAGAGATAGATGTGGGGAAAGAGGAGAGAGAGAAAGACAATAGAGAGAAAGAGAGAAAAAGAGAGAGAGATAAAGCCAGAGAGGAAGAGATAAGCATCTGTGACATGTGGCTAGCCGCCGACGTCCCGTCTGGTATCTGTCTCAGGTTTTACGGCTGGGGAGGACAGTCGCTCGCTGGCCATATGGCTCAGTCTCGGCACCCTCAGATTAACTGCAGCCCGGACAAACAGAGCCAGCCTGCAGAGTGGTGAGGCCAGACCGTCCTGTGGTTTCAGTAAACCTGCCAGTAGCTTTGAAAGGCCGGAATGCAGAGACGGTGTCAAGGTATACGAGAGCAGCTACATAGATATATACTTTATTAATCCCGTGGGGGAAATTCAGGAGTTGGAGGAGTTGGAGAAGGAGGACATTTGGACTTGATATCCCTTCCTCCCAGTAAATAGGCGTAGAGGTAGCAAAGGAGAGAAAGGAGGAAGGAGAGAAGATAAACTGACAGAAGTGTTGGGAGGTGAAGACAGACGTGTGTGTGTGTGTGTGTGTGTTGCGTGAGAGATATACCGGTTAACCATAATGATAGAGTATCACGAGAGTATCACATTCTCGTAACACGAATGTGAGCAGAACAGATTAAAACATGTGGGAGTCAGTCGTTTATCATGGAAGGTGTCCAAAAAAACGATGCGGAAATACTGGGGCTTTTAATCGAACTATGCCAGTCGTTTTTGGCTAGCAGCCTGAATAAACAGCAAATAACTCTTTGCAAACCAGGTAGCATGTCACTCCCGTCATTAGACTGTGCTTAACTACGCCTCAAACCTGCCAAGCAATTTGACAAGAACATTGAGTTGCCACGGAAACTAATGGTAAAAAGTTAAGCTGCGTCAGAGAGAGAAGCACATGTCCAAACATCCTTCTTTCTTCACCTTGTGTATCATTAGCTGCTTCTTGTTATCTGGGATCATCCTCGGGGGGGGAGAGGAAAGGATCTGGATCTATTTACAACCATACCAACTCCACAAATCATTTAATTGCATAGGACAAGAAATACACCGTTTGTGAAATACACCATTGTGTGAAATCACTGACAGTGAACCAAAAGTGGGTCCAACTGGATAACATCTGACATTCAATAGCAGGTGACATAGCAACAACCATGCCCATGTCTCTCAAATCTGTACTGAAGCTTTGCAAGGCTCCGACAACTTATATTGCTTTGGTAGCAAGCAATAACATTTAGAACTTAGTTCCTGTTTTAGGTGTACTGAAGGTCAAAGAGTACTTCCTGTTATGACAGGATAAGACAAGGTTGTTCTGGTCCACCATCCACGCCCTCCTAAACACCATCCTCTCATTAGGACAGCTGAGACTGGAACGAGACATGGCTAGCCTTGTGACTGCTTCCAGTGGAATGGAGGGGAGAGGCCTCTAGTGTGTGTGTGTGCGTGTGCGTGCACACACACACACGTACACATTTGTGGGGAAGTTGGATAGAATCTGAGTGAGAAAAAGTGCGGGTGTATTTGCATCAGGCTTCTGCAAACAGCAGCCACATACTTTAGGGATGACAGGCACAGTCAGAGGAGGGTCGTTCGGCTGTCAGATCTTTCTTTTTATCTCTTTCTTCCTTTCTCCTCTCTCTGTCTCTCTCAAGAAAAGTCACTTCTCATCCGTTCGTTCAGAGTGGAGCACAGCAGGTGGGAATGATAACGATCAATGAGCACAAGTTATTCATCTCCTATACTCTTATACCCCTACCTCGCTGGCTCCAGACAAACTGCTTCATTTGTCTGCTTAATTGACGTGTGCTGTGGGGGGTGTTCAGTGACTGATGGACGTTTGGAAAAGTGAGACAAAGTGAGTGGAGTGTCTGGCTCGCCAAGACATGAAATAAAAACAGTCGTACTAATCCTTAGCTCTTGAGTCTTGATACTAAATACACACTGATCTAAATGGTATTGAAGTCAAAGAAATTGTCTGGTTCTACTTCTGAGAGCATTGGTGGTGCAGTTTTTTTTAAGCATTCCTGCTGAAATATATTTAGTTATCTTTTGGTAGTTATTTCACCTGCAAACAACAGGTGGCTTTTGTGAACTCATACAGGTGACACATATGTCATAAGCTGTCCTGAAGTATATAATAATAGTGGCTTTGATTTATATAGCACCTTTCTCACACCCAATGATGATGCACTGAGGAATTTGAAAAGAAAGTCATAATTGTTATTATTCTTATGATCCAGTTGGCACATGCTGTGTCTCATATCCCGTCCAACAGTACATGTTAACGTTCTACCCTGACATTCATCCACTCCAGCCGGCTTCGCTGAGATCAAATATGACATTTTCAACAGAGCGTAAAGCACATGACACTTTGGGGTTTCTGGTGAGTGTCCAGCCCGCCTTTCTGTCTCTTGAGCTCCTGACACCACAGTCTGGCCCTAATCTGATTAGGAGCTGCGAGGCACCATTCCCGCTCTAAAGTCAAAGGTGTGATTGAGACGGAGGAGGGTGTAATCCCCCCCACTCCTCAGGTACACCCTGGGGGTCACCGACCTGGAGGAAGGAACATCAAAACATTTCTGGCCGTCCAACTTCGCAATTATCTCTCAATTTCCTTGAATGATAAATCGGTTTTCTGTTAGTGAAATGCCCTGTCAACCAGGGCATGGACTCGTGAGGTCGAGTTGAACTCTGTACGTGTACATTATTTTAATACGCTTTTCATGTGGACGTCAATGATGCCTGTCAAGGTGTTCATTCTTCCAAAGTGCATGAAAAACAAAAAATCGATGCTGATAAATTAGGTTAGTTTATCTGTTGACCTTATTCTGAAGTGAGGATGCATAGGGTCATTTCTGTCTGTCCCAATCAGCCATCAGAGCCAAGGTCATTTCCCTTCCTCTTTCCCTCCTGTCTGCTAGCTCACTAGAAGGACAGATATACGAGGCTTAACTAATGCATGGAATCTTGTTGAGAAAATATCCCTGTAGATTTAATTTGACTTCCGGCCTTAACCTTGGGAGTATTGTTTTGGTCAGGTGGTATTTTTCTGCCCACACACAACTGCTATTCTACTGAGTCCGTGTAGACATGCCAGAATACATGCCTCCAGATGCCAGGCTTCACTCTGCAAACGAGATAACGATCCTGCAAAGCTCAAGTTCAGCAGCGCTCCTTCACGGAGCCCGTCTCTCCTCTGGATGAATTATAAACATTCCTGCTCACCTCTCCCCTCTGATCTGTCTCTTTTCATCTCACCGAAATACCTGCTGCCAATCCGCGAGGTGGATCTGTTTACCCACAAACGTTCATTTGATGCGATTTGTGACAGTGGATTTAAAAGGTAAAAAACGATATTTTCGTCCACTTCACAGAATCAACACATGAAATGTGTGTTTTGATTCGGCAGTCAGAGCACCAACAGATACCAGGACGCAAATCGTTGTGACAGTTCTTTTGAAGTGGTGTCCAGGTTCAGACATGACGGCCCAGACCTCATCATCGGGTGAGAGACAATCCTCTTCCTGCCGTTTGATAACATCTGAAGCGATAAAACAAGAGAAAACAAACTATCCCACAAAATAACACATTGTCTTCTTGACAGCAATGCAATATTTAAAACACCTCAAACATCAGACCCCGTACACATAACCGGTAGCATGCATTGCACGGGTTCTATACTGTATATAGATGACCTAAACAATCCCCAAGTCTCCTCTCTCTAACATAGCTGTAAATGATCTTGTGGTTAATCCAGTAAGCATCATGATGTGTTACATTCCGTGTGAAGTGTTCTAGAGAGTTCCTCTTTGCATTGGCCCGAGGCCATGTGAAACACCCTGCCAGGTAGTCACGCAGAACGAGAAAACCCCAAAGTGAACTCTATTGTACGACAACCTTATTTGGGTGTGAGAGAAACCAATTTATTTCAGACCTTATTGATACTGTAGCACTCTCGCTGACACTTTAATCAAAACCGGGGGTAAGGCGCTATCCGAGCCCTCGGGGCGAATCGCTCTTTCCGACTGGGACTCGTTCCTCGGCGTCGGGATCAGAAGTGACTGGCGCCGGGCTGTTCTGTAGATGGTCGTGTGAGCTCGTGTGTGTGTTCAGGGCTTAATCAGACACTTGCATGCCCCTTTTCCTTCCCAGAAACCCTGACAAACTCCCCGCCAGGCGGGATCAGAGCAGCGCTGCGACGCCCGTCCTGCAACGAGACGAAGCGAGAGAGTCGGTGCGCTGGCCTAATCCAATCACCTCAGGGGGGCTCGGGGCGCAGCGTGCGATGCCAACAGCAGCTTACAGAGCCCTGAGGGTGTTCAGTATGGGAGACACACATACATACAGAGGGGTTAGGAGGTTCACAAGCTGTGAAAGACCTGTCCTATGATCATGCAACTGGAATTTCAAATCAGTACCTTTGCGCCACAAAGTTCCTTCCTGTCTACAAATCACCACCATCGTTTGAAACGGTATTACCGTACACAGTATATTGACACTACATAAGATCACTTTTCAAAGCCTTTTCATTAATTTTGGATTAGCATGTGGTTAAGCCAGAATCTTCTTGTGATTAAACTCTCCTTTTCCGCAGGATACGTTACTGACAGGCTACTTACGGTACAGGGGAGAAAAGGTTGATGAGACAACCCATATGTGATTCCAAACAAATCTCACCGTGACATTTCGGGTGCGTGTTTGTGGCACAGGCACCAGATGCTGGCTGATGTTTATCTTTGGATTCCTTTCAATTTCACATGCAAACACAAGCCCTGCCATGCTGTGAACATCCAACTTAGTGCAAACAAACCGTGATGTAGATTGCAGGCCTCTCAATTTCCTGTGCTGATAATTCCCTGTAATCTTAATCTTTTTAAAAGCACTTAAACCGCCATTTCCTTATTCTGTGTCGTCTTTGGAGGGAATCCTCTCGCTCTGAAATCAATAGTGTTTGCAATTTGATTTTTCAGACTGGCCATATTACCCTGCCTGCCTTACAGTTTCAAACACACACACACGTTACATAGAGCCATGGCGTGGTTTTAACCTCATTTTAGGATTTTAGGATTACTGGTATCATGTGTCTCTGAGATTCAGCAGCAAGGTCAGGGTCAGGGGTCAGGAAAGGCTGCAAAGTGTCAAGATCAGAAACGTCCCAGTGGTGAAAAATATGGTATTTAGAAAAAAAAATTACTAAATAGTTTTGTCTAAATACATGTCAACTTCTTGCCTGAAAACACACCCCTTGCAGAGACAGCATGTGAAGAGGCTGTGTGTGGGTCTGAAGAGGCTGTGTGTGGGTCTGAAGAGGCTGTGTGTGGGTCTGAAGAGGCTGTGTGTGGGTCTGGAGAGGCTGTGTGTGGGTCTGGAGAGGCTGTGTGTGGGTCTGAAGAGGCTGTGTGTGGGTCTGAAGAGGCTGTGTGTGGGTCTGAAGAGGCTGTGTGTGGGTCTGAAGAGGCTGTGTGTGGGTCTGGAGAGGCTGTGTGTGGGTCTGAGAGGCTGTGTGTGGGTCTGAAGAGGCTGTGTGTGGGTCTGAAGAGGCTGTGTGTGGGTCTGAAGAGGCTGTGTGTGGGTCTGAAGAGGCTGTGTGTGGGTTCTGAAGAGGCTGTGTGTGGGTCTGTGTGAGGTCCTGTATTTCATGTTGTCTGAATGGCCTCCACAGAGTCCCACGCCACACAGGCAGGTCAGAGGTGAAACCTGCCGTGTTGCACTATCAAACATCCCACTCCGCCTCCTTACCCCCGCTTCATTACACACACACACACACACACACACACACACACACACACACACACTACACACACATACACCACCCAGGCCTCGGACCGATAAGGGGCTTTTCATTCACAGTCCGAGTAATTTGCTCACATGCGACACCCACCCTTAACCCCCACTAGACACTCTCAGAGTCCCCTGGGATGTGGAGGGAGGGAGAGAGGGGGAGAGGGAGAGAGGTAGAGAGGAAGAGAGGGAGAGAGGGAGAGAGGGAGAGGGTGGAGGTGGAGAGAGGGTGGAGGGGGAGAATGCTGTCCTTTAACCAGATCACAGGGGTCAGATGTCACGGTCGTTCAGGTACTATAGAGCTGCTGCTGCTGTGAAAGAGAGGGAGGAGGGCCAAGCTGAGCGGAATAATAGGAGCCAATGGAGGGGTGGGGGGGGGGAGTGTAGGGCGAGAGGGAGAGGGGGGCGTTCCTCCCAAGACCAGAAAAGCATTCCTCCTTCAGTTACCTAAGCTTATTGGGTTTCGAGAGACATGACTGTGAGAGAGAGAGAGAGAGAAGAGAGAGAGAGAGAGAGAGAGAGAGAGAGAGAGAGGGGGGCGGGGGCTCACAGTATGGGAAAGCCAGAGCAGAAACTGGAGATCTTCTATTAAGAAATCTACCCCCCCCCCTCTCCCTCTCTCTCACAAACACAGGGGAGCCTGGGAGCCCTGTCACTGAACACCCGCACAAGCCAGAAGAGAAACCCAGGGAGTCCAGATCTACACAGAGAACGCTCCGCTGCCGAGGAGGCTTGATGTTAGCTCTGGGGAGTGGTGCGGGATGCTGTTAGCGGAGGAGAGTCGGCCAATCAGCCGAGAGTTCAGAGGTCCTCTATACTCTGGGCTTCCACGCTCCTCTGTGAGATCCTGCAGCTGCTTTGAAGCCGGCACAGTTAGGATGATTAAATATGATCTGCTTTGTCCCAGGGAGCTGAATGAAGGAATTTATATGTGTGTGTGTGTGGTGTGTGCATGCACGCACAACAGTCACGTTTGCGGGAGTTCAGCGATGTGTCCTGGTTGATTGGACAGTAAGCTGGTAGGAGGAAGCATGTTGTCGAGCCCAGGGAGTAACGGATGTGATAAATAGTCTATTACGCTTCCAGGAAACGCAGGACCCAAATCCGTTTCCTGATGAAATCATATGTAAATCCAACACAGCCACAAAGTCTCCACCACACATGCTTATTTATAATTCACCTTTCTACGATGATTATGTAAGACTATAAATGAAGTTTACGATTAAACAAACATGACAGTCCTCCTGAGGGCTATGTTAAGGCGGAAATGTATGCAGCCCTTGTAATGTCTAATGCCCTTGTAATGTCTAATGCAGTTGGCAACAAATACACCTAGATTCGACTGAGTAGACAAGGGAAACCTGTCACAAGAGGAAAAACAAGGCATAAACCTTGGTAGAAGCAACTCCATGGAAGTCAATAATTAGATTTTAAATCATTATCTATATGGTGTCATACATTAAAGAGAACAACACACCCCGATTCACCTTTCATTTTCCCAAAAATGCTTTCTAGTGAAGGGTTGTGGCCGTGGGTGACGGATTTTACCTTTTGGGGCTTCCTCTAAACGCTCAAAAGGGATTAACACAATGCAATTATCGAATCCATTTTTCGATGTGATGAATCAAGAGCTTCGAAAAGACACCTGATCACCATCCTTCCCACATCGTGGTTTATTGGGTGTCTGAAGTCAAAGAATTGACAAGACCTGTGCTAACTTTAGGTGGCCTACCACGGGCGGTTTCTAAATCCGAACTTGTTCTAGTGAAACTGCTGGCTGTAACCTCCGGTTAGTTCCAAGCTTGTTCTGTCACAACTCCCCTTACAGCCCTTTCTATCAGATAGGTTTCCATACTCTGCCATTTTAAATTATTCATCTATGCCAGCTCACTGCAAATGAAGCAAATGCTTTGACTGACGATACCGAACGCCTGGCTGACCTGTCCTGTGAACTGTTGCGCCTTTTGTCCACTTACCCCCCTTCGCTTGGCGAAACTGAAATTGATGCGGAGGCGCAGATTGTTTCTTGATGTAAGAAGCGTGTCTCCGCACTGTGGGAGTACATAAAATGTGTGCCATGCTTGAAAAGCTAACGATGGTTTCTATTGTAATGTGCAAAATGATATCTGTCTAAAGCCGGGTATCTCCATTACAAGCGGATGAGATTGTCTTACCTTTCGGGGTTGCTCCAGTGAACACTACAAATGAGCTGGAGCTGGGGCTGGCATCGGCTGCGCGGAAGAACAGTGTGGATGATTCAATTTTGAGATGGGAGCGGGCATGCTTGTGATAAGGCAGGGCCATCTTATTAAACCTAGCCAGTAAAACAGCCAGTAGTACGTGCGCCAATCAATCACCAATGCTGTCCGGATGTGATGATAATCAGAGAACAGAATTGCGACTTCATAGCAGGATAATAATCCTCACAATAAAACACGAAGCTGTAACACGGAGAAACAGTACAGCAGCAACTTTATTATTTTCAATAATCAACTATTTTACATCGTCTTCACGTCGTTTACAGTGCAGCATGGTGGTCCTATTAATTAGCAAAATTCGTCTGAGTCCGTTGTTGAACGCATCTTTGTGCCAGCCCTTTTGGGGAAGTTCCCCCTCCTGGATCAGGAGAGCAGAGAAGCTGTTGGATCTTGGCCAGCAGTGTCAGTTATGACGTCGGTGGTCTTTCGTTTAATCAGCCTGAGGGAAACACACAATGAGGGGGAATAAGTAACAAAAAACAAACATCTACCTGTATACTGACATGGCACAGGTGAATACCTTTCACATCACACTCTCCACATGTCCCACACTCCACAGTCTCAGACACTAGTCACACACAGCACCAGATAGCCATACGCACTCACCCTCTCACACTCCACCAATCAGTCTCACACAAAACACACTCCACCAGTCACACACACACTTTCACCAGTCACACACACACACACACACTTTCACCAGTCACACACACACACACACACACACACTCCCACCGGTCACACACACACTCCACCAATCACACACTCCCCACCAGCCAGTCTCACAAACACTCCGCACGTCTCACAAACACCTCGTCAGGATGCCACATCATTATAACCCAACAAACGTGTGTTGTAAAAGTGTGACGGGTTTCAGTGTGGCCTGGTAGCTGCTGCAGTGTGATGGGGACCAGCTGGTCCCTCGTGTTCCAGCGTCTGACGTGACCTAACGTCCAGACGAGGCCTGAGAAGGACTACGATGGAAACATGAACGAGTCGTTCTCTGCCGTCACAACGTCACCCCACACCCCACACCCCCCCCACCCCTTCTTAAAAGAGGTGATATTAACCCCTTACCCCCCCGGGCTGTGGGTGGGTGTCTGTCCTGCCCCATGGCGCGGGTGTGGAGGTGAGAGGGTGAGGGCCAGGCTGAGGCAGGGGGTGTGTTACCTGGCGTGGCGAGGGCCCGCCTCAGTCCCGCGCGCTGGGAGGCTGGTAATACTGCTGAGTGGGCCGAGTGCTTCTAGGCTGCCCGTCTCCCCCTCGACGAGACTCTAACCAACTGTCATAGTAACCATCGTCGTCCTCCTGCCGTGAGACATGCGGACAGGAGGTCACAGGCTGGGGGCGGGCAGGGCTGGCGTCGGCTAGCAACTGTCGTTCACTTGGTAACAGCGCGAGAAGGGGGAATTTGGGTGTTTGTCGACAGCCGTTGGGTCTTTTCCAAACACAGATATCGTTTTACAGATGTTTAATGTTTTTAAATTGAATTTGTTATTATGTTTTACATTTCCTTCCCGCTCCGAGTGAACTGTTACTGCCCGTGACACCAACCCTGATGGGGACTACGTTATGTTAGTGTGTGAATCCTGGAACACACAATCTGAGGTGCAGCATTAGGGTGTGGTGGTGCTGCAGCCCCGACTGCGGCGTCGGTGACCTTCAAATGACCCTGAGGCTCGTCCAGGCCACGCCTCCTTACCCAGTCGTCCACGGAGACCGACTTGACGTTGTGGAGAAGCACCTCCTCCCAGTTCCCGTACTCGCTGAAGATCACGACCGCCGTCGTACCCGACGGATGCACCGCGTCTATAATGGCCTTGTAGAACTGCACACACGCACAAACACAATCTGTTAGACCATACCAAGACTCATCTGACAGTCTTAGTTTCATCCAGTTCACTGATGACCAGATTTAGTCATAATAAAATGAATAACCACACTCATTCTTCAAAACAATTTCCACAACAACAAAGAGCCCCAAAAAGCCCATAGCTGTGATGTCAGAGTGGGCCTACCTTGTTGTCCTCCCAGTACAGAGCCAGACACGGGTCTCCTGCTTTCCAACTGGCCGGTCCTGGAGAGGAGGACTCCATGGCCGGACCCGGACCAGGACCCTGCTCTGGCCCTTTGGGACCTTTGATCTGGCCTGACCTCTTCTTGGGAGCGCTGTTCTGGGAGGTGATCTTGTTGGGGAACTCCTCCTTCTGGGCGTGGCTGAAGGAGTTCTGCTGTTTGATTGGCCCGCTCCGTCTGGTGGGTTCGGTTTCCCCGTTCTGCAGGTGCGGGGGCCCCCCCTTCCCTGGCCGTGAGTCGCGGGACACCCCCCTGTCTGGGGGCATTGTGGTACAGTCCCTGCCCCCCCCACGACACGTTCAAGTTCAACAGCCCGTTGTCATGGTCAAAGTTTTCGGAGTTGGGCCGGCCCCTCCTCCTGTTGCCGGGCTCCTGATTCCTGCTGTCGCTGCGCTGTGGTTGGTGGGCTGCCCTGCTGTCCGGAATGCTATTGGTCGACTCAGCGGGTTTGAGGGGCGGGCCGTTGTCCTTGGGCCCTCTCTTATTGGAGAGCTCCGGGACAGAGTTCTCTCGCGCCATTTGGTTAAAAGCAGAACCAACGGAACCTGAGCCGTCTCTGGAACCCTGGTGGAGCCTTCCGGAAGGTTCTGTGTGATCTCTGGGCTCTTTGGGTCCAGGGAAGGTGGAGGAGGAGAAGCAGGACGCATGTCCGCTCCGAGTCTCTCCTCTCTGCCACCTGTCTGACCCACCGCTACGAAGGCCTCTGTCCTGACCCCTGTCCTGACCCCTTTCCCTGTCCCTCTCCTGACCCCTGTCCTGACCCCTGTCCTTCTCCTGATCCCCTGTCCTGACCCCTGTCCTGACCCCTGTCCCTCTCCTGACCCCTGTCCCTCTCCTGACCCCTGTCCCTCTCCTGACCCCTGTCCCTCTCCTGACCCCTCTCCTGCCCCTGTCCCTCTCCTGACCCCTGTCCCTGTCCTGACCCCTCTCCCTCTCCTGACCCCTCTTCCTGGCCCCTGTCCCTCTCCTGACCCCTGTCCCTCTCCTGACCCCTGTCCCTCTCCTGACCCCTGTCCCTGTCCTGACCCCTGTCCCTCTCCTGACCCCTGTCCCTCTCCTGACCCCTGTCCCTCTCCTGACCCCTGTCCCTCTCCTGACCCCTGTCCCCTCTCCTGACCCCTGTCCCTGTCCTGACCCCTGTCCCTGTCCTGACCCCTGTCCCTCTCCTGACCCCTGTCCCTCTCCTGACCCCTGTCCCTGTCCTGGCCCTTGTCCTGACCCCTGTCCCTCTCCTGACCCCTGTCCTGGCCCCTGTCCTGACCCCTGTCCCTCTCCTGACCCCTCCATGCCTGGCCTGGGCCTGCGCTGGAGCCTAGGGCTGGATATGCAGCAGGGGTTGGAGAGGGGGCGTCCTGGCCTGGCTTGGGAAAGTCGGTGTCCCTCTGGAAGCGGGGCGGTCGGTCGCCCCCCCTCTGCTGCCGGCTGTCGCTGCGGGAGGGGAACCTGGACTGGTTTGGCTCTTTGGAGTAGTAGTCTTTGCCGGGGAAACCTCCTCGAGCATCCTGCCGTTTCTGAGGAGCCTGGCTCTTTGGTTCTGACAGGAACACAGCGAGGAAATTTAGATTCATATCCTCACCAAACGTACATAGGGACAGGTTCTATCATTTAAGATGGACAATATAACTGAAAAAGAGGAAAAACATTTATAAAAAGACAAGCGCACTAACCATCGATGGAAAACACCCCCATCTTGGACTCCAGGAAGTCGAACAGGGTGCTGGGGCCCGACGGCCTTCCTCCCACCCCCTCCTCGTCATCCTCCATGCGTGACCTGCCCCTTCCTCGCCCTGCACGGGACCAAAACCACACGTGTCACTGCGCATGTCACCATATTACTGTACACGCTGCACGCCAATAACCTCCACCCAGATCACCGGCTACCAAAGAGCCTTCTACACGTCAACATATGCAGGCAAACTGAATTGTAATTCATCCTGAAAGAAATTCAAGAGAGAGTGTGATCATGAGTGAGTGAGGGGTTGAGTTCACGTGTGTGTGTGTGTGATTGTCACCTCTCGGGGGTGGTCTGCTGGGCTCGGGGGGGGAAGGGGCGGGGGCGGGGCGCTGGGTGGCCCCGGTCAGCAGGGCGTTGAGGGCCACCTCCAGGTTGTTGTGGCTGTCCAGCAGGGCCTGGCGGGACAGCTCCCTGTCGAACCCCATCTCCATGATGTCCCTTAGAGCTCTCTCATCCACCTGCACATAGGACACAGGAGCAGGGGGAGCGAGGGATGAGGAGAGGAGGAGCGAGGGAGGGGAGGAGGGGTGAGAAGCAAGGGGGAAAGGAGGGATGAGGAGAGGAGGAACGAGGGGAGGAGGGGTGAGAAGCAGGGGGGAAAGGAGGGATGAGAAGAGAATGGAGGGGTGAGAAAGAGGGAGCAGAGGTAGAGGTTCCATGAGTGAACCCAGCGGTGATGACCAAAGGACAGCCATGAGAGAGAGAGATGGAGGGAGAAGAGGAGGTGAAGGAGGACGAGAGGTGATAGAAAGAGTGGGAGAGGAGGAGGATGAAGATAATCAAGAGAAAGCGTTAAGAGAATTAAGGTCAGAGATTGTCTAGCCAATACATATTCCATCACTTCCCAAGGCAGATTAAACTGAGACGTCACCACGGATTTTAGATTAAAACTCATCAGATTAACCATTTAATCTGGTATCCCAGACGACGGGGGACGGGTGGGGGTCAGTGTCTTATAGGGAAGGGGGCTAGTTAATGATGGGCTCTACCGGTAATTCACGAGAACAACAACCATTATCTCTGACCTCAGGCCATTGTTAAACCTCTTAATGATGGCGAAAGTTCAGGTTAGACTTAATGATTTGGAGATTTTACCTGAACATCTGGTACACACCCACAATATACATTGTTTCTGAAGAAGATATTCTCCCTTCCACACAGAGACCTAGCTAGACTAGACCCCTCCCTTCAACACCCATCCCTAGCTAGGCCGAGATAGTACTGAGAGATAGCACAGAGATAGTACAGAGAGATAGTACTGAGATAGTACAGAGATAGTACAGAGATAGTACAGAGATAGCACTGAGATAGCACAGAGATAGACGAGATAGCACAGAGATAGCACAGAGATAGCACTGAGATAGCACAGAGATAGGACAGAGATAGGACAGAGATAGCACAGAGATAGTACTGACATAGTACTGAGATAGCACTGAGATAGCACAGAGATAGTACTGAGATAGTACTGAGATAGCACTGAGATAGACAGTACAGAGATAGTACAGAGATAGTACTGAGATAGCACTGAGATAGCACAGAGATAGTACAGAGATAGTACAGAGATAGCACAGTGATAGCACAGAGATAGTACTGAGATAGTACAGAGATAGCACAGTGATAGCACAGGATAGACGAGATAGTACTGAGATAGCACAGAGATAGCACAGACATAGCACTGAGGATCTCACCAGATCTCTGTAGTTGCCCTGAGGCCGGCTCTCACTCCATTCCGCTGGCTCCGCCCTCTCCTCTCTCCTCCTGGACTGGTAGGAGTCTCGCCCGCGGTAGGAGGAGCCAGAGTTGCTAAGGTTACCGCCGGCGTTGCCCCCGCCGCCAAACGTCCGCGGACCCTTCACAGGACAGCCGAAGGGGAAGAAGAAAGAGACCTGACGTGAACGAGCGCTCCCCAACTAGCTGACAGCACCGTCACCGGTGTGTCCAGGTGCTGGGGGTGATCATACCTCCACAACATGTCTGTCACCAGGACCAGACGCCAGGCTAGTACAAGCCCACACACACACACACACACACACAAACACACACACACACACACGCGCACACACACACACACACACACACGCGCACACACACAAACACACGCACACACACACACGCACACACAACACACACACAAACACGCACACACAACACACACACACACACACAAACACACACACACACACACACACGCACCTCTTTGCTCTTGGCCACCTCAGCGATGGCCGCTAGCCTCTGCTTCTCAAACTCGTCGTTCTCGTCGGCGGTCTTGATCACTCCGGTGGTCTGCAGGGTCTTCCTCTGGTCCAGCACCTTGCTGTCCACCTCCTCCCTCCTCACACACTTCTACAGAGAGCCGGGAGGGACACACTGAGCCCGGGGCCGGACACTAACACTCGTACCTCCTGTGGCCATCTGGCTGCATGTGGCAGCAGCGTGGGGAAGTGTAGCAGCATGTTCTACAGGTCAGTGTGTGTGGTGTGTGCATGTGGTGTGTGTGGGAGTGTGTGCAGTGTGTTCTACAGGTCACAGTGTGCGTGGTGTGTGCGTGTGATGTGTGTGTGTGTGGGAGTGTGTGCAGTGTGTTCTACAGGTCACAGTGTGTGTGGTGTGTGCATGTGATGTGTGTGTGTGTGTGTGTGTGTGGGAGTGTGTGCAGTGTGTTCTACAGGTCACAGTGTGCGTGGTGTGTGTGTGTGATGTGTGTGTGTGTGGGAGTGTGTGCAGTGTGTTCTACAGGTCACAGTGTGCGTGGTGTGTGCATG
The DNA here is from genome assembly GCA_903064625.1 of Mallotus villosus. Lineage (NCBI taxonomy): Eukaryota > Metazoa > Chordata > Actinopteri > Osmeriformes > Salangidae > Mallotus > Mallotus villosus. The sequence goes on from CAEFZP010002065.1 coordinate 45,334, forward strand.
TGATGTGTGTGTGTGTGTGGGAGTGTGTGCAGTGTGTTCTACAGCTCACAGTGTGCGTGGTGTGTGCATGTGGTGTGTGTGTGTGTGCGTGTGGGAGTGTGTGCAGTGTGTTCTACAGGTCACAGTGTGCGTGGTGTGTGCATGTGATGTGTGTGTGTGTGTGGGAGTGTGTGCAGTGTGTTCTACCTGTCCCTGTCCGAATGGCACGAAGGGAGGGGGTCCGCCCTCGGCACCGATGTTGCTCCTGTTGTGTTTGGCTAAACTCTGGGGTCAGGGGTCACAGGAAGGACAGTTCAGAGCAACAGCAAATCCAACTCATTTACATAATACACATTTGCCCCGGGTCATAAATATATAATGGTTGAATAAAGATCAATGATCATTTGTTATGTATGTGTGATGCTTATGCGTTCATTAGGATTCTCCTTGAGAGGAAAGGAGGTTTTGGTTTGAACTGTTTCTCACCCTTTGCAGGTCCCATTTCTCCACCATGTGATCGACCACCCCTCCGAGAACGGAGATTTTAGAATCGTCCAGCAACAGAATGCCATTCTTCACCAGGACTGTACCAAGTATCTTCACCTTGGTTCCGGGAGGAGTGTTTAAACTGTTTGGAAGGGGGTTAAGTCAATTGAATTCATCTTAAATACATATGAAAACAAGAGAGCCATTATCTTCAAAGGCTATAAAATCAAACATAATGAAAATGAATCAGATCATTAAAAAAGGTTTCAAAGTTTATTGACATTTATTTCGAATATGACCCGATAATCCTACAGTAAATCCATGCTGCTAGCATTGGATGCTAGCAGAGTCTAGGGGAGACGAGCAGAGAGAGACTGGCAGAGAGACTAGCGTCACCCAAGGATAATCCTGCCCCTCACCCTGGTCCATGTTAATGTAACAGCCCTGGTGCCCTCCAGGCTCAGAGCCCGTCTCATTAAAACAGCAGAGACTTACACAGGGATTTTCCCGCTATTGATGCGGTACACCAAAGCAGCAATTACTGGTTTTACTTCCCAACCAGCAGCCAGCACCAACGAGTCCTCTGGGCTGGGTGGTGCTGGGCGAGGAGGAGACGGGAGATCCATGATGCCACTCACTCACTCAAACACACACACTCTCTCTTTATCCCACCCGCTCCTCCTACTCTCTCTTTTTTCACACTTGCTCACACTTTCAACCCTCCGACACATCCATCTCTTTCCCCTGCTCGACGCGCAGCCAGCGAGACACACACTGGCCCTTCTCATTCATCTCCGTCCCTCACATAGGCCCTCCACACACACACACACACACGTCGGTACACTCCCTCCTGCCCGTAATCCATCTCGCTCGCACACACTTCGGACACGCACGCACGTTCGGAGCGCACGCACAAACCCCGTCATTAACCACCGTTGATTGCCACCCGCTGATAAATGTGTGTGTGTGTGTGTGTTGCTAAGGGGCTCACAAAGGGGGGTCTGTTTGTCGCCCCACCCTCCCCCTCTCCATCACCAGCTCTCCGGCCACTCCACCTGTACGGGCTGGCCGGTCGCCATGGCAGCAGGCGCTGCTGCCGGCGCTGCTGGGATGGAGATGTAATTAAAGAAGGGGGATTGGTGGGGGAACAGACTGGGCCAAGTGAAACATTGCGAAGAGGGAGGAAAAATACCGAAGAGAGGCTGTGAGGGGGGTGGAGGGGGGGCAGGACAGGAGAGAGTCTGGAAGGGGGGGTGGGGGGGTGGAGGGGGGTAGGGCAGGAGCTGGCAGAGTCTGGAAGGGTATGCTGCTCCAAGGTGTGCCTGGCCCCAGAAGCCTCTGATGCTGAGCGACGTGGCCAGAGAGGCAGAGGGAGATCCAGATGGGTGACAGGAGAAAATGTTCCTTTAATCTGACCGGGATTTTACAAACATCTAAGCGTTGAAATCCGCCCTAATTAAGAGGGAGGGGTGGGTGGGTTTAGCGCTTAGCGACAGATCGTGCGGGTCTCCCTTCCCCTATGGGCTCCCACGACCAGGATACAGTCAGTCTAGCACACTTCAGTGTAATGTAGGACACTTCCCCACAGACACAACCAGGAACCTTAACTGAACTTTCACCGTTCGTTGACTCGCACCATCAACATACTGTTGGAACTCTGCACTTCTGATTCTTGATCTTCAGCAGTGCTTTTTATCTTTTTAGCATCTGCTAAATGAATAAAATGTGAAATGTAAATGTGCTGGCTTGGCTTTCTTTCCACGTGGCCAATTAATAATACTGCCAGAGGCTCTTAATCTGGTTGCAGAACTGTATTCAGTCAAATGACTGGCAAAGCTCAAGGGAAAGAAAAAACTAACTTGATCTTAAGCCCTCTTTACCTGAGATAAATCTGACATGGTTGTTTCATCGGCCAATTAAATGTGATTATCAAAGAAGCCATCAGGAGAGATTGTGGAGAGGCCCTTCACAGGGGGGCAAACATAGCTAATTATTACATCAGGATTATCATAATGAAGATTGACCATATCTTGGGAATCGCTCAAGAGAAATAATTGCAGCTTCCCCCTATAGGTCTAGGGGATTTTAAAGGCCCTTGCTCTCTCTGCTAGTTTTTTATAAGCGTAACCAGATCAGTTCTCCGGCTACAATGTGTGTCTCTTAATTGTCAAAGCGTATTCCGAGCATGAAATGGACTCCGAGACGATTCACACTCCATCTGTATGCAGTCAGAGGAGCTCCCTGGAACCCTCGGCCTCGCTCTGATCCACCCGTCTGATCTCACACATCAAACCCCCTCACGGATGAAACCTGGATCTGGACGTGGTCGTACCTGATCTTGGACAGCTGTTTGAACTCCAGGCCCACGCAGATGACGTGTCCGTCCGTCATCTGCAGCCGCAGCATCCTGGAGGCGCCCTGGGACTCCTCATGGTCCTTGGGAGCCGAGACGTTCCTGATCTTCTGCACCTGGAGGACGCAGGGACCCTCCAACTGGGCACCCGGGGCAGGGCGAGGGAGAGGGAGAGAGGGAGAGAGAGAGAGAGAGAGAGAGAGAGAGAGAGAGAGAGAGAGCGAGAGATAGAGAGATAGAGAGAGGAGAGAGCTAGAGAGCGATAGAGATAGAGATCTAGCGATCTGCGAGAGGCTATGATAGCGATGAGATAGAGAGCTCGATGTTCTTTGCTCTAGAGCTCGATATCTCGATATCGTCTACGATAGTCTCTCTCTTCTCATCTCTCCTCTCTATCTCTCTCGTCTCTCTTCTCGTCATGCTCTCGTATTTCTCTCGCTCTCTCATCTCGTCATCTCTATCGACGTCTCTTGTCTCACCTCTCTTTGTGAGGACAGATAAAACACTACCAAGAAGAACCCAGAACAGCGGAAATTGGTGTTCCTGATGTGAACCTGTATACGGTCAACTGTTTTTATTCACTAAGCGTTTAAACACAGTTACTGAACTACGGTTATGTCTTCTATTGCATCAGACTGCTCGCGTCACTTGGATGTTCCGGGGTGTATTTCTGAAACTGTTTTCCTTGACGGACAGCCATTAAAATGTGGAATGGAAAACTGAGCTATCGCGTGCTGCCAAGGAAGGATCAGTCTAATTGCTGGGAATTGGATGGAAGGTTGTTCTTTACGTCCCCGCATTGTTTGCAGGGTTACACTTTCTTTCCACGGTTCTGGTAGCTCTGTTCATGCTAGAGATGCAGCACAGAGAAGGGGATCGTGTCTGACAGCAGTATGATATCATATTCTCTGCCTGAGGGATTATCATTAAACTCACATAAAAAATTAAATCATTATCTCCTCCCATAATCTGTGACATTTCCCGACATTTCCCAGTAATTGCAAAACAGGCCAAGTCAACAGACTTCTTTCCAAAGCAGCGCGCTAGTGGCATCTAGTGGTCAACGTGGGAACTGCCTGTCAAATTGACTCCGGACATAAACAAAATTCAGACCTTCGCTGTACCATAGGTAATGTCAATCACGGAAGAGGACTTTGTAAAATCCCATGTGGCCTATTGTACCACGACCACACCTGTGCTGACGCATGCACAGCCTCACCTTGTCCACTCGTCCACTGTTGATCTCTGAGGGCAGGTACTTCCTTCCGAGTGGCCTCAAATCACTCTGCCAAAACATAACATTTAATTATTCAGCAGGCGCTTTTATCCAAAGTGGCACGCAAACATGCATATTGGTAAATGCAGCAGATTATCAAGGACCAGTCAGTTCTAACAGTTCTAACACTGTTACAGTGGCTGATGACATGTCTGTGTCACACTTCACAGTCCAACATCGTATCTCAAATACAACATCATAAAAAGGTCATTTTGCAGGTAGCACATGAAGTGATATACAGGTTCTGAATATGGTTTGTTTACAGACCAATATAACGAGTCATTCACTCAAACACACAGATCCCCTCTTGTCTTGGGTTAGAGTTACTGGTATAACTGGGTAACCCATGTTTTAGTACCATATTTTTCCACATTTTGTAAACACATTATTGAAAGTCACGAGCACGGGTTCTTTAGTTAAGATATTGTCCGTTTGTGGAACAATATACACATTTGCAGCTGATACATAAATTAAATAAACTATGTTAAGACGTAGTACATGTAATGTATGCACGTCATGTTTCTATGTCTTACAAGTAGCAAGTGGAGGTGGAAATATGTCTCTCACTCACTAATAGTCGTCTACGTGAAGTAGGTTTGAATTGTAACGATAAGAACTTGGTATCTAGTTATGTGACTTACATTAAGTGCAATACGGATGATGTCATGTGCCGAAGCTTTCTCAACAGTGCCTTTTAATTCTTCTATCCCCTCATCACTGAGGTACCTATTGAAGGAGAAAGGCAAAGAAAATACAAATATTAAGATGAATAATGTACTACTAGCTAGTCTAGTATTTGAATACTGGTTAGCAACATGCCTATTTATTGAGCGTTAGCAAGTGATGCTTGCCGATGGGGTCAGCAAGAAAGTAAATGGCATCAAGTCAAAGGAATTTGTCTAATTTAGAATTAACCAGCTATACACACATGCACTATTGCTTTAAATTGTGTTTTACAACTACATCGCTTGCAGAACTTGATGGCTAGAAGCTAAACAAGAATATCTAGTTAGCCTGGCTAGCTGAAAGTAGGCTAAGATAGCTAGCTAGCTAACATATTGTTAGGCTACCCACCAGCCCTCTTTAGTCAAAGATGAGTTTAACTCTGCCATGTTCCTCTCAATTAAATATCGTATTGAATTGTGTTCATCGATCTGTCTAATCTAGGGGGTTCTCATTTTTAATACACTGTATTATCTCATAGTATGCCAACCAGTGGGATTACCAAGCCTGGCCGACAGTGAATGCAGTAACGTCACTACTACAGGTCAGAGTTCAATGAGTTTTTGAAGCGCCATAGAACACAGCTACACCTAGTGGCGTCCGCGCCAAAACGATAACTGCATCTGCAGTTTATTATCTACACAGTACATGCCCACTAAACTTTAAAATATTATATTTAAATTCTAAACGTATTCATATATGCTAGTCACACACTTAAATTATTAAATTTAACAAATTGTATTTTCCCCTTAGAACCGGAAGATTGTTTTGGACTACAAGAGACGTCAGACAGGCGTCTCTACCGGAAGTTTCTACGTGTTCAGATGCAACAGGAAGCGTTTGTGCATTTTCGCCACTGATCAGTCAGAGCTTTCAAAATAGGTGGTTCAGCAGGTATGTGCTTCCTTTATGATTTTACAAAAAATATTAAATTACCGTACCGGTCAGTATGTGTATGCACATATCCCTTCCTGACATAATGGCTAGGATTAATTGATTAACGTGGTATCTTAAGTAAGAACTCCACCTTACTATGCTAGCTAGCTCTAGCTAGCTGCTTGTTTACAATTTGTCAAGACTTAGAACAAATGATTAATATCGTGTTGTGACATGTATAAATGTATCAACCAAGCTAGCTGGTATTTAATTAACATCCGTGCTAAGTTGTCAATAGAGTGCGTCACTACAGTGTGGTACAATCACCATACTCGCGTAGAAAGCCTAGCATTCACCATATAAAGCTTGTCAGTTTTTTGGCCAGGTAATTACTAACGGTAGCCAACGTACAACTCTTGTCTTCTGCAGCGCTATGTTGCCGACTACCTCGCCGCCGAGCCACGGCAACGGTAGCTTGAGTGCCCGCGATGCGGCCAGACACACGGCGGGCGCTAAGCGGTACAAGTACCTGCGGAGGCTGCTGCGTTTCAAACAGATGGACTTTGAGTTCGCTGTATGGCAGATGCTGTACCTGTTTACTTCTCCTCAGCGGGTTTACCGCAACTTCCACTACAGGAAACAAACCAAGGACCAGTGGGCCCGAGACGATCCCGCCTTCCTGGTTCTTCTCAGCGTTTGGCTTTGTGGTCAGTAGCTTTAGCAACTCTGAAATTCTGTGTGCATATTCAGATGTGATGCATAGTTCTGACTGTACACCAACAGTTACCAGACAAGAGCTTTGAACTATGTCCCTCTTACTGGAGAGTGAGGTGTTGTGTATGGAGGCTCATATACCATCACTGTACTAAGGATTCCCATGCAGTTAGATGACATGTCTCCTCCTGTGTACCCTCTCTGCAGTGTCCACGGTGGGCTTCGGCCTGGTGCTAGACATGGGCTTTGTGGAGACCCTGAAGCTGCTTCTGTGGGTGGTCTTCATCGACTGCATCGGGACGGGCCTGCTCATTTCCACACTCATGTGGTGAGGAAATGCCTCGTACTGTTTTTCCATGTGTCAGTCTAACGAATGCCTGTTTCATTCCACACTCCATTACTAAGTGTTTATAAACAGCTGGGCTCTGTTTTGGCTCCTCTGTCGTATGAAATGGTTTGGTTGTTAAGACATCCTCACACGGTTAATGATCATTAACATTCAGTCATTTGTTTAGCAGACACTCTTATCCAGAGCGACTTACAGTAAGTACAGGGACATTCCGTTAGCATATAGTACAGTGGAAGTAGCATGTCCCTTATTGACATATCTCCTCACCTGGTGTGTCCTGAGCTTCCTAGTTGAAGTTGTGTAATAGACAGCCCACACCGACACCATGACACACGTTTCCCACACTGGTTGGTTTTGTTTCATTCTGACTCGTAGCTGAGATGTGGCTACTTTGTGCACTGTGCCTGGTCAATACAGACCCGCTCCTTGACCCTGACCCCAAAAACCTGTTGGTACTATGGTACTACTGGTACTATGCATTTCTGATCCACGATCTTCTGCCCTAGATTCTAAATGCGCTATTTGTCTGTTGCATTGGATGAAAGTGCACGCTTAACGAATGACTGTCTTTCTAGGGTAATTACTAATAAGTACCTCCTGAAGAACCCTGGGAAGGACTCTGACGTGGAGTGGGGATATGCATTCGACGTGCATCTCAACGCCTTCTACCCCCTGCTCGTCATCCTCCACTTCCTGCAGCTCTTCTTCATCAACCGTAAGCATCACGTTAAGAAACACATGTCGAAAACGCCCAACGAAATACTTATTATTGTAGTAGGCCTGTGCAGGTAATACCGGGACTATGACACAGGTATCACCAGGGCTCGTAGTTTAGTAGTCCTCATGAAGTACTCATCAATGATGCAAACTTTTTTTCAACCTTTACATTTTTTGGGGGGGAATATTTTTTCAAACCTTTCAAAACTATTTTCAAAGCTTTGTTTAGTCCCGTATAGCAGGAAACACTTTGGGATAAACAACACAATTATTTCCCTCACTCAAGACTGATCCCTCTCTCTGCTGTGTGTTCCAGATATCGTGGTTATAAACTCAGAATGGTTCCTGGGATACTTTGTAGGGAACAGTATGTGGCTGGTTGCCATCGGTTACTACATCTACATTACCTTCCTAGGTTATAACGGTAAGCTATCACATCCGTCCGCTTCTCAGTAGAAGATACTTAATCACTACTGAAAGTGTGTGTGGACAGTTTCAGAATGTTATTACCTTTTATTGAAGATGATTTTGAAACATAATTGAACTGTTTCCGACCTCCATAATGTCTTCTGAAATTGATATTCGATGTTAGGCACGTTAGCCACTAGAGGGCGCACTCTTCTAGTTTCTACCTTGGTGACCAATACAGGTTTTACCTCTTACCATCTTAACACAGAGACACTCTAGGTAGGAGACTAGGCCTCCTCTAACCAGAACCATTAGTTAAAAAGAAAGAAAAAAAACGAATGGTTCTGGTTAGAGAAGGGCTAGTTTCTGTTTACATTGTGTAAGCATCAGAGGAGAACAGTAAACATGGCTGCATCTCCCCTACAGCGCTGCCCTTCCTGAACAACACAGTGGTGCTGCTCTATCCCCTTTGCTCTGCTGGTCCTGGGCTACATCCTGTCTCTGTCTCTGGGCTGGAACCTCACCCGGGGCCTGTGCTGGTTCTACAAGTACCGCGTCCAGTAGGCAACCCCCCCCAGCCCACTGTCCCGTCCCAGGAGGGTCGCTGGGGGCTGAGGTGGGACTCACACGGACTGAATGTGTTCATTCTGGAGGAGAATGGGGGGAGGGGGGGGGGTGGTGGATATATGTTTTGTATACTTTGTAAATAGTACTCTGGATTTAAGATGCCCAAATGATGCATTGTTTCTAAAGAGGATATCTTGGTTCCCTTTCTGTTGAATCTTGTTTTTTTTCCTGATTTTTAAAAAATAGATTTAAGAAAAGAAATACTCAACTCTGTTTATTGAAGATGTGGGAGAAGTGTTATAGTTTGGTGAGCCTTTTGGTGGGACATTTGGAGTGTACATTCCTTAGCACTTTCAATAAAACACGTTTTATCTTAACATGATCTCCTTTGTATTTAGGTTTTTAGTCAATAAGAGTCCATATTCAATTTTTAATACTGAAGTTTAAGTGCACGATTACATCGTTTCAAAGTTTGGTTGGCTATCATTGTTTGGGTTTTAAAAACCACATACTGTTTAAAATAGTTTGAATATACCTTGATAAATCTACTTCCTGCTTCTGCTGGAACAGAGTCTCCACCCTCCTACTGACATCTACGTGAGCCCACATTCAAATGCAGGGATGCAACAGATTCATATCAAACACACCCTGTTACTTCAGGGAGTCCATAAGCATCTTCTTGAACATCTCCAGATCCACCTTCCTCATGACTGAGATCTTGTGCTGGTTCTTCAGGAGTCCCAGTGTGTCCAGGACCATCATGCCTCTGGTGTAAGTCCCCTGGAGCTCCACAGTCACCGCCACCTGCTCGCTGGCCGTCACAAACTGGTCGTCGATGGCCGCCGCCATGGCGTAGGAGTCGCAGGAGGCGAAGCCGCTTCCCGCCACCATCTCCTTCTGGTAGCGCTCCGTCTGCGTGGCGTCCATGGTGTGTCTGAAGATCCTCCTCATGAAGCTGGCCTTGTCGGAGTCCTGGGCCAGCCAGGGGTCACAGAAGGACTGGCGGGGACGGGGGGGCGAGAGAGCACCATGTTTTACCAACTATCTGTTCTCTATTTACATTTGATTTATCAAGTAACCAGACAAAGTGCAACACTAATTGAATCTACGCACATCAACAATACACCGTGATGATGTGTACAAATGACTGATGGGTCACAATGGTGTTTAGGATGTGTGAAGTTCCTAAGGAGTTACCCATGGCAGCATGTTCTCACAGGCAAACTCCCATGTGGCGATGTGCGTCGGGCAGGTGAATCTGTTCAGCACGATGTAAGCAGCCTCGGGGTCGGCCACAAAGTTGAACTCTGCACACACGGTGGTGTTTCCCCTCGCTGCAAACACAAGTCAGCCCAGTCACCATGGAGACCGCACGCTGACCAATCAGAGGTGTCTACAGCAGTATTACAAAACTAGGTTCACTTTGACTTGCAGAAAGAGAATTTGAGTCATATTGCCTAAATGCACACAAACACATACAGTTAATGCACTGCATATGTCGGCCTTCACAGATATCAATTACAGATAGGGTATATAATAATATGTTGAGATGTGAAAATACAAGGTTATAATAATAAAAGCACTGTATGCTGACATTTGAAAGTGTGGCCTATATAAACAGGATATGACCTCACAGTTAGTGTTGCCTCCCATGATGTAAAGGCCCTTTAGCTTTTGAGGAAGGCTGGGGTCCAGCTTCACAGCTAAGGCCAGGTTGGTCAGGGGTGCCGTAGCAACCAGATACACCTGAACAGGAACATTCAGTACTGTGCAAAAGTCTTAGGCACCCAGCCAAAAATTGTGAAACCAAAAATGTGGGTGCGGCCATAAAATATGCCTATGCATGCCTACCTCTCCAGGATGCTGGTTCACTATGCGGATCATGGCTTCCACAGCCCCTTCTTTCTGGAGCATCTCCAGTCCAGGTGCGTGTGGGTCCGGGGCGTCGCCCAGGCCGTCCGCCCCGTGGAACCCCGCTGCATCCACGGGACAACCCAACAGAGGCTCTGGCGCTCCTCTAAACACTGGAATCTTCCACAGTTTTTTACGCAGTTAAATATATAAATAGGCCTATAACTATTTAAGTACCGACTGCGTATGGGGTAAGCCACAAACATTTTGTGCGAAAGGGGAATGTGCATAGCTCAGTTTTAGATTATTTGGCTGCATATTTAAAGGTCACAGGTTCAAATCTCCCTCTTCCGATAAAAGAGTCTGCTAAATGAACACATATTAGTATGACCAATAGTTTAAAACCTACATCAAGTCGTCCGCAAACTTTGAGGACACGCAGCGTATTCTTGCAAGCATTCTCCAACGAGGTGTTGCCGTGGACACAAGTGATACCCAATATCTCTACATTTGGTGCCACAAGTGCCATCATAATTGCCTGTGCGTCGTCTACGCCCGTGTCCACGTCGGTAAGCAGTTTTTTCATTCTTGCCCCTAAAAACGGTTGGGGATCATATACCACATTAAACAGATACAGCGTAAAATATACAAACGTATTTCGTTGTATAGGCCTACACATCTAACCAAATATAATTAGTTAGAATTGACAAATAGTTAGACATGACCAACGATAGCCCGTGGGCTGAACGAGTTATTTACCTTAGATTGCAAAAAAAGGACGGTCGATTCTTCCGATTTGTTTAATCGAACTTTTCAGTTTTTTCCAACAATAAAGGATAATAAAGTTATAAAAGAACGACGAAATAAACTACTTTTTACAAAACACAAACACCGTGACACCTCTACACTAGTCTGCCTGTTGCGTAATGGGGTAAAATGGGTCAAAACTTTTGTTCTCATCAGTTTTGGATCCAGTTACTCCAGTATATGCAGTAAACACGCCCGTAGTCTGCAGGCTACAGTGGATAGGCTATCTTAATAACACCGTTTTTTGTTTGAACTCTCTTACGTAGTTGTCTACAACATGTAGCCTATTAATAGCAGTTGCTTACTGCAAAGTACAAACAGTTCCTTCCTCTGATATAGAAACTTCTACGAGTGGTTCTGCATTTGCCAATTTGTCTGACAACCTTGATCCAAAATCGTTGCTACTGTGTATCTACTGGCACCTAGAACATTCATGTAAAAGATTGGCCTAAAACTGAGTTTACTTCTTGCATACCCAGAACACTCCAGGATCCCAAGAATTCTCAAACAAATTCAAATGCGATAAGACTACCACGTGATGCCGGGACACAAACAATTCACAAATATTTTTCTTTTATTAGCATCAGATATTGATAAGAGCACAATTTATCGCATATATATTCAGGACTACAGATATCCTAGTTGTGTGCATGGTAAAATAAATGCGCTCATTACAATATAAATAAATATGTATCCAATCCGAACGTGGATTGGCAACTAGAGTAGAGAAAGCACATAGATGCAAAATAAAGTTGTATCTATAATGTTCAGTAAAATGCAAACAGACAATGTACAGAACGATACAGTGATTTCACTGTTGGTCTACTTTGCAAATAACTTGAGTGGTTCACAGTTGCCTGTTAAAAGTACCTCTACATGTGGAGCTTGTATCTGCACACATAGTCAGTATTCTGAGAGAATAGGATTATGTAGCCTAAGTGAAGTTTTTGACAGTTGTTTGCATTAAAATTCCCAGACAGTTCAGCAGAAACAAACAGCAGTGACCTCTTGTGGTCAGAAGATACATTGCAGTATTAGCACAGAGGGTAATGGTTCCTTACAAATCTCTTCTCATTCCTTTCTCCTCTTTTGGAATGGCACAACCAATCTGAGTTCTGGAAAAAGTTCAAAAACAGCCTTGCAACAAATGCATACATTTATCGAAGAACATTTCTTAATACTACTAGGCGACACATGACGTTAAGACGGAGACACATGGATCCCTATGTCGTTTCTCTTCAGTGCCGATGGCAATTCAGTCTGTTTATTCTAAATGACAGAGAGACAGCGAGACTGCATGGTTGAAAAGCTGCATGAGGTGCCTGGGAAGGAAGGGAGGAAGGAGGGGAGGCAGGAGGGGAGGCAGGGAGGGGAAGAGGCTTACAACGGCTCTCCATGTGCAGTGAATACTAATAGGCACCCAAACGAGAAAGCGACATTTGCAGGTTCGAGAGTGTCCACTGCTTCCTAGACAGACCTGCTAATACAGCTTGTGCTGGCGTCATATCTACGGTACGGATCCCCGCTACCTGGCTTCCAATCACCTGCGACAGAAGGTGCGTCTAGTCTGCGCACCTGATAAGGAAGACCCTTTTTCGTCGAGTTCGTGAAGGAATGGGTCGAAGATGGAAAAGGCACAAAAAGAGACGACAAAATGAAATGCCCAAAGTAAAAATGTATTCACAAACAGCAGCTCTTAGGTCACACAGTCCACAAGACAAACAGTATTGTCCACATACACACGGGACAGAAACCCAAACTATAAAACCATGTAAAATGCATCGACACAAAGCTGATAATGACCAGGGTGCAGGGTGGGATACGAGGGCTAAAACAGGTAGACTGTATATTCAGGTGGACTGTAGATCCACTGTGACGGGTTGAACAGAGACTGCACGGGGCCCTGTTGGAGTGGCTTTGTTACATCTGAATGCATGGTGCTTTCAAAAAAAAATCATAATAAAAATCATAATACTTGAAACAGCTTCATCACAGCCTTCCCAAGACAGTATCTCAGTGCACTTTAAGATCAGTGATCTGCAGACTATGTCCTGTGTTACCGTAAAGGACCTAAAAGCAGGGTCTATGCTGGACAGTGCATCTAGATCTATGTGAAAGAGGTCGAAGGGTCTGACCTGTGTGCATCTTCAGGCCAGAAGTTGAATGTCACCTTTCCATGTGATGGTAACATCCTCTACTTGGTATCTTACAGGTCTGTGAAACTGACAGCTAACGCGAGACTTGACCGACAACTGAACACATACCATGTCTACGCTGTTAAAATCCATGGATGCACAGGGCTAGATCGACACATCTGGGGCTTATTCGAGAGGAAGCGACGCAAACAGGACAGACAGAACGACGCCGGCTCTACGCCGCGCTGCTCTGGACGGCCTCTTCCTGAGTACGGCGCTGGTGGGGTTTCTACAGGCATGGGCCACGCGGCAGCTACAGGACGCACGGCAGCTACGGGACGCACCGACCCTCATCAGGAGTCCACTTTCCCAAACGTCCCGTCCGGAGGCCTGTAATGTTTGGGGAAGGCCTTGAGCTGCAGGCAGTTAAATGCGTACTTGCGACATCCGACATTCTTCATCGTGTTCTCCCTTCTGCAGCCCTCACTGGGAAACGAGAGAGGGAGGGGGGGGGGAGTGCAGAGGGGAGAGAGGAGGGAGGGAGTAGGGGGGGGGGAGGGGACGAGCACAGAAAGGATGACAGCAAGTGAAGAAAAACGAAGAAAAAAAATTGGGTCTGTTAAAATACGAGACAAAATTAAAACCCGATGGCACAGTGAAAGTAACACAGACTACGTGAGGACTGGGATGGGGTGTACGGGGTGTTGGAGAGACACTGGGGCCTGTGAAACACTAACGAGCAGCTGGCCTGTAAACATGGAGGTTCCCATGCAGGGAAGGAGCTACAAACACGTCCCATCTAAAAGCACTGAGCTTTTGCTTCTCGATGATCATTTTTGGCTTTGCAAACGTTCAAATCAAAGTCTCATCACTGAGGGAGACTCTGCGACACGTGGCTACGACATAGCGGGAGTCAGGACACATGGCTGGGGACTTATTGCACTTTCAGCGGCGAAGCATTGATGAGGAAGAGACAAGACAGAGAGAAGGAGAATACAGCGAGGGACAGGTGAGAGAGAGAGAGACAGGTGAGAGAGAGAGAGAGAGAGAGAGAGAGAGAGAGAGGGACAGTGAGAGAGAGGTGAGAGAGAGAGGGACAGGTGAGAGAGAGAGAGGTGAGAGAGAGGGACAGGTGAGAGAGAGAGAGAGGTGAGAGAGAGAGGTTGAGCATAGTGAGTCAAAACAGGACTCTTCATACTGACTGTCTAACACAGACACCTGAAAACAACCACCCACCACTCAGCTCCTATAAAGTGATAACAGCAGGGAGATTATGTAAGAACCATAATCACAATATATACTCTGCATTAGAATCAAATACTTTTCTAGCAAACATAATGTATATGCATTGACACATAAGCATTTTTAAATACTATTTACAGCAATACAAATATATTTTCTATTGATTTGATAGTGCTCTCTTGGAGATTATCCCTTTCCCAAAAACCTCTATGGAAAGAAAAAGCAAGAAGCCAGGAGCTGATTATTAAATAAGAATAAAATGCATTTTCCTTAACAAAACCTTAAAGAAACCTGGTTACGTGGACTACAATAACTATATTTGGATCCAGAAAGAAATGTTCATTTGCAACCTTTTCTTATAGTTCTCTTACTGGTTAGGGTGGTTTTCTAACCCTCCAGACAGGCGGAACCATCTGAAAACAGGGCTGCTGGTTCAACAGTTCCCTTTCCAAACAGCAGGGGGAGCTTCGGGGTCTCTGTCACTGCTTACTGACAGAAGAAGAAGGTCCCTCTTTTCTTTAATCATGTTATCGTGGCTCCTTTGATTTCATCCCTGCCCCAACATTTTGTCATGGGAAGATAGAGGTAGTTCTAAATCAGCGTCTTTCGATTGATAGTTATGGAATAATTATATACATCACTCTAAATATACACAACATATCCCAAAAACTTAACGTGGAATACCGAGCAAAGAATACTGCATATGCTTCCGTTGGTGTTATGATGTAAACAGGAACACCGCGAATAAAGAGATCGATTCATATAAAGTGAATCCTCAGACTGTGAAACAGCATCCGTTCCATCGTCTTGAAAAGGTGAAAGGTCTTGAAATTGGTCAAATGCGTATGGAAACTGCTGCGGGGGAATGTTCCAGAAGGGTCTCGAGGTCAGGTATAGTGTTGGGGGAGGAGGGTGAGGGGAGGGGGGGGGTGTAGGAAGAGCATGATTACCTCCCCAATGGAGGTTATTTTTGGGTGGTCTATTTCTTTAGTGGGTCATCTTAGATTGGGCTGAATATGTCTGTCTTGGAAGGAAACAGCAGCCAAGTCTCCCTCATGTCACAGCAGCATTCACGTAAGGAAGAGTTCATCACATACTGAGTACAGCTCAGTGGTTAAGGGAATTTGACTGAAACCGCAGGTTTGACTCTTCCCATGTATGTTGCTATGGATCAAAGCGCCTGCTAAAGGAATCCATCACAAGGGACTGATACTGGTTCCGTAGAACCCCAACAGGAAGATCAGGATTAAGCTCAAGAGCCAGCAGTAACCTCTGTCGTGCTGCATCATAAATCATCTAGAAATCCCTAGTCCTGCTTCTACACCAACCTGGGACTAACACCAGGAAGCTGGTCTCTCCCAGTCCTCCCTGAAGCCTTTGGCACACAATCCTACATTCTTCTGATCTCTCTCCTACCCCATCCAATCTTTCAGAACGGCGGGAAATAAATAAATTGTAAATATAGAAAAATACACATAAATACTGCTCATTGGATCCCTGCGCCCAGCAGGTTACATAACTATAGGGCTGGGTGGAGCTCGGTGGTTAGGGCATTTGACTGCAGGTCACAGGTTCAAATCCCCCCGTGGACTGTACGTCACTTTGGATAAAAGCATCTGTTAAATGAATACATTATTATTACTATTATTACACTAGGCCTACATATTCAAACAAGCTTGCCTGAAACACTGCGGTGTACATTCCAACAATTGAACCATAAGACTTGTTTCCTGTGAAAGAATAAATCGTGTCTATTGGCGAGAGTTACTGCATTGGGAACAACAAGCTAGAACGGCGAGCAGACTGTCTCCATCTGTAAGAGCAGGAAGAACTGGAAGTGACTGTGCAGGCCGCCTGGACCTAACTGGCATCTACAACCCTAACCCAACCTTCATCTGGCCTACGCAGTATTTAGGATGCTAATATTACATGGAAGACGTCAAAAATCAAGCTAGCCAAAAATGTGCATGACTGAAAAAAAAACTCTTGTGCAAAACGAAACCCTAGATTCAGAGTAAGAAAAAGAGCTATAGTCATGTGAAACCTGGAATAGCAAAAGTTGCATACATATTCATAATCATCTATGACAAGACTGTTAAATCCAGAATTACGATAATAACCTCTCGTCTCGACAATAGCTATCATACAGTGGCTTTGTTTCAAACTCTGTCGTTCACGATGGTTCTTCCAGTGAGGAATAAGGCAGAACTATGACCCCTACAGTCACACACTGAACCGACAACCTTTAGACCAGCCCCCTGCTTTGACGTGATTGGTCGAAAGACAGTGGGCAGGTAGGGCAGGACGCTGGTCGAGAAGCATCCATTGGTTGGAGGGGCAGTCATTTTAGCTGAGAGACGCAGTGTAAAGCCTCGTAAAACTCTACACTCACTAACATCCAGTATAGACATCCTGCCTTCCTGACAAACTAACGGACTAATATCCCTCTATCTGACTGACTGTTTACCTTCCTGCCTGCCTGCCTGCATTCGTATCTGCCCGTCTGCCTGCCAGACAGTTACACTGGAGGGTCAGGGAGGGTCAGCGGGGGTCAGGGTAGTAGTAGACAGTAGAAATAGAGCGAAGAGAGGAAGGAGGAGGGGTGGCGGGAAGGGGCTCAGGGCTAGGAGGGTCAGGGGTCCAGTGTGTTTCCTGTGTGTGTGTGTGTGTGTGTTCAGCTGCAGCGGAGCTTGGCCAGCAGGTAGGCCACGCTGAGGAAGAGCCAGACGATGAGCAGGTTGGGGCTGAGGGCCAGCAGGGGCAGGGAGTACAGCAGGCTGGGGTCCAGCCGCAGGTCCCTCGCTGGCAGCAGCCCGCTCAGGTTCTTCTGGATCACCCCCTCCCTGGTCCCAATGCTGTGGAGGGTGGGTGGAGGAGGGAGGAGGGGAGAGGACAGGGGGGACCGGGGGGGGGAGTGAAGAAGCGAGGCCAGGAGAGACAGATGGCATGGACGTGTGCGTGGGAACAGCAAAGAAATCAAAGACATGGAGGCGACGACCGCAGAGGCGGAGGAGAGAGAGAGGATGCGGGCGTGGGGGGAAGGCAGGAGGAGGTTAGAGGATGATGTCAGGACCGCAGACCACAGCCGTGCGGAACCAGACGGGTGAAATGAGACCCGTTCAGAGGAGAACAGAGACCCCCCCCGGACACCAAGCGGAGGAACGTGGACAGGAACACAGGAGGAAGCGGAATCAAAACGTGACATGGTTACAGAGGAGGAGAAGGAAGAGAGAGAGAGAAAATTAAGAGAAATGTTTCGACATCTTTGTGGGATAGGAAGGGGGATACACAGCTGTGGGACTTTCCTGAGGGGAGGAGGGGGGTGGTCAACTGAGGGGCTTCAGATCTAAATTAAATTCATGAATTGGAAACGGCTTATTTGACTTATATTTCACTATGTTTTTTGCCTCCTGAATTGACCCGAGCCCAGAGTGGAGGAGGAGGAAGAGGAGGAAGGAGGGGGAATGGGGGAAGGGGGGGGGCATTGCCAGCCTTACAGCCATGCAGCACGAACGGGCCACCTTCCCAGCATGCAGTGCACTCAGTCGCCAAACCTCAGAGCCTCATTACCAGACGTGTGACCTATGGCAACCGCTCCGAAAACTCCGCCCCACACACAGAGCCCCTCCCCTTACAGCTGTATCATCGCCGGGTGAGGAAGGAGAACCGTGAAACATCCAACCTCGTGTCTGGACACCAGGACGAGAGAGAGAGGCCCTGGCTGCCTGCCAGCCCCCGAACACCTTGTCCTCGTGTACGCCTGCATGCCACCTCATGCCATTGGGACGAGAACTGCTTTCGCGTCGTCGCTGTGAGCCTTCAACCATGCATGAAGAACCTCGGAGCGGGGTCTTCCTGCTGTCGGTAGACACCGTGCTCCTGTCTGCAGACTGTGGTACTGTTCTACCGCGAGCGTGGATCGTTACTTAACCGTCACTGAGGTGTTTCCCAGCAGTCACTAACGCAACAGGGGTGTTCACCCTGCTCTTCTCCTTCAGCAAGCAGTCAGCAAACAGGGGTGGGAGGTGGAGGGATTGGAGGATGAGATGAGGTAGAGAGGTGCATTTATGAGCTCCGTGGGTGGGCGTTTACTGCAAACTGGACGGACGGACAGGGCTGAGAACAGAATGACACTGAAGGAACAGGTGCCAACTGCCAAGAGAGAGAGAGAGAGAGAGAGAGAGAGAGAGCAGAGAGATAGAGAGAGAGAGAGAGAGAGAGAGAAAGGTTTGTGAGAGGGAGCGAAAGAGAGAGTTAGAAGGAGACACAGACAGAAAGAGGGAGAGATAGACAGAGCGAGAGAGGGAGCACTAGAGTAAGAAAAGAGTGGTAAGTTAGAGAGGGAGATAGGGTTTTTAAAAGACTTTGAGAGGCTATTTCAAAAACTTTCCAGTCCTCTCCTTGCCACGCAGCTAGTTGGCACATGCCCTCACAGTGGGCGGGGCGGAGGGGCGTCTGAGTTCAGGCAGTACAGAGGGGGCTCGGAGGGGGGGGGGTACGTACCTGCGCATGCAGTCCAGGGCCTGGGTGAAGACCTGGGGCGCCATGCCGTGCTCGTGCTGCAGGATCAGACACTGCTCCAGGGTCACAGACATGGCCGTGCGGTCCTTGGCGCTCTTACAGCTGGTGAAGCGCACGCCGTTCAGACGGCGGCAGATCTGGGGCGGAGGGGAGAGACGGGTGGATCACACACACACACACACAGACACACACACACACACACACACACACACACACACACACACACACACACACACAGACACCAAGCACGCACGGTCAAGGTAGAGAGAAGTGGGTAGATGGGAGGACTTTTAATCAAGCAAATGTAAATGCAAGTGCTATCTTCATCTCCATGCCAGACCAGCGCTGGTGATTGATGTGTGTGTGTGTTCTACCTCTGCGGCCTGCCACAGGATGTCCACGTTCTTGTTCTTCCTGGCGTGGACGTTCTGTCCCAGGAACCTCAGCAGCTCAGGGAGACAGGTCTGAGAACGAGACCTGGGGAGGCCTGGGGGAGGGAGGAGAGGAGAGGAGGTGAGAACCATGTCTGCAGGAGACCAGGCTGCCCAGGCAGGCAGGCAGGAGAGAGGAGAGGGCAGTCCTGTCACTCACAGTCCTCAGGTAGGACCTCCTTGAACTGCTCGTAGTAGGAGTTGAGTCTGGCCAAGCTCTCCAGGTTAATGACCTCCTGCAGGGACGTGTCTCCAAACCTGATGCACGCACACACACACACACACACACACACACACACAGAGTAACACACACACAGAGCAAGTGTCAGTTTGTCACCAGTACCCCCCCCTCCACCAGTACCCCCCTCCTCCACCCTCAGTACCCCCCTCTCCCCAGTCCCCTCCCCCAGGTCGTACTTCTCAGCCAGGGTCTGCTGTTCATTGATGCCGACGTTGAAGAGAACTGGCTGCACGCGCAGCAACATGCCGTTCTGAATCTCCCTCGGCAACGCGTCAAACATCGTCCCCGGCAACGGGATGCGCACGTTGAAGCCGTCCCGGTTCCCCGTGATGACGGGCAGCATGTCGGGGGCGGAGCTGGACGTTGCCTGGGTAACCTTGAAGGTGACGTTCCGCAGGTCCATGATGCCCACGCTCATGTCCTCCAGCATGGCCAGCTCCTCACCTGGAGCACACACACACACACACGGTATAAACACACACACACACACACACACGTATATGTATAAACACACACACACAGGGATAGAGAGGCTGTTGTTGTTGTTGTTGTTTACCGTAGGTGCTCAGGAGAGACTCAAACTGGGCCAGCAGGCCGATGGTGTACAGCTGTCTGAGGAAGCCGTCGTCACGGAGACAGTTCCTCAGCTTGATGATGAAGCCGCAGATGAGCGCGGTCAGCTGCCATGACAACATCAACACACAGGCGTCACCATCACACTCGCACTACTCATCTCATCTCACTTTGAATATTCAGCTGCAGTGCAAGAGTGTGGGTGAGTGGTGTGTGTGTGGTGTGTGTGTGGGGTGTGTCTAAGTATGTGTGTGTGAGTGTGTGTGTGTGTGTGTGCTGACCGTCTGGCAGAAGACCACGTCTCGGCGGTACTGCAGGGTGAGGTCGAGGGCGATGGTGGGGGCGCTGTCCTGCATCAGCAGGAACACCATGGCCTTCTTGGCCTTGTCTCCCATCATGGCCACACACTCGGTCAGCGTGGTCAGCAGAGGGTACAGGGCCTCGCTCCACTCGCCTGGGAGGGACACACACACACAACCAAGCACACACACACACGACTTCAACTGAATCCATTTAATCACTCTTCCATGACATGCACCCTACTGTAACCAGTCTCCAGGTTAACATTATACTCTTCATCCGTCATGAGTTAAACATCTTCCTGTCTTTCTGTGACAACAAGGTCGAGACACGTGTGGTACAGAGACCCACAGATCTACACACAGACCTACACACAGACCTACACATAGACCTACACACGGACCTACATGAAGCAGAAGCAGGGGCTGTTCTAGAGAGAGGGGGCTGGGGGGTAGGGGGGCTGGGGACCAGGGGCTGTTCTACAGAGAAGGGGCTTGGGGTATAGGGGAGCTGGAAGACCTCGGGAGCCAGGGGTCTATCTTAGGAGAGAGGGGGCAGGGGGACTGTAGCAGGGGGGAGGACAGAGCTCTTACCTGGGAAGGCCTCCTCGCCACTGGGGCTGCCATCTGGAGGGGCGGAGGTGCAACATGCAAGTTAGGGGCGGCCACCAGCGACATGGCAGCATGTACGAACAGGACAGTACAGTAGCAGTGAGGCCTTGGCTAGCTAGCTAGCTAGCTAGGCTAGCATGACAATACAGTAGCAGTGAGGCCTGGGCTAGCTAGCTAGCTAGGCTAGCAGGACAGTACAGTAGCAGTGAGGCCTGGGCTAGCTAGTTAGCTAGGCTAGCAGGACAGTACAGTAGCAGTGAGGCCTGGGCTAGCTAGCTAGCTAGGCACGGAGACAGCCTCCACCCAAAGCAGCACAAACAACACAACCACATGATTCAGAGGACAGACAGGGTCACACTTCTCCATATTGGACAGTTGAGACGTTTTCACTTGCAAAGCTACACATTCCTGGGGTAGACTTAATAATAAACATGGAGGTATTGGACGGCATTCATAACATATACAGTGTAAATGTTGTACCTTTTTAGAGAGTAGATATGACTAAGGATTCCCCATGCAAGGCTGAAACAAACCAGGCTGGTCCAAGTGACATACCGTAAACAAACCCATGATTATCTGAACATGCGTATGATGATACGTATGCATGTTAGCAGAAATGCACATTACTGGACCTATATCGTCACAGGAACAATATAGAGAGGATCAACTGCACCCAGAGTTACAGAGGAGAGAGTGGGATGAAGAGAGAGAGTCAGAGGAGAGAGAGGGATGGAGAGAGAGAGTCAGAGGAGAGAGAGGGATGGAGAGAGAGAGTCAGAGGAGAGAGAGGGATGGAGAGAGAAAGGTAAGTAAGGAGGAGAGGTGACCTACAGGACTCTCTGTGGGGGCTGGGGCGGCATGCAGGGACCAGAGCAGGCATGGAGGAGGATGAAGACGGGATGGCGGCGGTGGGGGAGGAGGAGGGTGATGACGAAGATGACGTCGTTGGCGATGACGTCATGCAGTCGGGGTTGATCCAGAAGGCCCGAGTCCCCGGGTTACCTTTCTTAGAGGCTCCCCCCTGCTGGTCGGGCTGGGTACTGTCCTCACTGCTGTCGCAGGGCAGCCTGTCCTTCTGCAGGAGCTTGTCCACACGCTGGATTATGCACTCCAAACTCTTCTCTACGTTCACCCATACCTTCTCCTGGGTGGGGGGGGGACAGAGGACAGGTGAGGAGAGAAAGGAAACTAACTAACCAACCAGTAACGTCAATCCTATATCTAGTCCACGCTGAATCCCTGAAAGATGCAGTTGATCCAGAGAGCCCGTCCTCACCCACTCCTCCTCATGCCAGTCCACGTGCAGGGAGGAGCGGCTGTTGCGTCCGCTCCACTTGGCCAGCAGGGTGTCCTGGTCGTTGCGGAGGACTACTTGTTCCGAGTCAGCGGAGGGAGACGCTTTGGAGGCGATGTACTCGGGCCGCGCGGCGTTCAGAGCCTGGATGGCCGAGGCCAGCAGCTTGCAGTCGCACACCGTCACCAGCTGACGAGTCTGACAGGACAGGGAGAAAGGTCAGGGGTCAGGAGAGGAACATGGGGTCAGGAAACGGAAACGACAACTGTCATAATCTAGTATCAGACAGGACCAGGGTTCTAAGCAGGGTTCTAGTGCCAGACATGACCAGGGTTCTAAGCAGGATTCTAGTGCCAGACACGACCAGGGTTCTAAGCAGGGTTCTAGTGCCAGACATGACCAGGGTTCTAAGCAGGGTTCTAGTGCCAGACATGACCAGGGTTCTAAGCAGGGTTCTAGTGCCAGACAGGACCAGGGTTCTAAGCAGGGTTCTAGTGCCAGACACGACCAGGGTTCTAAGCAGGGTTCTAGTGCCAGACATGACCAGGGTTCTAAGCAGGGTTCTAGTGCCAGACAGGACCAGGGTTCTAAGCAGGGTTCTAGTGCCAGACAGGACCAGGGTTCTAAGCAGGGTTCTAGTGCCAGACACGACCAGGGTTCTAAGCAGGGTTCTAGTGCCAGACAGGACCAGGGTTCTAAGCAGGGTTCTAGTGCCAGACATGACCAGGGTTCTAAGCAGGGTTCTAGTGCCAGACATGACCAGGGTTCTAAGCAGGGTTCTAGTGCCAGACATGACCAGGGTTCTAAGCAGGGTTCTAGTGCCAGACATGACCAGGGTTCTAAGCAGGGTTCTAGTGCCAGACATGACCAGGGTTCTAAGCAGGGTTCTAGTGCCAGACAGGACCAGGGTTCTAAGCAGGGTTCTAGTGCCAGACATGACCAGGGTTCTAAGCAGGGTTCTAGTGCCAGACACGACCAGGGTTCTAAGCAGGGTTCTAGTGCCAGACAGGACCAGGGTTCTAAGCAGGGTTCTAGTGCCAGACATGACCAGGGTTCTAAGCAGGGTTCTAGTGCCAGACATGACCAGGGTTCTAAGCAGGGTTCTAGTGCCAGACATGACCAGGGTTCTAAGCAGGGTTCTAGTGCCAGACATGACCAGGGTTCTAAGCAGGGTTCTAGTGCCAGACAGGACCAGGGTTCTAAGCAGGGTTCTAGTGCCAGACAGGACCAGGGTTCTAAGCAGGGTTCTAGTGCCAGACATGACCAGGGTTCTAAGCAGGGTTCTAGTGCCAGACATGACCAGGGTTCTAAGCAGGGTTCTAGTGCCAGACATGACCAGGGTTCTAAGCAGGGTTCTAGTGCCAGACATGACCAGGGTTCTAGCAGGGTTCTAGTGCAGACAGACCAGGGTTCTAAGCAGGGTTCTGTTCCCGGAGCCTCACCTTGTCGGCCAGGATGGCGAGGGTTCTCTCCAGGCCGTTGGCGGAGCGGTCCTTGGCGGCGCGGGACAGACGCTCAGCGTAGTAGCTGACCTGCGTCTTCAGAGTGTTGATGTGGGCGATGATCTCCTTGGCCCGCACGATGTCCTGGGGGATGAAACGATGGACTGGCAGCTGGACAGGGCACTGCTGCAGGGAGGAGGGGTCAGTGATATGACACACTGATCACTACTGACAGCATTGAGACCATTACCCACCACACACCACACACATGGACCCTATAGACACAGCATACACACACAACTACCAAATTTCACACCGATACACACACACACACACACAGACCCTTATAGACAAACAGACAGATACACACACAGCTAAACAGACTTTCACACCTGACACACACACACACACACATTAACGAACAGCCTTTGTGCTCTACTGACAGAGAGAGGTTCTTCCTGAAAGCAGTCAGGTGATCGTGAGGCAGATCCAGTCCTGCTGTGACAGTGTGTGTGCGGGTCAGTCTCCAAGGTCACATGCACATGCCTGGTCCTGACCCACAGGACAACAGGGGACGGCACTGTCCCAACTCCCCCCCCCACACACACACAAGCATTTGCACACGGGCGCTTGCACGCACACGCAGACACACACACAAATCCCTCTCAGCCCTGCATCAGACCGTCTGAACAACACTGACAGAGTAGTCTCCTAGGTAGTAGCCTTCAGTCACATTTACTAGTGTCCATCAGCAAGCCTTTACATGCACACGCACACACACGCACACACACACACACACACACCACACACACCACACACACACACACACATTCTCACAGTCCCTGAAAGGAGACCAGACTCACAGTGACAGCATACTGGTCCATGCAGGGGAGAAACATGTGACAAACCAAACCAAGTCCCCATAGTAACCACAACTCACCATTCCTCCTCATTAACGCTGATTAGAAAATAAAGATGCAGTTAAAAAGCCGGGAAATAAAATCATTTTAGAAGGAGAGAATCATAGATGAATTCAAAAGAATTGAGCTTATACTGTATCATGTAGAACATCATGACAAATGATAAACTCTATGAAAAGGCCTCATGCAGGAGAATCGCAGTTCAAATGGTAAATAAACGGTAAAGCCAAACATAAATGTAATTGATCAAATGAATTTAGCGTGACAGTATGTTGTTGAATGTCATTGATCAGAAGATTGAACAGAAGATCATTGATCAGAAGGTCCCTCCCTCCCCTCTCTCCCCTCCCTCTCTCCCTCCCTCTCTCCCTCTCTCTCTCCCTCCCTCCCTCCCTCCCCTCCCTCCTCCCCTCCCTCCCTCTCCTCCCTCCCTCCCTCCCTCCCTCCCTCCCTCCCTCCCTCCCTCCCTCCCTCCCTCCCTCCCTCCCTCCCTCCCTCCTCCCTCCCTCCTCCCTCTCTCCCTCCCTCCCCTCCCCTCCCTCTTCTCTCTCTCTCCCCTCCCCTCTCTCTCTCCTCCTCTCCCTCCCCTCTCTCTCTCCTCTCCCTCTCCCTCTCCTCCCCCCTCCCTCTCCCTCTCCCCTCTCCTCCCCTCCCTCCTCTCTCCCTCTCCCTCCCCCTCTCCTCCCTCATCCCCCTCTCTCTCTCCCTCCCTCTCCTCCCTCTCCCTCTCTCTCTCTCTCCTGTCCTCCCTCTGTCGTCCCTCCCGCACCACTTACTGCTTCTTGGTCTCCTCAAACTTCTGCAGCAGTTTCCTCAGGCCGCTGTTCTTGAAGCCCTGGCAGTGAGCGGCCGGAGCTCCCATGGTCACCACGTCATACGTGTGGTCTGCAGGAAGAGGGAGGGGACTGTCAGAGGGTGGGCGGGGTGTGTGGGGGTGTATGTGTGTGTGTGTATATGTGTGTGTGGTCTGTCGGCAGAGCGGAGCTCACCAAAGCCAGACTCGTCCTGCACCCTCATCCTCTGGACGTGCAGGTTGGTGGGCATGAACTCCAGCTTCCTGTCTGCCTTCAGGTTACTGGCCTTGAACCAGGGACCTGGGGAGATTGAGAGAAACAGAGACAGTGTTGTCAGCTCAGTCAATGACTAATATGTGTCCTTATGTGTGTGTGTGTGTGCGCTAACCCTTGTAGTCCTGCAGGTCTGTCATGGTCTCCTGGTAGATGAGGATGGTGGTCTGGTACTGAGTAACGATCTGCCGTCGGAGGTTTCTCCCAGCACGGAGACAACTCTCCCAGCTCCTCCAGCTCACACACTCTGAACACACACACACACACACACACAAGTTCTTACTGAGGCACAAAGACACACAGAATTACCTACACACACACCAGAAGGTGTGTTTCTGGGCCCGTGTGTGCGTGTACCTGTGTGTGTGTGTGTGTGTACCTGTGTGTGTGTGTGTACCTGTGTGTGTGTGTGTACCTGTGTGTGTGTGTGTGTACCTGTGTGTGTGTGTGTGTACCTGTGTGTGTGTGTGTGTGTACCTGTGTGTGTGTGTGTGTACCTGTGTGTGTGTGTGTACCTGTGTGTGTGTGTGTTGTGTGTGTGTGTGTGTGTACCTGGGCCTGTGTGTGTGTGTGTGTGTGTGTACCTGGCCGCGTCCTCCTCCAGCAGCAGTTTGACACACTGCCGGGGGATGTGGAGAGAGAGCACGCTCTCGGCCATCTGCTCCAGGACCCTCAGGTGGTTCCCGTCCGTGGTGGGGAAGCGGTACATCCGGGACATGGTGCCCCCGAACACTGGACACACACACACACACACACCACACACACACACACACACAGGCACACACACAGGCACACACATGTTCAAACGACAAATAGAAATGTAGAGCTGGATGTCAGAGTGCTGTTTGAGCCTGTCTGCCTGTCTGTCTGTCTGTCTGTCTGTCTGTCTGTCTGTCTGCTGTCTGCCTGTCTCCCTGCCTCACCTGATCTCAGCAGGGTGTCCTTGCAGAGCGACGCGTACTTGGCCCTCACGCCCATGGACTCTGTCAGACTCTCATCCACAGGAAGCACCGTCTGGGAGAGGAGAGGTCACATATAGAGACAGAAGTACACACACACACACACACACACAAAGAGACACGCAAGCATGTGCGTGCACACACACCCTGCCATTGATGGTGTCTGGTAGCCGTGCCACTGGCATCCTCTGGTCCCTCTTCTCATCCATCTGCCAGGCCACCAGACTGATGGTCCCCACACAGCTGCTCTCCGCTGACCTGCCAACATCCAGACAGGAAGAGCAGAGGAGGAGACAGGAAGTGGAGAGGAGGACACAGGAAGTGGAGAGGAGGAGAGAAGGACCCTGTTATTCCCAGAGAGCGGGGTGATAGCTTTATATAAAGTTTGTTTGATTTGATGGCGGACGTGTAGTACAAACGTGATGTGTGTATGTTTGTGTGTAGTGTGTATACATGTGTGTGTGTGTGTAGGTGTATAGTGTGTGTCCTACCTCAGTGTCAGGGCTAATCTGTGGTTCTTGTCCTGAAGCAGTTCCTTCACAGGAAACAGAGCTGAGCCCAGGAGATACATCTAGAGAGAGAGAGAGAGAGATAACAGACAGAGAGAGAGAGCGAGTGAGAGAGCAGAGAGAGACAGAGAGGACACAGACAGAGAGAGAGACAGAGAGAGAGAGAGAGACACAGACAGGACAGACAGACAGTGTTAGATGGATTGGGTTGTGTGTTGGCTGGATAGACCAGTGTGTTTTGGGTGGCCAGATGGATGGAGTAATATAGTGCATTTGTTTTATGCGTGCCTCAGTGTGTGTGTGTGTGTGTGTGTGTGTGTGTGTGCGTGTGTGTGTGTCTGTGTGTGTGTGTGTGTGCTGTCTGTGTGTGTGTGTGTGCGTGCGTGGTCTCACCGTGCCCTGCGAGCGGTCCTTGACGTCGTACACAGACAGCTTCACCTGAGTCTGCTGGTTGATGAAGGAGTCCTGGAAGAAGGCTATGCTGCTCAGGAAGATGGGATTACTGGTGCCCTGGGCAGGACCACAACACACACACCACGTCACTCTGGGAGTCTGTGTGTCTGTGTGTGTGTGTGTGTGTGTGTGTGTGTCTGTCTGTCTGTCTGTCTGTGTGTCTGTGTGTGTGTGTGTCTGTGTCTGTGTGTGTCTGTGTGTGTGTCTGTGTGTGTTTCTGTGTGTGTCTGTGTGTCTGTGTGTCTGGATCTGTGTTTCTGTGTGTCTGTCTGTGTGTGTGTGAGTGTGTGTCTGTGTGTGTGTCTTTGTGTGTGTGTGTGTGTGTGTCTGTGTGTGTGTGTGTGTGTCTGTGGAATAAAGGAAGGAAGAACAGGCAGATGTGGAGGCAGCAGTGTTGTGGGGGGGGGGCACCTCTATGATCTCTGTCTGGGCGTGTTTGGTCCAGAAGGCCTGTGGAGGGGTGGTGCAGCTCACGGCTACGAAGCTGTTGGGTTTACGGTCCAGCGCTGGAGTCACCAGCTCCGTACAGGCTAGGGACACACACACACACCAACAAACACAATGAAGAAGAGCACACACACACATCGTAGTGTGGGTCTCCAGGTTTTCTGTTCTGCATCAGATACTCACACACACTGAATTCCAGTACTGGCTCATCAGGATCCTGGCTGTTCCCTGTAGGAACACACACACACACACGCACGCACGTTAAAGACCTACATCAGCCTTCAGATCCAGGAAGTTCACCCGGTGACCTGCACAGCAGCGTTGGCAGGGCGTGTTGCCGTGGCAACGTGGGGCGGGCGGTCTCACCTGCGAGCGCCAGCCCCATCATCTCGGAGGAGAGGTCGAAGGTGTTGGCCCGGTACACCGACCACGGGCGCTGCGGCTTGGGACCAGCCCTGCCTGCCATCATGGCCCGGGGTGGGGGGGTGTGTGTGTGTGTGTGTGTGGACACAGCCCCCTCTCAGCCCTCCTTCCTAGACTGGGAGAGAGATAGGCAGGAAGAACAGAGAAACATAGCTTTACCATCACGACTGCACAGCCTGCTATTCACATGGAACAGATGGAACCCTCATGATGGAATCCCTCCCTCCCTTCTGTACCTCTCTCCCCCCCCTCCCTCTCTCTCCTCACCCTCCCCTCCCTCCCTCTCTCTCAGGTCCAGTAGTGCAGCAGTGGGGGTGGCCTCCCACCCCCAGGGGGCCTGTGGTCCACATTCAGCAGAGAGAGGAACACACAGAAGACAGAGACGGAACGAGAGAGACTCAGAGAGAAAGGCATGCAAAGAGTGGTCGAGATAGAGAGAGTAGAGAGAGAGAAGAGATGAGAAAGTCAGGGGATGACGTAGAAGAGAAATGAGAGAGAGGGGAAGCAGAGAGAGAACAAGGGAAGGATGGATGGATAGCGAAAAGAGAGAAGTAAGGAGGGATGGATGGATAGAAAGAGAAGGATAGAGGAAAGGAGAGTTAGTGAGAGAGGGAGGGAGGGAAGGATGGAAAGGGAGGGACGGAGAGAAGCAGTGAGTGGGGAGAGAGAGAGGGAGGGAGGGAGGGATGGAGGAGGGCAGCACGTGTCTGTGAACATGCAGCAGCATCACTCCTCCTCCTCCTCTCCATCCCCTCAACCAGCCTCCTCATCTGCTCCCAGTCACAGCTGACAAACTAGCTTATTCCTGCCTGCCTGCGTGTGTGTGTCTGTATCTCTGTGCGTGTCTGTCTGTTTTGTGTGGTGTGTGGTGTGGGTGTAGGTTAGGGTTAGAGTGTGCATGTCTATGTGCGTGGCGTAGGCATTGAGTACTTAACACGCACCAAAGCTTTCATTTCTGCTCAATTGTTTATGCTCTCCTGTTCCCCTCTTGAACGCAGCTCGCTCACACACGAGCCGACGTGGAAACGTTTCGGGGTGTACAGTTGAAATGCTGAATCGCAGCCGGCACGGCCGTCTCTCTCTCCGCTGCACCGGGAGACGATTGGACGATCACTTAACAATACTCCAGCCTCCACCCTCTCTCCCTGCCTCCCTCCCTCCTCCCCTCTTCTTCTCAGCGAAGGAGCATGCTTAAGAGGCCTCCCCGCCCCTCATTGGAGACCAGCAATTAGCCTATTTACACACATACCGCGGGCTAACAGCTCAAATAGACAGGGATCTGCTCCACTTTCATCAGACCCACTTCTGCTCTCCTACTCCTACACACCGCGCTCGTCCACAAGTCCTCCCATCTGTGTCACAGCGTGTGTAGTTTGAGACGAGGGGACTTTCCTAGAGCATGGGCATCCATCTACTGTTATCACAGAGGAATAATGCTCACTTACTATGGGACTTGGTGCCAAGATCTGATGTTGGATGGTTATCAAGCCATATCGTGGGCTGTGTAGGCTTGTGTTGAAGTTTGAGTAAGCGTGTGTGTGTGTGTGGATTTCTTTGGTTTGCAGTCATTGTCCCTCTAGACTCACCAAGATCATAGCAGCAAAAGTGTTTGAATATCTGCAAGCATTTTGTAAATTAGCCATGATTCCAAGTCACACAAGTGAGAGCCAGAGAGAGAGAGAGAGGGGACCCAGTAGCCCTGGGAATCACATGAACTGGGTCACTCGAGGAGAGGTTGGGGGGGGCACCGCTGAGCTCTGCTGCTTTCTGACACTATTTCTACACACATTCACGTAACTTCCACTGAAATACACAGGCTGTACAGCTGTGGTGTATGTGAAGGGAGCTGTGTGTGTGTGTGTGTGTGCGTGTGTGTGTAACACTACACAGGCCTGCTGACCATAAAAGGGCAAACCCAAGCCTTACTGCAGCTTGCTGACTGACTGCCTGCCAAGGTTCCTCTGCTCTGAAAGACCCTAACCATGCACCATCACACACACACACACACACACACACACACCATCATACACACACACCATCACACATCATCACACTCCAAAGAAGCCAGCCAGAGACAAACTGGGACACCATTCACTCCAATAGCAGTGACACAATAGCCAGTTCAGGACAGTAACCAAGTAATCGTGGCAACCAAGACACTGTAGCAACTAGCATATCATGTGATCTACCTGTGCCTTAATATGGAGAAGTGATATTGATGAGCATATTAAGTCATGCATTCACACAGTTGGCGATATTTTGTAAATTTGGAAGACTTGTCCATGTTTGCGATTGGTCATATGGAGCACCACCCATTTTACACGCTCATAGCCTGATTGGAAAGATCTGGCGTAACTTAAGTTGATAATCACCGTTGTGACACTGTTTCACGCGCAATAGTGGTTGTTAGACTTAGTGAAGCCAGCTAACTAAAATATCCCTATATCCCGGGGTCTTTGTGGTACAGGCCCCTGGTCTGACTGTCCCTCTCCTCCCTCTCATCCTCTCCTCTCATCCTCTCCTCTCCTCCCTCTCATCCTATCCTCCTCTCCTCTCCTCCCGGGCTTGGTGGTACAGGCCCCTGGTCTGACTGTCCCTCTCCTCCCTCTCATCTTCTCCTCTCCTCCCTCTCATCCTGTCCTCTCCTCCCTCTCATCCTCTCCTCTCCTCCCTCTCATCCTATCCTCTCCTCCCACCTTGTCTGACTGTCCCTCTCCTCCTGTCGTCTCCTCCCACCTTCCTCTGTTTACAGACACCAGCTTGTGTAAGCACACTTAGCCTAGCGTATTAGCCTCTCCTCCGCCTGGACTGGGTCTCCCCTGGCTGAACCTCTCTGTGGGACACACGGAGTGACTGGGAGTAAAGTGATCTCGCTCCGTATTTACACACTCTTTTAGTCGCTGGCCAAATAAGGAAGCGTACCCACAGCGAGCAGGTTCAACATCATCATGGAAACTTCTGGCCTCTAGAACGTCAAGATGATAGTCTCAGGCTTTTCCCCCACAAAGGTATTTTCCATCTACACACCTTGCTGGTGTAAAACCATAAGGTCATTCTTTTTTTTTATGTGTGTTCGGTTAAATTAAGATAATATACATGTATTCGTCTCATGTACATGGAATGGAACCACTGTTAGAATGCTATTTATTTACTGCTTTAAATTGTACCTGTAGCGCCATGATTGCCTTCGACAATAATGGGGGATTGAATAAAGAAATACAAATAAAAACGTATTATGATCTAGGAAATAAGAGACTGAGTCCTTTAGCCACAGACCTGATAGGGCTGCAGGTGTCAGGGTGCACATTGATTAATGAATGACATCATGCGAGTCGTCCTCCACCTCCAGACCCCAGCTGCTCTCCATCAGACACACTCGTGAGAGGGGTCCTAACAGAGTCTGGGCCTCTTACCGCTCTAACACGGCTACACGTGATCCCTCTCCCCCTCTCCCTCTCCCTCTCCTCTCTCCCTCTCCTCTCTCTCCCCCTTCCCACTTTTTCATCCTTCTCCCTCGCTCCCCTTCTTACTGTAATAATAATAAGAATGTATGAATTTAGAAGGTCAGTTAGAGCATACTCACTGTGGGTGTGGAGGGCAGAGTGGGGGGGGCAGGAGGGCTGGTCAAGTCAGGTGGTCAGACTGGGGGGGGGGAGCCAGAAGAGGACAGGAAGCAGGGTGTGGCTGCCACCACACCGTCTGAGGAGAGAGGGGTCATAAGGTCAAAGGGCAGGCCATTACTATGACCCCCGCTGTGCTGGGAAGTGGAGAGAGAGCTGTTCCAGGAAGACAGGTAAACCAAGCGCTGGAGATGAAGTCAGCAGGACGTAGCTTCTTATTGAACAGTGTTCAGGCCACACGCTAACCTGTGTGTATGTGTCAGCATGTGCAAGTATGTGTGTGTGTATCTAAGTGTGTGTGTGTGTCTGTCTTGGTTCCCCCCGTTCAGCCTCACTTCCTGATTTCCACACAGGAAGTTACACGGGTCTGAAGCGTCCTCTGTACACGGTTGTAGACAGAACCACACTAAGTCACATCAGATCTGTCCAATCAGCTTGTCACGTGAGGCACTTCCCATGGTTTACAACTGAGACGGCTTGCCATGTGACGAGCCGACAGTTTGGCCTCCGGTATCAGCTCCAGAGAGCCAGCTGTGACTGGTTTCAGGACACCTGATGTGCTCCACTATCCGACACAGACGCGCACGTACACACATACACAATGTTCCTCACACACGCTGTGCACGCACACACATAAGACGATTTTCCACTCCTGGGTTGACCAGAGACGGCAGCAGATGGTTTCTGAGGAGGGTAGACGCAGGACAGCTCCATGAGGCATGGAGAGCCTCTCCAGACAAGACCGAGGATGAAAGAGGAACTGGAAGTTCTTTCAAAATATGACCTGTGCAACCAGGACGTTTCCTGTGGCTTCGCCAACAACATTACAAGGTTAACTGTAACTGTCAGATGAGGAAACGACAAACTGATCTAATAGTTCTGGGTCTTTCTCCACAGGAAACAGCAACAGGCCAGACTCACACAACATGGCCGCTTGAAGTGGACCTTTTGGCATCTGACACATTCTGCGTAGGCTCTCTGAGATGAGCATACCAGCCAACCCCTCTAGGACACTCAAACATAGCCTAGCACACCTCTGTAACTGTAACAATAAGACCTTCCCAAAATGGCTGCCTACTATTCCAACAGTTCAGATTCAGAATCTTAGCATGATTAGCTAACATGCTAACCCACACTGTGTGGATCAGGGGGAACACAAGTTGTATTAGCTTAGCCTTACCTGCCCACACACACACACACACGCGTCAGCACGGAGCAGTGAGTGCGGCCTGCTGTCGGTTAGCCTTGACCGGAGACAGTCCCACAGATTGTTATTAAGCACTGTTCCTAACTGGGCTGGGCTAATTAGAGGTGGTCATTAAAAGATCAAACGAGAGGATGTGATGGAGGATTCTTTCATTCCTTCCTGGGCTCCTGTTCCGTGTCCTGTTCTGTGTGTCCCTGCATGTAAACAAACCACCACGCAGCAGCAGCAGCGTTCAGACTGCATCACACACCAGAGGATACAGCTCCCCCAGCTCACTCTGTATCTCTCTACGCTCTCGCTCTCTCGCTCCCTCCCTCTCTCTCTCCCTCTCTCTGGCTGTTTAACCCTTACTCACTCTCTCTCTCCCTCTCTCCTCTCTCTCTCTCTCCCTTCTCGCTCTCTCTGCTCCCTACATTTGATCTCCCCTTCCTTCACTTTCCTAGTAGTACATCCTTCCCTGCTTCTCCTCATCTCCTCTTTTCTCTGCAGTGTTGCCAGTTGCAGCCGATCGATGAGGTCCTGTCGGAGTCTTCTCTCCACCCAGCACAAACACATGGAGCCCTGGGGGGAAGGGGGTCTGTGGGGTCTGCGGGTCTGCCCAGATATGACCCGCAGCGTCATGTGAGTCACTGACAACATCCAGGACAGGAAGGAGGGAAGTAAGGAGGGAGAGAGGTTCAAGACCGATGATGCTGTGTGTGTGTCATTCAACACATGTTGGAGAGGAGGGGAGAGGAGGAGGAAAGGAGAGACAGAGGGAGATGGCCATCGATCCATCCATCCATCACCCGTCAGTACATCTAACTTTACACAACAAGCTGAAGTGCTCATTCAGCTGAACAGATGACAAGACACAAGCCACTGAGAGAGATGAACAATATCCAGGCCCACAATAACAGGCTTGGTTCAGGAACTGCACGATAACAAACCTATAAGCTGTGACCCAGCCTACACAGTGTGGGCCGAACCAGAGGCAACACTGTCAGAACAACACTGTTGTTCATCACACAGACAGCAGAGTGCTCCAACTGTCACGTTTTCAAACATGCTCTCTCTCTCCCTCTCTCTCTCTCTCTCTCTCTCCCTCTGTCCTCTTTATACCCATCTCTCCCCCTCTTTCTTTACCTCTCTCTCTCTCCATCTCTCCATCTCTCCATCTCTCCGGGGGTCATATTCTCGATCCGGTCCAGGAAGGGAGCGACAGCTTTCACTTTTCCGCACATGTGGACGGATGCTCTCCACTCCTCCAGCATCCATCAATAATTCACTCTGGTTGCGTAAGAGGGAATTGCAATGTGGAAAGCCCCCCCCCTCCACGCCTGCCAACAACATACACCCTCCTCATAAACCCCCAACACCAGGCTCTAATGGACACGGCAGCGAATAGCTGGGCTGTCCAAAGCAACAACTGAGAATTGGGAAGGGGGGGTTACAGTATTCGGTATTGTTTGTGAGATTGGTACTTGTGTGTGTGTTTGTGTGGTTCATGGAGGAGTGAAAGTTTGTGGTTTGAGAGCAGGATTCTGTGAGAATAACGACAGTATCTAAAACCATGCATACTTACTGTGTGTGGGCAGGAAGAGCATGGTATCAACACAATATGAGCACCAAGTGGGCAGTGGAGAGACTGCGTGTCACGGAATGTGAACACATTGTATTGGCATTTAGAAGTATCGGTGTGCTGGATGAGAATGTGTCATGTAGTGCATGCGTGTGAGAGATGAGTAATGCCAGAAACATGATGTTGATTCAACAGCCTCCTGTTCAACCTCTCATCTCATTGTGTAACAAAGAGAAAGATATGAAGACAGAGAGACAGAGAGAGAGAGACAGGGAGAGAGACAGAGATCTCAAATCAATGTGTCCCATTTCACCTTGTGTCTCACTACGAAACAGAAAACCATGGTCGATGTCCATGGTTGCCAGTGAGTACAAGACTGTAGTCACTGCCCTTAACGCCCCACCCTCTGGAACGATCATCTTCCCACAAATTATAGGGACATGCTGGCACGGAACTACCGTTAGCCTATGCGAGCCTTTAATCAATAACTCTGCAGTCACGTCTCCATATCTCGATGGTTTTTCTGTTTTAACCCTTTTCAAAACAATAGGCTACTTTGTTTTTGGACTGTGTTTACGCTTGCATTAGGATGACACCAGGATGCACGCCCTGGCATCATGGATGACTGACCAGGTTTCGGAGCTGGCACGTGCTGCAGTACATCTTGTTGTCGTTTCTAGCCATGTGGAACGCAACGCACCCACTCGGGAAAGCGCTGCCAGCCGCACTATAAAGGGTTATGTAAGAATCCTACAGTCGGCTGTAGACCCAGCCGGGCAGTGTCGTGGGAAGATCTTATGAAAACGGTTTTGAGGTGTATTAACATGTAACACGGAGCGTATGAAACAGGAGGTAGGTCTAAATAAGAAATTATAAACACCATTTCGGTCAAACCGAGTCCCTATCTTACTCTCTGACCTCATGCCTGTTTGACGTCTCAAGCACAAAAGTGAAACAATGCCATTTGAAGTTTTTCAGTAGCCTACCGGAATTGAATCATTTTAGGTAAATAAACGATGGCTGTAGCATAGCAAGACAAAAGCTCGAATACAAATCTGTTGACATTCACTGCGCTTGAATTGTGAGTTTACACTGTTACTGGACGTTAATTACGCGCACCCATAGGGTCAAGGCACAAAACGATTAGGTTCAAATAAACCGTGACGAGCCCCGTTGCAACAGTTTCATAACCAGCCTTTAGTTCAGAGGGCCATTCCTTCTGTATCATAATTGCACCGTTGCATTTCAACAAACTATGAGGAAGGACTCAACTGTTTTCTTAAGTTGAGCCATTTGTAAACAATGACCAAATTAGCTTGTTAGCTTGTACGCTGTTAACAACGCTGTCGCAACGTGGCTTCATCTACGATTATTATTTAAAGTTCAGCATACTTACATTTCTAATTCCGTGTCATAAGACAATCCATTTTACAGAAAAAGATAAGGGCTCTGTCTTGACATTTGGTGGCTGTTAGGCTTGTGCTCCCTCTGCAGTGATCTGTCGTCTCCTTCTTGACTGTGGGAGTCATGTGATGTAGACTAGCTGAGAAGAATGCGGAGCTGAATCGAAGGAAGCTCCCCCTATCGGATGTTTCCAAAAGAAGCTTTATCTCTGGTATTCGCTTTACAAGTATCCACATGTAGCCTATGTTGTCATCATGTTAGAATAATGATAACCATGTTTTTAATAAACGTAGGAATTGACTTAGTTAACCTGTGTTATATTCATAGTTAATGTATCTTCCTTTCTAAGTAATATTCTGCTCTTATGTTCAATCGTGTATGTTTGAACTTGAAATTGGGATCAAAGTCTCACTGTTAACCTCAAAGTCTATGCGCACATAGCTGCAAATCGCGATCAAGACTTTATTCCTACGCCATCAAGTGGTCAGATTGTGTAATTGCACTCCAATGTGTACCGCAACAGGTCGCCCTCGTCGATGTTGCTAGGCTATTCCACGCTCTATATTTGGCAGCAACTTGGAAGCAAACTTGCAACTGTGGAGAAAGTTTAAAGACAGTCAGCCTTACTTGTATTCGTGTCTGTCACCCGAACAGAGACGGATTTGTCAATTTTGTGGCACCAAAAAAAAGATAAAGATCAACGATCAAAAGATGGTTTGGTCCCCTTCACACTAATCTGGACCCATGTTTTCTGATTTTGAGTCGTCACAGAGCCCAGTACCACAGAGGTCAGCATTTCTGATAGCCGTCAGAATGTGTGACCCCACCGTAACTGCTTCCCAAAGGAGTTAAAATGTCAAACGATGGTTTGGGGTAGTTATGTCTTCCCTTCCCACTAATCTGGACCCATGTTTTCTGATTTAGATTCATCACAGAGCCAGTTGCCATGAACCCGGCCCAGGTGTAGCCAATTAACGGCCGAGGAGGCCGTCACACAGTACCACAGAGGTCACCATTTCTGACGGCGGTCAGAAAACAAAAATGTGTGACCCCACCGGACAGTAGCCTACCATCCATTCTCACTGAGGAGACCCGAGGAGAGGTTCGAATTCGTCCTCAAAATGGCAGCCACAACAAAAAAAGTCACATGACTGAAACCCATGAATAGAGTTTAATCCAACAAGCTTCAGCTCAATGTACTGTATCCTTCCCACACACTCTCTCCTACGCTGCTCTCTCTCTCTCTTTGTCGCACACACTGTCTTCTATATCTCAGTCTTTATTTCTCTCTCTTCCTAACTCACTCACTGTTTCTGTCTTGCATAGCCTACACATCATACTTTCTCTCTTTCACATACTCTTAATGTCTTCCACGTACAGACTACATATAGCCTAGAGATGATTGTCCACATGTCAGTCTGAGACAGACTTCCGGGTCAATCACAAACATCAATAACTATCGGAAAGCAAATGTGCATTTAAAATGTTTCCATAAGGAAGCTACTGGACTGATCCACTGCACGTGGCTCACTTCAAGTCCGCAAGTAAGTCTAAGTAGTTTTAAGCCTATACATCCGCAAAAATAGACAGACCTTGATAAATGACTTTCTCACTCAGTGAGGAATTCATGGAATTCAAGGTGTCACATTTAGCGGAGGTATTTTTCAGCACAGTGGGCGACGTCCTATCAGCCCACACACATGGCTAGCCCTTGCCTCTGACACCTGCTAAGTTCTATGTGATGGGAAGTATTGGGGTGACACGGCGCTGCCAAGAGGGAGTGGTGATGAGCGCTAGGCATGGAAAGGTCACTCGTAATTATGGAGCGTTTTGTGTTTTTCTTCTGCTTCAGTAGTCGGCATCAGCAGAAGGGGGGTGGCTGGAAACGAGAAAAGGAGGCTGGAGGATTTAACAGGAGTTACGCTGAGATAGGCCTACAGGATTTTGAGAATTCAATGCCAATGCTTGAGTCAATAGGACTAGGCCTAGCCTACCTGTCGATCACATTCTCGGAGAACAATATCCCTGCCACTCTCTATAAAACCAACTTCCTTCCATTGCATTGAGTGTTCAAAGTTTATGTAGCTTAAACTGGCGGTTACGCTGAACATATCTTATTTGCTCGAATGTAGCCAACATTTCCGGTCACTTTGTTACCCGCAAATGTACGCCATATCTGCCAAACAGAAGAAACCAGGCAGATGGAGAGGCCTGATCTGGTCGAGGCTGTAGGACATCAGTGAACGCCGAGTGTTAATTGGATCGCTGTCATTCGAGTTCCGTGTGTCCGTCCGACCGCCTTCTCTCCCGGCGCCAGCCCACGTAGGCAACACCACCTCCTCTAAATCTGTGTTCTCGCGGCAATTAGCCTAAGACTGGCTGCAGTAGTTACTGGAATCACATATTTGTAGAAAACCTGCTTGGTGTGAAATTAAGTAGGCTATTCAAATAAGGGTAAAGGAAATTTGAATGCAATAGGTTCCAATATATCCTGTGGCGAGCGAGAGCCTCGCTAAACAATGCAGAATTTAGACATATGATTGCTTTCGGTTTAAACATCTTTCAAATGTCCATTTACGCCATACACATGCCCAAGATCCAAACAATCAAACAAGACCTTAAAAGCGAGCGCCCATCAAATATGTATTATTCAAGTCCTACATATTTGATGCTCATAAAATGATGGACGGCATTACCCAATAGTCTACAGGAAAAAGATGCAGATGTAATAGGCTATACGATGTATTGGTAGATGCACTTTAATTGTATCGATTTCCGGTACGTTTACAACTACCATCAAAACTTTCCAGTTCATAGACGCTGATTAGCTCCTCCTCTGGTCAGT
Organism: Mallotus villosus; assembly: GCA_903064625.1. Classification (NCBI taxonomy): domain Eukaryota; kingdom Metazoa; phylum Chordata; class Actinopteri; order Osmeriformes; family Salangidae; genus Mallotus; species Mallotus villosus. The sequence continues at coordinate 84,645 of CAEFZP010002065.1, forward strand.
GTTGATAGCATTTCTTGATGATAAAACTACCAGCGAAAAACACTCTAAAGCAACATGGTTAATAATGCATGTGGGGGCAGAGGCGAATCAACAAATTCGTTGAGACTGGTCTACACTAGTGTCTATTTAAGTACTGTGGTCAGTTGGTTGATCTATTGACAGCATTGCATAGGCTACTGAGAATTTACTGTAGGCTATCACAAGAAAATCGTCGTCTGGAAATACGCTTTCTTGGTTTTGCTGTTTTTGTTTAGTCCACTCGCATAACTTTTCGAACATGAATCAAACAGCCAGCGTCTCTCATCAAATACCATGCCAGTCATCCAAGGATATCAAGGTGAGTTTTCTGGTATATTTTCCTCTCCCAACATAGATTCGTATAGCCTGTTTTCTTCTAAAATATAAAATAAAGAATCTCAATAATATAGTTTACGTCTGAGATTGTCTCCAGCATGTTGGCTACCCTGCTGAACCTCACTGCTTATGCAATGTAATATAGGCTATATATAGGCTATATAGCCTATATGTATTTCTCAAATGCAAATCCGTTGTGTGGGCAATATGTAAGATATTGTATTGTATGTAGCCTACGTATATTTAGGGTTTAAATAGGCTACACAATTAAACGATTTGCCAATTAAATAAAACATGACATTTTTTTGTATGTATTCACTAATAGCTATATCTCCAGGTGAAATGTCTTAATTGCCTGTGGAAAACAACTTATTGGACTGGTGGAAAAAAACGGCTACTGTAATGTTCAGTCAATATCCCCGCAAGGATATAAATATGGTGATCACAGCTAGTCTCCTAGCAACAAGTGATTAGTACTTTCATGGTCTGCATGTGCATATGGGTTCTGAAATATTACAGTTTTTATTCACAGCAGGTTGGCAAGAAACCGCCCCCGACATGAGATGAAGTATGTTGTAGAATTGATAGCTTTGATACAATGTCTTGGGGGCACAGCTATAGTTTATACCTAAACACCCCTCAGAAATCGTTAGAAATCTACTTCCTCGAACAGAATTGAAGGCAATTGACACTTATTGCTTAAATGAACCACAGCGAAAGTAACTAGTTAGCTAAATATACTTGTGAAATTAATTGATTCAGGGAGGGAGCCCCTCAAACGGCTGCATCATGAATGCAGGACAGTAGATTTATGCAGGTCCAAATCTAATCCCAACACATATCGGAATAGCTGTAGTGGAGACTGAAGAGGATTTGATGATTGTCACGACACTTCAAAACACTCCAGGGAATAACTTTTTGAACTTCTTAAAACGCTGGCTTGACATTCCTGCCCAGACAGATAGAAGATGGAAAGAGTGTTAGTGTGTGTGTGTCTTTGCCACTAGAGGGCAATACCTTCTCATTTTCTGTTTTCAAACAAGACTATCACAGTAATTGTTCTTTCACAGATAACTGGGACACAAGACTTGATAATGACTGTCCACCAGTAAGTCAAATGGAAGCAACATTTCTCTGGCTCAGATAACAGTTCTGTGACTAACAGTGAGAGAGACACAGAGAGAGAGAGTGATGAGAGAGAGAGTGATGATTGAGGGAGAGTGATGAGTGATGAGTGATGAGAGAGAGAGAGAGAGAGAGAGAGAGAGAGAGAGAGAAACGAACATACGGTAAATGCACCCCTTAATAGCTGGCACTGAGGTCAGATTCGAAGTTCTTGTCCTACCCTCGTATCCCAGTGGTTCACTAGAACACCTGTGGCTATAGGAAATGAAACTCTAACTATTTCTCTACGCTTTGCCTCCCCACACACACACCACACACACACACACACACACACACACTACTGCCACCTTACACATAAACATCCCAGTGGGCTCTTAAGCAAGTCTGCTAACTCTTTCTCCGTATCACCTAGCACCAGATAGCTGGTTTGAGGTCATCTTCCAAGGGAAGGGCCGTGGCAATTTCATGGAAGGAGGATGAACTGTATCAAGTAACTTGACACTGTGTGTGTGCGTGTCCATGTGTGTGTGTGTGTGTGTGAGAGAGCGGGTCCCTCGGCTGGCCAGCGTCGCTCTCAGCAGAGTCGCACATCTGCAGCCAGTGTGCGTTGGCTTGTGTCGGCTGGGTTCATTCACATGAAGGTCAGCGGGCTCGTTGACTCGAGAGGTGCACCGCCCGCAGTCCGACCCACTTTCTTTATTTTCTTTTTTTCACGATCATCTGCCTTGACTCTACCCTTCAGATCATTGATCTTCTGCGGTACTTTCCATATGCGCTATTTGTAACGTCGCTTTTGATGAAAGTGTCTTCCAACTGTGTGAAATGTATACGTCGGGGAAAAGGTGGAAAACGAACCTCCTCGGATCAGCATCTGTCGACCTGTAACGCCCCCGTTTGGTGGGTTCAGGCTAACTGGGCTAACATGAGATCAAGGTGTGAGGTTGTGGAGAGTGGAGGCTTCGCCTGGTCCTCCTCATGAATACAGCTCCAGTCTAATGAGGAGAGAGCGTGGACCTGTGGCACAACTCGAGGAGCAGACAGCAGAGGGGATATTTAGGAAAGTGTGTGTGTGTGTGGGGGGGGGTCTCTGTCTCTGTCTTTAGTTCTCACACGCACAACCCTCCCCCACCACCTTCTCCATACATACCCCCCGTCACCACCTTCACACACACATGCACCCCCCCCTGTCATCCCCACATAACACATGCATGCACCCTCCAGAAACACCCACCCATCACCCCCTTCACACACACATCCCCCCCCCCATCACCCCTCTCCACACACACAGACACCCCCCTGCCATCCCCATCTAACACAGATACACCCACCTCCACCACACACACCCCTCCACGCACGCACAAGCACACACACATACACCCCCCCACCTCCACACACACACCCCTCTGTGTGAGATGATGCTGTCATCTGTTCTACTGTAAAAATGGGGGCAAATGCCTCTTATAAATCCAAAGGATGCAGTGAGCTGGGAAATCCAATTAATTTGTGCATTAATGTGGAGAGAGGCGTTGAAACAAGCCTACTTTGTTGGCGTTCAGAAAGCAAACAGGGCGCTGCGTTATGGTGTCAAGGCCTAGAGACCTATTTTCATGGTTAACTAATCCAAAGGCCTAGAAGTTTTTCCCCTGCACCCCTGTGTCCCACAAACCCAATTTCAGACTGGAAGTGTGTGTGTGTGATGCAATGTTTGTAATCCGTGCTGCAACAAGTCCCGGTGCGTAAAGCTGTCTGACAGACCAGCGCCCTGATTAAGACTCTTGAGAACCAGAGACACCTGGAGACACCTGGCTGTTTGAGTTTGGGTGCAGCCTGATGATTTGACGAGAGAGATTCTGGGTGCTTCAACGTCCTGAGGGGAAGGGAGGACGGTGTCGAGGTGAGGTGTGCCTGTTTGGATAATCCCACTTTGATCCTTCCTTCCTCATGTGTTGAAGATGGAAGATGAAAGTGTGTGTGTGTGTGTGTGTGTGTTCTGGAAGGCCCCGTTGGAGTGGGTCTCGGGGGAAATGACGATCTCTCCTCAGGGATGGAAAGTGTGTCAGGGCAGGGTCTGTTCCCTTAAGTAGGACTCATCATGTCCCCACCACTGACACACATAAACATGTTCTATCTCCCGTCTCCTGTGTGACGAGCAGTCCTCTTCTTTGTTGTTATGGTTACTAGACCTCTGCCGTTGCCATAAATACATATCTTTTTTATATATATAATATGTTGGATAAAACGTAATATTTGTAGAGAAAAAAAAACCTTAGTGTCAGGCAACATAATATGAACCAGCCCCAGAAGACAAGTGATGTGACATAAAATATTGATGTTCTTGTAAGATTAGTCTGATAATTAAGAATGTTTCCGCCTGCCTGAACAGCTGGATTGTGAGTATAAGATAATCCTTCCCAATTGAGCATGTACAGTATCTCATGGCAGTGTGGATTGAACATTTCACATGGGCTCTATTATAATCACCAATCTAAAACTAGAGAAAACCAGGGCCTAAGTGAATAATGGAAAAACACTGTGACCTAAATATGAGTGATTTCCTGATGTTCCAGATGTTTACATCTTGTGCACTGCAAGGCCTGGTCAAGAACTGCAGGCCAGCTGCAACCGGGGGAGGGGGATGAGGAGGGGGATGAGCAGGGGAGCGTTATCATCCAGAGCCCCTGAGATGAGGGGATGAGTCAGGGCTGTGATGGCCTCGGGGGGGCTGGAAGCGGAATTTTTATAGATCCGGGGCTGCTTGTTGGCTTGGCGATGGTGTCTGTTGGCCACTCTGCTGTAGCCCTCGGCGGGAGAGAGGAGAGGATGGCTGAGATGTGGTTGGTGATGGAGATCCTTTCGTCAGCCACTCCCTGTTTGAGAGCATGCGGACTGAAACCCAGAAAGGAAACGAGATGGTGTGTTTTAAAGTGGTTCACCTCCAAAGCACTTCATCTTCTACAGAATAAATAGACCGTAGTGCTGTGGGATCCATTAAACAAGCGGTTACAGTATATTAATGGCCTAGCAGGATGTTAAAAACGGCACCCAAAGGCGTTTCCTTCAGGTCGTCATCGAGCCTTTGTCTGATGCTGCTGTCTGCGTACGGTTTAAGAGAGAAAGTTTACGGCTTAAGAGAGAGAGAGCACTGACATGGCTCCGTTTCATTACGACACGCCACCACTTTAATATTCTGTATATCGGAGGTATGAATAATCCTTATTATTATTATACAATCCCTTGTAATTCATTTAATCTCCATCACTTTATTGAATTCAAAATAACACATGACCACAATCTCACCAGAAAGGGATTAAGGCTAGTTAAATCCCACATCCGGATGGATATGTGGGATTATTCCTGTTGTAAACACCGAGTCTCGGGAGGGTTCACCTGCCTTGGTCTGAGCAGTACTGATGTGGAGAGCAGGTCCCTGTGTCCCTGAAGCTGCCTTTACAGCCAACAGACTTAGGATCAGCAACACCCCCCAGCCACGGCTCCAGCCCTAACCCCAGCCCTCACCCCAGCCAGCCCCGGGGCTGTGAGTGAACTTGGAGGGACCCGTGGAGGTCATCTCTCTGAACTAGCAGGGTTTCCGTGCGCTCTCTGATTCCACCACTTAAATATTTAATGGGGACAGGGAACAACAACTAAGGTTCAGACTCTTCTCTTTCTGTCTCCTCTCCATCCCCCCTCCATCCCCCCTCTCTCCCTCCCCCCTCCATCCCCCTCTCTCCCTCCTTTCTCCCTCCCCCTCTGTCTCCCTCTCTCCCTCCTTTCTCCAGTATTACTCATTCCAGAGCATTTCAAGTCTCCCAAGCAAAAGAAAGAGACAAAAACGGCATCCTGTGTGTCGCTTTGGATAAAAGCAACTGCTAAATACATTGTTGACATTTAATAAACTGTCATAAACTCATATTAAGGAAGATAACAATGTTATTGATTTAATGTCAGTTAGTGGATAGGTAGAGTGTTGGACTGCAGTTCAATTTCCCCCTGCCCCTGGACATATCTTAGGATAAAAGTGTCTGCAAAGTTAACTCAGTACTATTCACCTGTTGATCATCACACTATCATCTGCAGTCTCTACAGAAGAGAAAAAGATTCTCTCCTTCTCATGACGGAATGAATTAATGACATACGGAATTGGTACCGATGTGTTCCACAGTTGGAACTGGTACAGTTTGAGATCTCGTTAGGAAGAGACAGGATGTGGTGGGTCTGGGGGGGTAGTTCTGACTCATTCACTAAAGGACAGGACAGGACTATTTTGGGACGTAATTGCATTGGCTACAGATACAGGCGGTAATCTACATAATTAAGTCGAGGGGGAACGATGTCACATTGTCGCTCTCTTGTCCTTAACCTTCATTGGTTTCATGTATTGGTGTTATGGTTGGACGGTCAATACGTTTATGCTTTTAAGTTGTTCTGCGAGACCAAGGGCACTCATGCGCGTATAAATGTAATTTGACATTAAGCATGGCAATTTGACATTACCGTTTTAGGACCTACGCTACGTCAAAACATGATCACATGCTAAATGAGTTACTTCGTTTCAGGACCATGGACAGCTCAAACGCGTGACGCGTGAGATATGGTTCTTGAACGTTCAACATTTCGTGAACCAATCCCGTGTTTGATGATCATACATCTATCCCTTCATGCGCGTGGATCCAATCCTGAAAACTATGTTCCGATCACGAAGTATCCGAGTCCCCGCCCCCTGTTCCTGGGACTATTATGGGGAGAGCGTAGTCCGAATAGATTTAAATTCGTTGGTCATAACAGCGCTCACCAGAAACTTCGTTATATTTATATCGCTTGGAAGATAGCCTTTGTAATGACGAGAACAATGCTCAAGTACTTAATAGCGTAAATAGGTTGCAAACTGGTATTGGTCCCGATGCCCGTCTGCTAGCCTTTAGCGGTACGTACGCGCGTAGTTGATCTCCAGGTGAGAGGCATATTGCTCGTGTCATCCTTGTATTTCCCACAAGTTGTCATTCGGGACTTGAGATCAGCTACTACACGATAAACTGCCTTCTCCTTCTCTATGGATTAATGTGTTAGCTAGTCACATCTTCTGTGAAAAGGTGATAAACGTTGGCAACATTGACGTGCTATTTGACGAGGTCCGAAAATCAAGACTTTCACAATGACAGCTTCGAAAGAGCAACCAAAAAAAAATCCAGTCTGCAACGGGAAGAGGTAAAAACTCGTTTAATATTGTGTCAGTTCGTGCGATGTTTGTTTGGTTTGTTTGGTTTGTTCGAACGACATTTTTCAATTAATATAGCCCTAAGGCTGTTGAAGCTGTCCGTGGAATGAAGACGTATTTCAAATGCGACTAAGTCAATCAAATAGGCCTACAAGTTCTTCATTGCATTTTTTTTCTTGACCTGCGTAGCTTAAAGATGGTGTAGGGGCAATGTTGTTGAGAAGCACTTTTTGTCATATTTGCCGAAATAAACTTCACATCTTGATAGCAACCAATACATCTAAAGGTTTGACAGTAATATGAAATGAATCCGACATTTGTCGTCGCACGACATATCATGAAGACCGTTCCGAGACTAATGATTGACGGGATGTATTGTTGTGTCTGAAAGACGATCACTTATTATGATAATCTCGAATACAAATATTTGATTGAGATCAAATCGCTCAATTAAGCTACTGTAAGAATAAGTGGTCGAGAGCCGCTTCATTCTTGTTTTAATAGTACACGGGGCTAATCAGTTAATAAGCCTGTACAAAGCAGAGCGTCAACCAGTAAGTAAAAGCCTGTTACACGCACGTATAGGAGAGGACTACCCATCGTGATATGTTTACTGGGATGCTGTTTCTGAACATAAACAGTGGAACATTGTTTCTGTCAGACAGCTGTGATAGTGAGCCTGCGAGGTCTGCACAGGTCTCATTAGAGGAGTAAGTACTGCTCATCTGCATGTTCTCTTTCCCTGACACTCATCTCTGACAGAGCCTGGGGAACCTGCACTCACATACACACTCATACACACACACACACACACACACACACACACACACACACACACACCACACACACACACACACACACACACACTCTCACACACACTCATACACACACACTATCACACTGGCACAAACACACACACTATCACACACACACTCTCTCTCACATACTCTCATACACAGACTCACCCGCCCATCCTCATACACACAACCCCCCTCCCCCCACCACCACCACCACCACAGCACACACACTCACTCCTGTCCTGACCCCCTCCCTCCCTCTGGAGGTTCGTCTGGCTGCACTGATGCGAGAGAGATGTCATCCCAGGGATGTAGAGCACACCCGGGGAGCTGGAGGCCCAGCGCTGCCCTCTGTGGGGGCCAGGACAGCAGCCATGAGGTGTAGAGCAGGATGTCTAACACAGTCAGTCTCGGTGGAACCAGAACTAGGATGAGGGTTGCATAGGTAGGAGGTTGTAGAAGAGGGATGAGGGATGAACAGGGATGAGGGGGGAGAGGAGAGATGAGGATGTTGTGGAGGGATGAAGCATAGAGGAGGGATGAGGGATCTGGAGACTGATGTGCCACATTCCAGTCCCACTGCACTCTGATACACATATGATTGGTTAATGTCGTTTTTTTATAGCTGATATGGACAGACAATTCTCTGTATTCTCTGTAACATTCCGATCTGACCCCAATGCACGCCCAGGATTGGATTAGGAAAATCCGGAAATTTGGAAAACACAACATTCTATGAAACATCTGCACAAAAAAAACACATGGAAGAACGTGTTTATTTGCAGGCAGCCAGAGTCTCCACAGCCTGTGTCCATGTCTCTACGTCGTTATCCAATCACAGCTTCCAATCACAGCAGGTACGCAGCGATGCAGCCGGCTCCAGATGGGTAGTGTCCCGTGGTCAGGACCAGATCTGTCTGGGTGTTCTGTAGGACAAGGTCTGTGTGGGTCTTGTGTTCCTCCACATCCGTCTGGGCTCCAGCAGCAGCTGCTTCCTGTCAGGGAGGCTGCCTGCCTGCGCAGGAACCTGGAGGCCTGGGCTGGAAACACAGGCCAGCACGCTTCAGCTGTCCATGCTTATCTGGAAGTCACGGGTCGAGGATGAGTAGGAGAGAGAGGGAGACTGAGAGAGAGAAGAGGAGACGGGGAGAGAGAGAGAGGGAGATAGAGAGAGAGGGAAGGAGAGGGAGACAGGGAGAGAGGGAGACAGGAAAAGAGAGAGAGGGAGACAGGAAGAGAGGGAGACAGGAAGAGAGAGAGAGAGTGAGAAGGAGAGGGAGACAGGGAGAGAGGGAGACATGAAGATAGAGAGAGGGAGACAGGAAGAGAGGGAGATAGAGACATAGCTTGAGTGAAGGAGAGACATGGAAAGATGCAGTGAGGGCGAGACTGATCCAAATCATGGTGTCATATCTGTTATTATCAAAGCATCCTTCAAACCCTCCCCATCCATCCATCCGTCAGTCCCACAATGGTCGCTTGTCCCATCTGATCCGCTGTCATGGCAACCGTTAATGGGTCTGCCTGGACGGGGTCAGATGATGAGGGGAGGATAGAGCTCAGTGGTTAGAGCACTTGACCCTAGATGGAGAGGTTGCAGGCTCAGATGTCCAGCCGTACTGTACGCTGCTTTAAAGTGTTCGTTAAATGAACATAGGGATTGTTATTCTGCCTGGTGTCCCTGAGGAGACATTTGGTTAAGACCTGGCGGGGCTGACCCCATCTGCCCCCGTCTGACCCCGTCTGCCCCTGTCCTAATTACTCCTGTTTTCAGACTGAGTCTGCCTCCCTGGCAGGCGGCTGGAGCCACAACCTTCTCTCCTCCTACACCAGCAGACAGGTGTTGTGGCAGTGCTGCCATGGCCAGGCTGGTTGGGGATACAAGGATAAATCAGCACTTAATGTCATACACAGAAAAATGGGTTCTTAATGTTGAGACTGGAAGGCATATACAGACAGACAGACTGGAAATTCAACGGAGGTAATATTTGGATGTAGAAGAGATTCATTGATCTGTATGGCAATGAACCCCAGAGTTAGACGACGTGCCCTGGATCATTCACACACACACACACACACAAACATGTAGGTTGACTGTACACAATGTGCAGGCTTGCACCGCATGTGTGAGCAACCCACGTTTCACTCTAAAGATGGAGTGATGTCGATCTCCAATATTTACACAGCATCTGCATACAGGTGTAAAAAAAAACTAAACAGCTGGGATAGTAATCGTCATGAAATAAAGCCAAGATCAAAAAATCGGCGAAATCGGCCCAAGTTCTGTCTCCGTCTGTGTGAGGAGCAGAAATTGCAGATTTGTTTCGAAGGTCTAGGATAGTGCTCTCTCCTGAGAGAGGGCTTCTAGAGTACGATCGATAGGTTTGTTTCTGGCTCTCCACACCTCCCTCCAGACCCCCTGTTTCTGCAGAGGGAGGTGTACAGTAACAGCACTCTATTTTTACACTGTACTCACAAAAAATAACCCCCCCCCCTGGGCTGTCACAGGAGGGAATGTTTCACGTCTGGGTACTTTGGGGGGGTTTATTCAGAAAACTGTGTCCACACTGAGTCAGCTTCAGTAGATTTGCACAAAGAACGGCCTGCGAGTTTGTCTCTAACAGGTGGGGGCCGTTAATTACGTTTATAACTCGAGCCTTGAGACCAACAGACTAATTATGGATACGAGGGTGTAAATGAAAAGCTGCCTGTCTGTCATGCAACCTGTGTCTTTGTCACCAGAGCCAAGTCGCAGTCCCATCATTTGAGTTTACAGAACAGGGAAATGTGTGCTTCTCTGTGCATACAGATGCACTGGTCAGGTTTTTAATATTTTATTTAAACATGCGACGCTGGATAAATCCTCTCCTTTTAGTTCCGTAGTGAACTGATTTCTTTTTCTTCCCTAATTATTTACCAACGATTTGGAGACACTGGTTCATTCTTCTCCAGCTGGATCTGTTGTATCCAGTTCTGGTCGTTGTCACAGATGTTTACAAGGACGGGTGTAGATGCGGGCACTAGGCTGGGTCCTTGTGAAGATGATTACCGCTGTTTCGAAATGTCGTACATCTCATAATGTGTGTTTCGAAATGCATTGTGTTCTAGGCGGTTGCAGTGTTAACTTGGCCATTTGAAGTACAGATTGTCTCAGTGGTGCGCAATTAAATTTTAAAATAGATAGTCTTGGGCGCGCGCGCTCGCGCAGCTCCCGCGCCTCGACATGTACTCAAAGAGCGAAACAAAGGGGTACACACGCGTAGCCAAACAGGCGCTACAAAGGGAAATAGCTCTCTAGAGCTCGATGCGCACACTGGGACACGAGAGAGAGCGATCTCTCGCAGTCTACATCTCGCTGCCACCCTCCACTCCTCTCAGTTTTCACCTCTCTCGTCCCCTTTCCCCATCTCTTTCTCTCCCATCTCTCCCCTTTCCCCTCTCTTTCTCTCGCTCTCTGCTCCCTCTCTCTCCCCTTTCCCTCTCTCTCTCTCTCTCTCTCTCTCTCCCCTCTCGTTCTCCCTCTCTCAGGACTTTGTGGAAGTGAGCCCCCAGCAGAGGAACTGGAAGGGGATCGCTATCTCCCTGCTGGTCATAGTGGGGGTCTGCTCCCTCATCACCATGTCTGTGGTGGTCCTCACCCCACGTATGTACCCTCCACGAGTACAAGCATGGCCCACGTGTGTGTGTGGTCGGGCGCCAAGGTCTGTGTGTGGGGGGGGGGCGCGAGTATGTGTGAGAAGGTGCAAATGCATGTGTATGTACTGCATGTGTATTTGCGCGAGTGTGTGTGTGTGTGTGTGTGTGTGTGAAAACAACACAGACAGCATATGATTTAAATCCACAGCCCGTATAATTAGATTGTGTTATTAAATTGCATGATTATAGTGTTATAGTATGCAGCGTGAATGTATATAGCTCTACCATCAGCCCTGTGACGGTGTGTCTCTGTGACTCTGCAGTGGAGGTGGCAGGTGGCAGTAACTCCAGACTGACCTCAGATGACCTCCTCAGGCCAGAGTTCAGCCTGCACCAGCCTGAGCCCAAATGGATCAGCAGTAAGTGTTCTGAGAAGGTCGTCCCTCCTCACCGAGCGATCCCTTTTAAAACCCTGTTTCCTTCAGCACTGTGGGTCCCATTCACTCTCAGATTAGTTTAGAATATAAAGTGTGTGTGAGGGGGGGGGGATATGCTGAAAGCTTTTCTCATCCATTTAATACACACGGATACATTTGAAATTAGTTTTCTCCCAAACATGGAGAGTTAAAAAAGACGATTCAAAATACATTAGACTTGCAAACTTGAACATTAGTTACAGTATTAGTCAATCCATCATTATACTTTCATCTTAATTTAGAATTGACTGCTCTACCTGTAATACTACAGCTGCAAAACCATAACAAATGATGAATTGTAGTAATTTTTTTTAACTTTCGCACCTTTCTTGCCCTTGTCAAAAGAAGAAAAACAATCTTATCTACAGTCTAGCCCTGCTATGCCCCTACGGAAAACCTCCAGTCTTTCAGCCAGGCCCTTCCCCTACAGGAACACTGCCCAAATGCCAGCCTGCCCTATTTCTATTCCCCTGTATCACTGCCGGAGCCAGCAGGGGTCCCGAGGGCTGGTTGAGCTCGTATATCCTCCTCCCCTCCCCCCCTCCCCTCCTCCCCCACGCTCCACACAGCCCTGGCCTCGCTGGGCCCCAGACAGGGCTGTGGAACAGTCTGGGCGCCGCCGTGTGATTTGTGCGTGGCTCCTTGCCACAGCCCCTCTGCTCCCCAGACTCCTCTCTGAGACGGAGAGCGGGAGAGCGGGTGGACATGGACCCACCCCGTCCCCCCCTCCCCTCGGAAGGACGCAGATATTAATGACTTTTTCCCATAGCCTGTTGATTCTCATCATGTGTTTCGGGGTGTGAGGACTTCTCCCATGCTGCTTCCTCCCTCCCTCCCTCCCCCACACTCCTCGCTCCCTCTCCTCCCCCCCTCCTCCCTCCTTCAGACGCCCTGGATGGTCGTCACGCCAACACTGGCAGACGGGACAGTGCCACGTCTCCTTCTCCCTCCTCCTCATGCCCCCACTCACTCCTCACTCCCACTCCCTACCCTCCCTCCCTCCCTCAAAGCTCCCTCCCTCCCTGCGCTCACTCCCTCCCTACCCGTCCCTCACTCCCTCCCTCCACTCCCTCCCTCCCTCCCTCCCTCACCTCCTCCTCACCCCACTCTCTTCTCCTCCTCCTCCCCCCCCCTCTCCCTCCTCCTCCTCCCCTCTTCTCACTCCTCCTTCCCCCTCCCTCTCCCTCCTCCTCCCCTCTCCCGCCCTTTTTAAACCCCCCACCCCTCCATGAGAGACTGAGGAATAGCCAGTAATGCACCACTCTGAGTTACTGATTCCATTCCTACCACTGGGATGAGTAAACATGACGAGAGAGGAAAGGGGAGAGGGAGATGGAAATACAGACATCTGAGGTGGACAAACAGTTGGAAAGAAAAAGTATGAACAGAAACAGTTGAGCTGGTAAAACAGAGAGAGAGAGAGAGAGAGAGAGAGAGAGAGAGAGAGAGAGAGAGAGAGAGAGAGGGAGAGCGAGCAAGAGAGAGAAATAGTTGAGATTGAGAAATGAGGAGAGAGGGCAAGAGAGAGAGAGAGGGTGGGAGTGAGAGAGAGAGATAAACAGATAGTGATACTACAGTGGCCCAGTCTCAGCCGGCTACTGCTAGCGCTTGGTTATTACATTTAAGGAGGGATTCCAGACCTCCGCAAGCCTGCTGCTAGCTTCTCACTATATTATCATCATTCTGAGACACACCTCGTGTCCAGTCATGCACATATCTACGGCACTTGGGTTATTTAATCCTACGTGTTGTCTGGTTGCGGGTGGTACAAAAACAGCAATTTGCAATCAAATAAAAAGACAAAAACAAATTGGAAGCGAAGGGGGTCTGGATACTCTTCCGGAAGCCTCTGTATCTACAACATGGGGGTTGTTTTAATCCTAGATGCTGTCTGGTTACTGGTGTTTCAAATCAAGGTTTTGTCAAACTTGCTTTCACTTGTGTTCAGCAGGTAAGGGCGTGTCACATAATAATAAGGCTGAGGCCTTATTGTAGGGACCCGGGTTCGATTCTTGCCCGGGCTCTTTCCTGCCTCTCTCAGAAACACTGTGAAACATTATTTTTAAAGTTACTTTCAATTCATTCTTCAGTTTGGTACCTTTGTAGTTTAACATGGTTGATTTTCCATTTTACTGAGGCAAATGGACGTCTTTGAAACAAGGCTTGCCACGCAAAGACCATAAATATCATAATTATGCGATGTGATATATTCCTTGTCACCGTTGATAACAGATTACAGAGCCTAGGCTTAATCTATACCCAGAATCCTCGGTGTGACCCGCCTTCTTGGCGCTCGCTTTCTCAACCCGAGCGTTTCAATTAGCGTAACCATGGAAACCATATAATTTTGACATCTAAATATAGATGTTTGTCCTTTTCGTGTGGTGCGTTTGATTCCCGGCATTCCGCCAGTAAACATACAGCACGCAATTGATTAGTCGTGAGTGGGGCCGTCAAAACAGCTTGTTTTCTGAGAGGAGGAGAGGGAGGAGGCAAAGGCAGTGTGTTAGGATGGAAACTGTAGCAAATGAACCAGAATATATATATATATATACATTCTAGACCATAGCAGCATCCTAGCAATGAAGTGAAGTGTCTTGGTCTACAGGCTGTATACAGAGCACGTTCTCAGTGGCACAATGATTTGAATATTGTATCAAAGACTTTGAGGCCTAGTATCCAACACCGTACAGTGTGTGTGCTCTCAGAAAAGGGCTAGGGTTCCCGGAGAACGCATAGCTGCACCTCTAGGGACACCTACCCGGGGTGCCTCGACGAGCATGTCGGGATACCAGAAGCAAAACTCAGTACCATCATCATTACTATGAAATAGAAACGGTTGTTTCCTGTAGTTGTGGGATGTGAAGCGTGTTAACGCGGTGTGTATGGTGAGCATGGAGGTCGTCACAAGTTGTTAGTGAGCACAACACACGACTGCCCAACGAGGGGACAGCCCAGAAACAGACGCAGCAGGGTGAAAGGTCACTGAAAGGTCAGTCAGTCGTCCTCGCGGTCAGCATCAGGCGGGACGCTTATCGCCTCTCACGTCCTTGTTTTGAATACAGAAACAAGGATAGAAACCACTGGTTTCCATTAACACTTTTAATCATCACAGGACAAGGCTAAACCATCCCTGTTCCTCAGCTTAGTTTTAATGAGATCATGAGTTCACCTAACTTGTCAGAATTGAATATCTATTTGGCCAAATGGAACTGTTGGTGTATACAGACTCCTCGGGTTTACAAGGAAAAAATATGAAGTATTTGTATTATTTATTATAGAGAGTTGTTATATTTAACAGCTGTACTGAGGCAGGCAGAAGGTTATTTGAGGCACCCTGGGGCTTGTAGTCCAAGCCTGAGAGCCAGTGTATAAGTCAAGCCACCTTGTATTAGAGGGGCAATGAGGTGTGGAGCTGCCTTGTGTCCTTCGACCAGCCTCTCTATGGATCCATTACCCACACACACCACACACACCACACACCACCACACACACAACAAATCCAGAGCATTCAACCTTTCCTACAACAACCTCCACCAACAATCTTTCTATGGATCCAATACACAACCACACACACACACACACACACACACACAGACACAAACGGCAGTCTTGACATATCATTTGAACCTTTCTCAAAATGAACACGTCATGGGAACAGAGCAGAGAGAAAGGAACACAGTATCGCTACGGTAACATCCTTGAAGATCAACTTTCGACTTTACACCGATGGATTTAGTTTAGGTGAATACCTTGACGAAAAGCCTTGTGGCAAGGAACTTGTTAGTTTCATTACACAATGTCAGTCCAGTCCCAAGGGCCCTAGTTCATATTCATTATATTTCTTTCTAAAGATATTTTCCTACTGAGATTTGGAGGACGTGGTGACCAAGGATTCAGCTTCTACAGTATCAAGGCCGGCTACACTTGAGACACACTGAATTATTTAATGTTTAAACCCATGATAATTTAGTTTCTTTATTCATATTTTCTCTTTCAAATTGGCCTTTGCGGTTGCTTTCAAAAGGCACCTGTAGGAAGCCGTAACAGGATCTTGATGAGCAGATTCCAGTGACCTATAGACAGTGAAGATGGTTTCTACAGTTCCATTCACTGATACAGAAAGTTTTTAACTGTATGAAGGTCGTATAGAAGCCCTTTCGCACCTTGTCAGTACCGGTATACAGTTTTCTCACAGACAAAAATAAATGACAATATTAATGTAAAAAAACGTGGAAACCTAAGACGTTTTGCACAGTACTGTACTTAACATGTGGTGTGAATGCCTCAGCAGTCGTATAACACAGTGACACATTATTGCTTCCTGTCAGCTGGGAAGAATGGATGAAAAAGGGAGAAAAAAAGAGTGAGAGAGAAAGGTAGAGAGAGAGAGAGGGAACAGTAGAGAGAGCGAGTGAAAGGTAGAGAGAGAGAGGGAACAGTGAGAGAGAGAGAGAGAAGAGGTGCAGAGGTGGAGAGGGAGAGAGAGAGAGTATAGAGAGAGAAGTGGCTAATACTGTAACAGCCAGCCCCAATGATAGATGATGTGGTGAGCACTTAAGCTCTCTGTGTCAACTGTTGATCAGTATATCCTGACCACAGGCAGTCACACTCCCCTTGTCAGCACTGACCAATCACATCACTGAGTGAACAGGGGCAACAGATGCACATAAATACATCAAATGGCATCAAAAGGCCGTCGTGATGAAAGGTTTTCAGGGCTCTGCCGCGGCACGTCGCTCTGTCTCTGCCGGCCTTCCGTCGACGTCTAAAAATGTCCGTGTTCCATCCTAAACATCTACTACGTCTTCTTCTGTCTTCATCACAGATTCTGAAGTTCTGTACCGGAACGGAGACGGACACGTGATCAAGTTTAACTTTGTGGTCAACAAAACAGACATGTTCCTGACCAACAGCGTGTTTGTAAGTGAGTCTGCATGCCCGACGGAACCTGCTCCCTCATGTTCATGAGACGGATTTGGGTTGAAACAGTAGAACTGGGAGGAGCTAAGCTCTTTTTGTTTATTGTCAGGTTAATGTCGAAGGTTTCTGATTGGTTATTTCTTTGTTTTGTTTTTTGCGTAAGTCTTTAAGTAGCTTTGGCATTCATTGGCAAGCTCGCTCCAGTCATTTAATGGAGTAGAAAAGCAGGGGGTTAACCAGTTGTCAAATGTTTATTTGCAATAGACCAGTTTCCTTGTGTATTATTGGCGAGGTTATGGATTGTCTGTGAAGTACTGTAAAGTAAACATCAGGGTTTTCCACCACACTGACTCCATTGACTCAAAGTAAAGGAGCATTCTCCGTCTCCTATCCTGTTTAATATCTGTGTTTATCATTCAGACGGGTTTCATTTGTTACAGGTGGATTTCAAAGTTGCTAGGTATTCTGTCTCCCCAGACATGAAATATGCCCTCTTCGCCTATGATGTCAATCAGGTATGTCACTAAACACGCTACTGATGGTCGCTGCTTCCATAGGGTTGGGTCGTCAGACTCGTCACTTACTAGATTCAATTCTCAATCATTAGATTAGATTCTCAAGCATTAGATTCGATTCTCAATCATTAGATTTGATTCTCAATCATTTGATTCGATTCTCAATCATTTGATTCGATTCTCAATCATTAGATTCGATTCTCAATCATTAGATTCGATTCTCAATCATGCTCAATCCGAAAACACGACAGCTAATATCACAAGCAGGTTCCTTCAAAAGATTCAAACCGAGTCATTCCGAGAGGGATTCTGAACTCAGCAGAGATCCACACCATCCGACAGCATAGAGGGTCATGATAATATTATCGATGAGTTGTCATTACATAGTTCTTTTTCAGGACGGGGTGGTAGAATACTTCAGATCCTTCAGGAGTAACAGCCATTGAGCAGAGGACAGGGAAGGTGTTCTAGATGGTTCAGTCATGCATGAAACATCACAGTATTTGGTACTGATGACATGTTTGCTGTGTCGGTTCAAGCAGAGAGTGAGGAGGGACTCATATTCGAATCTTCGTGTTGATTTTAGGTTTACAGGCATTCGTACACTTCGTCATACATCGTTTACAACATCCACACAAGGTAAGAATCCAAATAGAGTAAATGGAGTTGTTGACCAGTCTGTCCTCTTTGTGTTGACATTAATACTGTTTGTGTGGATAAATGATTTTCTGCTGTATTATTCACCAAGGCTACAGAATCCTTTATTCAGCAACAGATGGTGTTTACTAATGTGTGTGTGGGGGTATGCGTGAATGTACGTGCGGTCTTCTGGCTATATGTGTGTGTGTGCATACGTGTATATATGTGCTGGTGTGTTTATATCTGTGTGTGTGTGTGTTAGGGAGGTGTGGGAATTGAACCCCCCTGAGGTTCAGAATGCAGTGCTCCAGCATGCAGCCTGGGGGATGCAGGGACAGCAGCTGGTGAGTGTGTTACACACACACACACACACACACACACCTATGCAAGCATGCACACACACACAGACATATACTGAAAACTATGTTGATGCTCCCCTAATAAATATGGCATTTTGTATGCAGCTTCGTTTTGTTACGGCTCTTAAATATAAAATTGAAATCCTCCGCATCCCCTCCAAAAAGAAACTTCAAACTAACTTTGTTGTCTTGGTGGAGCTGCTCGTCTCTGGCAGAAGAATGAGACAATGCAGTCTGCTTGAGCTGGGGTCACTACTGCAGCATGATATACTCCCTGACTTTCTCTATGAGCCTCTGCCTAAAGATAATATTCTCCCCTTATGGGGATGAACAATTACGTTTTTTGAATTGAATTGTAAACGACTGTATGAGTCTTCACTCCGCTGTCTTCATTTCAGATGTACATCTTTGAAAACAACATCTATTACCAATCAGATGTGAGAAGCAATTCTCTGAGGATCACGTCCTCCGGGAAGGAGGGAGTCATTTTTAATGGGATCGCTGACTGGCTCTATGAAGGTTTGTATGGACGGTCGGCGACTTGCAGATTCAAGGCCCAACCAAGGACACTCCAAGAATATATAATATACGTAGAAGGGAAGTGGGAGAGGAACAGGCAGTGGGGGAGAAAGAGAGATAGGGAGAGGGAGAGGAGAGTGAGAGTGAGATGTAGGGAGCGTGGAGAGGTAGATGGACGTATGTAGTGTCGATCTTGCTCTTTCTCTGTCTCTGTCGCTTTCGCTCTCTCTTTCGTCTTTCTCGTTCTCTTTCTCGTTCTCTTCTCTTTCTCGTTCTGCTTTCTCTGTCTCTTTCTCTCTTCTCTTTCTCTTTCTCTTTCTCTTTCTCTTTCTCTTTCCTCCTTTCTCTTTCTCTTTCTCTTTCCTCCCTTTCTCTCCCCCTTCCTTTTGCTCTCCCCCTGCTCTTTCTCTTTCTTGTCTCTCTACGCTCGACTCTTCTTTCTCTCCCCCTCGACTGTGAGCACGAATTTGGATTGGTGTTTAATCATACCCGTCAGACACAAATGAGTAAATCACATTTCCACAGATGAATGGCTTGTGCTTTCAGAGAAAGATGGTCTGAAATTCCAAATGAGAGCTAAGTGCATTAGTCTGTCGAGAACACCAATTAAATCCAGGAAAAGTAATTCAGACATTTAGCTCAGATAATTAGATTCAAATGAAGGCCGGCCATTATCTTTCCCAAGGCAACATGGCAGAAACTGTCTACCCTGTAACCTGTAAAGGTTATTCCAGGTGCTTTCGGAAGCGATAAAATAAAACATATCTCCCAACAGGCTGAAGCACTCACTTACTGTCACTGACAAGCCGCGTTTCCCAGAGCTCGTTAGAACGTAACGCTAAGAGCTCTTAGGACGTCTAAGAGCGCTTCTAGAACGAATCTGGGAAACCCGGCCAATGTCTCGTCAACGTCTCTCTCGTACAAAGATCAAAAGATCAGCCTTTCAGTAAATACAAAATACCACTTTTGGGATGTTTTTGGTGTATTTGAAATGTTCCCTTACACCTTTTAACTGCAGTGGTGCATAAGTGTCAGAAGGACACTAACAGCTGTTGTTGTGTTCAGAGGAGGTTCTGCGGTCGTATGTGGCCCACTGGTGGTCTCCCGATGGGGCACGGCTGGCCTATCTGGCGATCAACGACAGCCTGGTGCCCAACATGTTGCTTCCTCAGTTCACCGGCAGCACATACCCCACAGGACTACATTACCCATACCCCAAGGTGAGCAGGAAACAGGAAATGAGGTTGTGTGTGATTCCATCTCGCGGCAGCTGTTGCAAAGCCTTTATTTGAGCTCTTTGCTGAAATTTGCAGAACTTTGAGCCTTTATCTCTCTACTACCTGTAGGAATATGTATGGTCTAGCACCTCTGGCTTTGTAGTATGCTTTGCAACTCCCACGTCTAAACGTCACATTCTGTCGGTTGCTGTGGTGTGTTTTGGGCGCAGGCGGGCCAGCTGAACCCCACCGTACGGGTGTTTGTGGTCAACCTGTTTGGGCCCACACACACCCAGGAACTGGCGGCTCCCAGCGACCTCCACTTCAGGTGACACGTCACAGCCGAGTACAGTCTACTTACAGAACCATACAGTACAATGACATCTTAATCAGCCATCCACAAGTTTCTGTTTATGTGTGCTGGACAAATGGTTTATAAACTTTTCTATGTCCATGTAATGTGTGTCTCTGGTGTATGCATGGTGTGTGTGTCTGGTGTGTGTGTGTGTCTGGTGTGTGTGTCGGCAGGGACCGCTACGTGACGATGGTGGAGTGGATCAGCACCACCCACCTCAGCGTGCGCTGGATGAACCGTGCCCAGAACGCCTCGCTGCTCAGCGTGTGTGAAGCGGCGGCGGGGGCGTGCGTCCAGGTGTGTGTGTGTGTTCGCCCGGGCAGCAGGAGAGGCGTCTCTCAGGACTTGGCCTCGTTAGCCTCGGACGCTAATGACACTACGCTGTTCGTCATCCATTAGCCGGGAGCAAGGACGTGTGGCGGGTGATCCTGGGGGGCCAGGCTGGAAATAGCATGATCTTGACATACCTCAAATATGGCTATTCTAAACACTAGAACGTGATCTACTTTGTTCATATTGATGTATCTGTTTTCTGTCTTTCTTTTCAGAAACACGAAGAGACGTCAGATCTCTGGCTCACAGGACAGGTATTGGCGTTTGGGTGGGCGGGTGGGGGGGATAGAAGTATTTAGATTTTTTTTTCTTGCCAATAGAGGGCAACAATGAGCCGAGTGTCCCCTGAAAGCTGTGTTTTGCTCCCAGGACCAGAAGCCCATGTTCTCTCAGGACATGAGCAGGTTCTTCCTCACCACCCCTGTGAGGCAGGGCGGACACGGCGAGTTCAACCACATCACCATGTTCACCAGGAAGGTGGGTGCTGCTGTCACTGTGACAGGATGGAACATACGGAATGTTTGGTTTCTGAGTGGGCTCTTAATATTTCGAACGTTCCACATCCGATTGTGTTTCCTGTCCTTCAGTCCAGGAGCGATCAGAGCGAGGTGCGTCACCTGACCTCCGGGAGCTGGGAGGTCACCCGGATCCTGGCCTACGACGAGGACAACCAGATCTTGTGAGTGACATGACATGCTTGTTTACATATACATCAGGGCCCCCCCCCGAGACAAGCTTTTACGGGTGTTCATGCGTCTATGTTGCTTCACTCCGTGTACCAGCGCCTCGTCCAGTACTGTTTACAACGTTAGCAGGACTACTTGGTTGGCGTCGCCTTCTCAGGGTGAGAAATATAAGGTGTGGCGTGGGAGCGTGTGTTGAAATGCGTGTTTCACGGCCAATGCGTGACAGTTGGCAGCCCCGATACATAAATCATACAAAATATTTATATCACATTTTATGTTTATATTCAATCAGCAGACTCTCAGATAATCAAGGATCAGAAGTGCCCAGTTCTAACAGTGTTTCAGTGGCTCGAGCCAAGGAACAGTCACCTCCTTCACACCATAACCAGATCCATCTTCAGTTTGAAATGATTCGCATTCATTAGCCTTGTTTTAATGAACCTCTATTTATGTTTAACCTTAATAGATATTTTCTCAGCACTGAGGACTCACCACAGAAGCGTCATCTGTACAGGTGAGTCCTTCACCACACAGTCTGAGCAAAAACTCTTCTCAGACACCTCCAACAACACTGTACGTTAAACCCTTAAGCACTCAAGCAGACCCAGTGATGAAACATCCCATAATATAAGCGCTCGCCTCCCCAGTGTGTCTGCCGTCGGTGTGTTTCCACGGCAATGCCTGACCTGCCAGCTGAACCATGAGTGCAGCTTCTATGACGCCGAGCTCAGCCCCAGCACCCAGCACGTCCTGCTGCACTGTCGAGGTGAGAGGGGACTCCACCCACGCTCCTCTCTCATGTGTCTCCCCTCCCTCCCCCCCACACTCCTCTCCCATGTTCCTCCCCTCCTCTCCCATGTTCCTCTCTCATGTTCCTCCCCTCCCCTCCTCCTCCACGCTCCTCCCCATCTCCCTCATGCTCCGCCTCTCCTCCCCCACACTCCTCCCCCATGCTATATCTCTGATAAGTTGCTACATTTGTTGTGTTTTGTCTCTCACAGGCCCGGGTGTCCCCATGGTCATGCTGCTGAGCTTCCAGAATCCCAACTGTGAGTGTGTGTGTGTGTGTGTGTGTGTGGTGAGTGTGTGTGTGTGTGTGTGTAGGGGGGGAGGCAGAACTTAATGAAGGTCTTACAAACATCTGCTGGTACCTGTTGCAATGATATCATAATTGCGGTGGACTTACATGTCTTTTTTTTTCCAAGCAAGTCTAAAACAAACGACAAAACAAGATGCCACTATGTACATTCATTTGCCTTTCGCATTTTATCTATTTGATTTAACCTTTGGGTTTGTCTAGAAGCCACGTCTGTTCGTGTTCGTCTTCACTGCGTCTGTCACAGTCCATTTCTCCAACCCAGTTCTCCAGTTGACTGTGAGACGTGTGTCTTCAACAGCGTACTATATCCTGGAGAACAACGCTCCCGTCCGAGCTGCCTTGGGGAAGAAAAAGACCTTTAAGGCCGACATCAGGGCCATTCCACATGAACACTTTGGTAACAGTCACTTCTGAAGTGGTCTTGGCCTCCGTATCACTCTTGCGCTTTTTTTCTCTTTCTCTCTCTCTCTCTCTCTCTCTCTCTCTCTTTTCCTCACACACACGCACACCCAGTAGTGGTACACTAACGCAATCCTTGACTTCTAATTTCCACCCCTGTAATTTCCTCTTTTCTCTTTCCTCTCACAGAACTTCCTTTGAAATTGACCTATCCTGTTGACTTCTCTGAATCTTTTTTCTACGGCCTTCTCTTGATTGTGTAAGCACATGTCCATGTATTCTACGTCAATGTGTATGGAAAATGTTGAATGTGCTGTCACATTTGTCGCTAGCTTTGCGTGCTGTACACATGAGGTAAAATGATGAACCACATCTCAGTCTGTGTGTCTGTGCTGCAGACTACAGACAAGAGTCTCTCCTCATAGTCCCCCCATCCCTAGTTCCTTTACATGAATTTCTGTCTCTGTCCTTACTTACTTTCTTACTCCCTGTCCCTCTACCGTGCCATCTCCCTCTCGCTACGAGAAACTCGCACTAGCTCCCTCTCCCTAGCACTCTCCCTCTACCCTCTCCCTCTCCCTCTCCCTCTCACTCTCCCTCTCCCTCTCCCTCTCCCTCTCCCTCTCCCTCTCCCTCTCCCTCTCCCTCTCCCTCTCCCTCTCCCTCTCCCCTCTCCCTCAGCGACGGCAGTCCTGGCAGCCAGTCTGTGAGTGATGAGTTCCAGCTGGGCTGGGACTCTGTGCTGGTCAGCTCTGAGGACGTCATCGTGGCCCGTGTGGATGGCCTGGGGACAGGGTTACCGGGGGCAGCGAGTCCTGCACCAGGTCCATAAGAAGCTGGGGACCATTGAGGTCCAGGACCACCTGGCTGCGTTGGAGTAGGTCCAGTGTAATACCGTTGTTTAGAGATGCAGTTGGTTTATCTCTCGTTGTTGGTTTTCTGGTGCGGGTTTCTTAGCGTGATTGACCTTGGTGAAATGAATCAAGTGCACCCAGTATCTGAGCAGATACTCATTGAAACCTGATTTTAGGGCCGTCCTCTCTTTGTTGAAGTTTGTAGGTGGGCGATTAGATGGTGGTTGAGGTATATCTCGTTTGAAACGCAAGGCAATACTGAAATGGTGTTTGTTTTGTTGTTGCCAGGTACTTGATGAAACTTCCATATGTTGATCGCTCACGCATTGGGATCTACGGAAAGGTACTGTAAATGGACTGGAGAGGAGTCATTTCATTGGCTCAGAGAAGTCGGCCACCGCAAATGAAATACCTGATAGAGGGGATGGGGACAGACTTAAAGGAAATCTCTCAGACTTCAGTTTACTATGATTTTGCGTTTCCATCAATATTAAGTATTCAATGCCTTTTAAAATTCAAAACATTATGGCACTGATTTGCTTCCATATCCATCACCTCTTCTTTTGGAAATGACGAACATTATTCCTTTAGAAAGTCCAATATTGATTCATTGAGTGGAGAGATGTTCTCTTTACAGGGCTATGGTGGTTACGTCTCCTTAATGTTACTGAAATCGACAGACAAAATCAAGTGTGCCGTTGCCATGGCTCCGGTGACTAATTGGACTATGTATGGTAAGCAAATGCTGTGAACTTTACAAAGCGTCTTCACTAGCTTGGGTGACACATTTTCTCTGGGGAACAGGAAACACAACAAAACAAAAGTTATGATGAATATCGTTTCTTTTCCAAATTGCAGCTTCGGCGTTTTCAGAGCGATACTTGGGCCTTCTGTCGGAAGGTGAAAACAGATATCAAGTAAGTTGTTTACCTTGGCCCATATGCTGTTTGAATCCTCTCATTCTGTCTTCTCCCCTGTTTCACACACACTGTGATGTCACACCAGATTGGAAAACAGCAAGACTGTTAGCACTGCACTGTGTGTGTGTGTGGGGGGGGTGTTGTCTGAACATTTGTGCATGGTATTGAATTGAAAACAACATTAAAAAAATTGCACTAGCCATGTTCACCAGGGCTACTCAAAGAGGAACATTGATTTAGAATGTCACAGGGTCCTTTGGAACCACTCTGCACAGCTGCTCTTCTGTGTCTGATGAACGTGAGGCCATTGGAAGTGTTTTTCTTCAAGTGGGTTGTTGATATGTGGGCCAGACAGTTCTATTTCGGTCGCTCCCTTAGCTGTAGTGAGTCAAATGATGCTAGCAGTGAGAAGAAGCAGAAAATGACCACAAGCTCATCAGTAGAATTTCACCCATGCGTTCTTTGGAGACAAGAAATGATTATGATTATTTGGTTGTCGCTTTTTTAACGGCTCACGGTTGCCAGATTTGGGGAACACGACGCTTTGTATTGTAATCATCTGGGGATTTTGTGTGCAGAGAAGAAGACTGCTGTTATCCACGTGAAATCATGCTGGTTGTCTTAAGCTGCTCTCTTAAGTCTTCCTCTCGTGTTCCCGTGCTGTTCTAGGCTTCTAGTGTGCTGCAGAACATGAAAACACTTCACGGACAGGATCTGCTCTTGGTTCATGGGACCGCAGACGGTAAGGGCTGGGGGACTCAGTCGTCACGTCCACAAAAATCGCCCAAAAAGCGTCATACAGTAACAACAATTAGGGTTGTGTCCTGAGGTAAAACAACGATACGTTTTTTTCTTTCTTTTTCTAGCAAATGTTCATTTTCAGCATTCGGCAGAACTCATCCAACGTTTGATAAAGATTGGGGGAAACTACTCGATGCAGGTATGGTCTGCGATTGACACGAGTCAGTACAGAGCAAACATCCTTTGGGTTGTTGTTATGGATAATGCTGTGAAACATTAACCTTGACTGTAGTAAATCTGTGTCTAACTGCAGCTTGCAGCTCTGTGCTGTTTGTTTTAGCTCTGAGGACAGATCCTGTCTGAGTGACAGCTTCATCGCCTGGCTGTGTGTCCTCACCGACCTTGTTTTTGAGACAGATCTACCCGGACGAAGGCCATTTCCTGTCACCTAAGAGCCAGCGGCACTTCACGGAGTCCCTGATTGGCTACTTCAGAGCGTGTCTGCAGGGATACGGATCATTGTTACCCGAGCAACCGAAGGAGGAGGAGTGACGGGGCCTCTGGACAAGCGAGGAAAGCTTTTTGAATGCTGTACACTGCACCGTGCAGGGGATTGAGATGTCGGCACAGGATCGCTGATGTGTGTGTGTGTGTGTGTGTGCGTGGGTGTGTGTGTGCGTGTGTGTGTGCGTGTGTACATTTCCAAACTAGCACATAAGTTAACGGACAACTAATACGGTTTTTTCTCCCGTTTTTTCAACTCAGTTGATTGACAGATTTTCTCTACACACCTTGATTTGTGCCTGTACATTCCTTTCGTCACCTCCATAACCGCATGCTTGTGTTGGCTGGTTTAGGAGCTGTTTTTATCGCAAAGCAGACCACTTCCCCTTGTTTCAGTGCACGTTCATTTTCCCCCCCTCATTGATAAAATCAATGTGCACAAGATTATATACTTTGGCGTTTCAGTTCATTTGTTGATGTGCAGTTGCATCATGGTCGTGCTCTCGACTCTTCACACTTTGTTTGCCATTGGACGAAGGAACACGTACTCTACAGGGTACATGTGTATCTGCAGACTTTCTGCTCCATCTGAGCGAGAATATAGACACTGTTTTAGAGGGTAAAGTTGTACCCTTTGATTGAATACATTTTGTTTTTTAACAATGGTGAGTGTGGGCATGGTATCAATTGTGTATCAAGTCAACTGTTGTGTTCTTTGCTAATATGGCTTCTGTTGGATATTTGTATAATAAATATGACAAAATACATAATTATTCATATTTTCTTCTTTCCGCAGTACATGCATCTTTCTTGGGACGTGCAATGTTAATCCTGTGTTTAGTCGGAATATGTACCAACAACATTATTCAGAGGAAAAGGTCAAAGTATTGATTCATCTCAGTGCTGAGACCACCTGCTCAGACCATGATGAATGGATGTTTCCGAGACCTCCTGTAGTCCTACTGGCTTTATCTTCACTCCACTACTAAGTAGGGCGTCTGCTCACAACTAAAGAAGTAGAGGTTGAACATTCCAGTAAAGGTTCCATTAACATTCTGTTGTTAGAATGTTACAGTAACATTCCACTGTTCCATTGATTGTTCAAATTGTGACATTCTAATAACGGAATGCCACTGTGACAATTGGTGCCATTATATTGTTAGAATGTCACAGAAACGTTCCGTTTATACAATGCGATTGTGACATTCGATTTCTAGGACAGGCAGGTACCGCGGAGATAAGCATACATTGTATTCCCATTAGCAGTGTTTTGTCAAGTTCATCAATGATGCAAACTTTTATTTCTAATATTTCTTCAACCTTTCAAAACCTTTTTTCCCCACACGTAAATGAAAGGAGAGAGGAGGAAAGGAGAGGAGAAGAGATACGCCTAGAGCAGAGTACATAGGTTAGAGCGCAGTAGAGTATAGTAGAGTCCTACTCATCAATAATGCAAACTTTTTTTCAAAAGTAATTTTTCAACCTTTCGAATCAGTTTTTTTTCACACGTGAAGTGAAGGAAAGGTGTGAGATTTCAGTGGTATGGATGTATGTGAACGTGTAGCCTATGTGTTTGTGTAAGGACAGTCTGAATGATTTCCTGAAGGGCCCCTTCTAGGAGAAGGTAGGCAGGTGAAGGTGACACTGTTTGGCGGGATATCTCCACTGGGTCTCCTGGGGATGCTGCTGTAGCTGGTGACCACAGAGTTCCACCTGTTCCCAGTCTATCCTAACCACTAGTTTCAGATCGGAATCAATTTAAAAACAAACTTTGTCCAGAGCGCCTTCGGTAGACACACATAGCTAACGAGTCGAGGCAATAATTCAGATCACATTCCTTCTATATATTTCCATAAAAATATACGATATGTTTCTGCAGCTCAAGCTCTATATCTTCTTTGACTGTTTCGCACATAAACTCTCAGAAGTACTCTAGCGGAGAACCTTGAGGTGGTTAATGAAAGAACTTGTCAGGAGGTAACATCTCCTCCAGAGGGAGATTCCTTTGTACCTCCACGGATTCACCTGTGATGGCGTTGCAATTTATTATTCATGGCTTGGGGATTTCAGCTATTGCTGCTGCGTTTTCAAAAGCGTTGATGTGAGGAGGTCATTCATCACTTTGACAAAGGGGCTTGCTCTCAGTAGCCTGGAAACCAATACAATTCCAACCTTGCTGATACCATGATGCGAAATGTGAACATCCAGCTCTACTGAAACTACGTGCTCTTAGCTTTACGATAAGCAATCTGACCCACCAAGCCAGAGGTACTATGGGCACGTGGATCACGAAGAAGTCTAAAGCAGTGAACCGCATGTTTCAACCATGATAACCCACTATAGCCGACGGCTTGGCGTTTGTGTTTTAGTTTTTCTAACCTTACTTTCCCATATTTCCCTGATTTGTAAGATGGGAAGCAAGCAACCTAATACTAGACTACCACAGAAACTATGTACTTACACTAATTAGCTGTCCTGGACGCTTTAGCCTTTACAAGGCCAGGGGGAACTCTTATCAATCTGCTGTCCACTCACCACACTCCTCTGTTTCTGTCATCTCTCTCCCCCTTCACATTTCTCTGTGTGTGTTGTATACAGTACTGGGAGACAACGGAGAAAAGAGTTATACTTGATGTGTTTCCACACGAGTGGCTATGGCTGTGGCCCCAGGCCTGAATAGTCCCATGTGCTTATACATGTCATGAAATAGCCATGGACGAAATAGACAATGTGTAGGAAATATACACATAGTGCAACTATGCATACTGATTTAGTGTACAATAACATTTCTTGTGGCCACATAGCCTACGGCACAGAACAGAACATCGGCTGGAGCAATTTTTCAAAGCAAATTTTGTGACTTGAAAAAAATGACTTTGATGTTTCAGTCGAGAAGGCCTTAGCAACAGCAAACTGGTTGGCAACACTGCAACAACACAGTGAAAACTCACCTATTGATGCCAAATCTAATGTTGAGAAATATCAGGATTACAATGAGATAATCCCCCCTTGGATATGATTTCTTTATAACTGACTGTTCTGATTTGAATTGTTGTGATGTCATAGGGGGAGTTCCATTTAAAATATATATATATATATCAACAGTTCCCGTTTTTGTTGTTGTAAGCACTCATACTGTAAATGTAAATGAGGCCCCATTCCCCCTCGTGAATAAACCCCTGCTGTTAAGGGACAAACACCTCTTCATGAGGGCTAGCTGTGATATTAGTTGACTAATTCTGCAATTACTCTCATTTACTGATTATTTCTGAATATGGTTGATGTGATTTTTTCTGTCGTTGGAGTTCTAATCCTGCAGAATTATCCCCTTGCATTGTGTTTACAATCCCGCCATCCGGGTGTACCGGTGGGATTCCATAGGAACCTGTAGTTCCTCTGAACCTTCCAAGATTACAGCTTCTCATGGATCGATACTTATGGGTGAAACTAGAGCTCCATCTTGTGGTTAACTGTCAAACTCAACTAGGTTTACCACAACGACCACAACATTATTTTAATAACAACCATTTCATATGCTCCAAGACCGTTATTGTACAGACTTTGTGCCATTACATAATCCCATCATCTCAGACGCGAACTGTCATACAGCAAACTGACCCTCTTGTCAAACTTCTGTTAGACGTTCAACCAAATCAAGCCCTAAATCAATTAAAGTAAAGCGTGTTGCGCATTCTGGCCATGGGACCCACCGCCGGTTCTGTCAAGGGGCCATCCAGACACCGGTCTTATAACAAGTCGTGCATCATTTCCGTGTCTGTGTTTCCGTTTCTCTGGCGCAGATCTCGTCTCTCTTACCTCTGTGACAGAGGAACCATATGAGAGAACACCTGCAACACATTAGCTTCAAATCACCGCGTCTTCTCCAGCTGCACCTGCACCCGCCTACCGGAGACTCAAGTTTTCCCTCTTTAGGTCAACACCCCTCCTCCTCACACACACACACACACACACACGCACACACACACCCAAACAAATGACTGTCTGAACTGCGTTAAAACTGATTTAAAACGATCTTGTTTTAGTGTGACATTTCTCTTTCATTTGTGAGAAGCGAAAGGAGTGAGGTGGAGGACAATCTAAACATACTTAATCCTTTACGTAACCAATTTAATTTAGGCCCACTCCACATAATGACTAATAGGCCTACAGGACCATCAGAGCGTGGTTGGTGGTGCGCTATTCCCTTGCTCCCAGCCACAGGCATGCTCAGGGCCGAGGGAAGAAGGGGGAGGTCTGTGCGCACTAGTGGCAGTGAAGAATGGGGGAGATTTGCAGTAAATTCCAGAGCATGACCCGATCCGTTCATACCTCCCAGGGTACATCTGGGCCTATGGCCGCTCAGGCAGCAGCTGCTCCGGCCGCAGACGAGCTCAGGGTGGGTGGGATGTGCCGGAGGGGGTTCCCGGCTGCTTCGAATAGCTTGTGCGTTTGTCGGGCACCTGTTATGTCAAGCTACATCACGCCATGTCATTTTGAACCGATGAATGACTAAATTCTTTTTTTTTCTTAAGACAAAGATTCGGAATATGCTTCTTTTTTTTTACGATTAGTCCAAAAGCAAATCCGTAGATTAGAATGGGCTTCCTCTGATCATTCAGTTTAATTAAACTGTCTTCCTCCATTGGATGACAGTATAGCGGCTAACTACTGCTATGCTATTGCAGTATCTTACCAACCTTCCCAGTCTGCTCAGATAAAAGATTGTATGGACAACTGATCAAGCTCTCTCCAGGACCAGGACCGGTCAGATTGGAACAACTTCACACCCGGTTGGTGACAACAAGTCATGCCTGTTGAAAGACACAGACAGCTTCAGTCTGGTGCCATCTGTGCCCTTGCGCCTCAGACTGGTAGATTAATGACCGAGGGTGGCACAAGGGACTTTTAAAACGAAGTTGTAATGGTGGGTGTTTCTGCTGCCATGACTCCTGGGCCGCAGTGTTGGCTAAGAGATAGAGAGAACTGGCACAATACCGGATTATACTGGCAAGGGTTTTAATTGGACAATGTATCATAAATGCTCAACTCGTTTAAGATATTTATCATTCAGTAGTTTGCCAAAAACATAAACGTGATGTTGGAACTTGAGTCTGATTAGTATATCATATACTTTTTAAAGGCCTATCAGACAAATAGAGATGAGCGGTGGAATTGTAGCGATCACGATCATGGTTGCAGCTACTTTCTTTCACCAGCAGGTAGCATCCTAATCAAAGTATTTCGGTTTTTCGCAGGGCCTCTGTGGTCGACACCAGGGGGCGCTGTTGTCTACGTTTTTAAAGTGATGAGAAGCAGGACAGGAAGCATAATATGTGCCCACGTGTTCTTCCTAAAACACATTGCTTCTTACTGTAAAACATAACACAGTTGCAGTAGAGTTCACCAGCAGAATGGGCTACCTGTACTGGCTTTTCTGTAGGCAAACAATACATGACATGGGGGATATTTTATGTATTCTGCAGACACTCCAAAGCAACATAAAACCAGAACATATAGAAAGCAGTACGCTCACAGAGGAAGTGAGTAACGCCGTGTTTTTTGCAGATTTTTTTGGACTGATGGACAAGCCACAAGCGTACCATCTTAGTAGACTTCTAGAATCGTGTCGTGTTAGACTGTAGGGTCGTCTCTCCGTCCTGCCTGACCTAGTTTGATACCCTACACCTGCCTCTTCCAGAGCAGAACAGTGAGGAGGCAGCCCCATAATGATGTCCTCTCCCCATCTCAGAGGTCATCAGCTACCCGCTGAAGCAGAGCCGGAGTGGGGATGTTCTCCCATCCTTGCCCCCTTGTCCCAGTCATCTCTCCGAGAGCTCCCTTCACCCAACCCACCTGGGCCCAGTAAGTCAGTCTGCAGAGAAAATACTGCATGAAAATGTATTGTTGTAATGCGGCGGTTGCTAAGCAGTCAACATCATCTCATCACAACAGGAACAGAACATCCTTTTCAGAACATGGATCAAGTGATCCCTCTCACTAACTCATCCACTCTTCTTAGTGTCTCTCTTCCAAACAGTCCATCAGTGGACTATCACCTTGACTCCTATATTCTATACGTTGCCTGGCTATACTGGGAGTGTCTGGTCTCGTGTGTCCTATAGGCTGGCTATATTGGGAGATGGGTGTGAGAATCGGATGTGTGCTCTCCAAGGCAACGCTGGAGTTCAGGTGAAACCACGGCCCTGACAAATGGCTGACGTGTCTGTATTACGGACGGATAGACATTCTATTAGAATGGGGGTGTTGGGATGGTGTTGGAGTTTGGGGAAGGGGGGGGGACGGGACTATAATGGACTGTGAATCACTGCAGATAATAGAGTTGCCAGTTTGAATGACTGAGGAGCAGGTGAATTCGATTAGAGTCCTTTGTTTCTGATTCAGTCATTTTCTGGCCCAGCCATTGGGGAAAGCTTGGGTATCAGGGTCTGGTCAGGTAATTATCACAGCTTAATATCCAACGTGATGCTCCAGTTTCTCTCAGTACAGCTGTGAGCTTCTTAAACGGTGCAGTGGACTGAATGACAAATTCATCTCCAAATCTTTCGTTTAAGAATAAAAAATTAAAATAAAAGAATGATGGGAATTTATGACATTGGCCGTGTTTTGTTCTGCTGCTGTGGTTCTGTATCTTTTCACATCCACAGAATTTTCTTTTAGATTTAGGCCTTCCGTTGTTGATGATATCACTTGTGATATTGATTTATTGTAGTATTGCAATCATTTGTGGAAATGTAGTAGCTTGTAGTAATGTTGTACATTGCAGTAATGTACTAACGTGTAGTGGTGTATTAGGTATTTATAATAATATAGTCTCATTAAAATCTATACCTTTCTAATCTAGTGGTGAATGGGAGGGCTGAGTATGTGTGGCAGATATCCATGGTCACAGTCCTGTGCTCTGCTCTTCTCCAGTCCACTGACCAATGACGAACAGACAATGTGTGATGTCACACTGGGGAAGAACTCTGCCTCTCTGTCACCCTCCCTATGTGATGTCACAATGAGGATGAACTCTGGCTCTCTGTCATCCTCCCTGTGTGATGTCACAATGAGGAAGAACTCTTCATCTCTGTCACCCTCCCTGTGTGATGTCACAATGAGGAAGAACTCTGCATCTCTGTCACCCTCCCTGTGTGATGTCACAATGAGGAAGAACTCTGCATCTCTGTCACCCTCGCTGTGTGATGTCACAATGAGGAAGAACTCTGCATCTCTGTCACCCTCCCTGTGTGTTGTCACAATGAGGAAGAACTCTGCATCTCTGTCACCCTCGCTGTGTGATGTCACAATGAGGAAGAACTCTGCATCTCTGTCACCCTCGCTGTGTGATGTCACAATGAGGAAGAACTCTGCATCTCTGTCACCCTCCCTGTGTGATGTCACAATGAGGAAGAACTCTGCATCTCTGTCACCCTCGCTGTGTGATGTCACAATGAGGAAGGACTCTGCATCTCTGTCACCCTCCCTGTGTGATGTCACAATGAGGAAGAACTCTGCATCTCTGTCACCCTCCCTGTGTGATGTCACAATGAGGAAGAACTCTGCATCTCTGTCACCCTCCCTGTGTGATGTCACAATGAGGAAGAACTCTGCATCTCTGTCACCCTACCTGTGTGATGTCACAATGAGGAAGGACTCTGCATCTCTGTCACCCTCCTTGGCTTCTGGAGAACAGAGCTTGTTTACCCTCCAGTGCAAAATGTCGCATTTGATCCATCAGTTTCCAAACCTGGGCTACAATTCATTTAACAGTCTAAGAGTCTAGCATCCGGCAGTGAGCTATGACAACAATGTTTGTAACATTGTAACTGTGAAATGTTGAAAAGCTGCCATTTTCTTTAACAGTGACTACATGAACTGAAATACTTAATATTAAACACAAGAAACACAAACCATGCACAGACACACACACACACACACACGCACACAGAGCCCGACGGTGAGGATGAGAGAACAAACACACACACACACACACACACACAGTGAGTCAGAGTCTGTTGTGTTTAGAGTCATCTCTGAATACCTCCCTCCCCTATGGAGGATGAGCTTATGAAGCATCCAGAGAGAGTCCGTTTCCTGCTGCTGCAAACGCTCGGCCTCTCCCCTGCACCGCGCTGACAGGTGTAAGATTAACTTTGTTAGGTGTCGAGTCGTTCGTGCAAGCCAAATTAAATTAATGGAACAAATTTCCCCAGTAATTAAGATAAAAATTCATGTCAGCTGTAACCTTGCCGTGCACTAATTATGTACAAATGATTTATCATCTGTTTCGCCCTGAATTTTAATCTCCCTCTCATTGATAGCTGGAGCCGGTGTTAAGAGATGAGACTTGATTAACACTGACAGTTTGGAGCAACCCAAGGCTCGCCACGAGCCAGCCAATGAGAACGCTCCATCTCGAGAGTGCGCTTTCTTCTTCCTTCGTGCAATTAGAGAGCATTAAAGGTGCAGGCGCGCAGAACAGCCGGAGCATGATGTATTCCCTTCACCATGGGGCTTATTCTAGAGGTTTGCACAGGCATCGGCTCTCTCCATATCTTTATCCCCATGGCTGAGTTTGAGGTCGTTTTGACCAATAATTGCCCTCCGTGGTGCTGTATGGCGCTGTAAGTCCTAAACGAGCTAGTGTGTGTAGAGTATGTGGTGAATGGGGGCTCTGCCATGGTCCCTCACAGTGGTGCCTGGCATGGTAGGGCGGAGGATCCGGAAGGATCAGACACTTCACTACGCCACGGATCCAAGCTCTGGATCAGACAAAGGCATCTTGGGAGGCGTGTGTGATTTCAAAGACTTCTCTCTCTCTCTATTTCTCTGTCTCTCTCTCTCTTGCTCTCTTTGTTCCTGCAAATGGGATTCTCTCACCTGCTTTGTCTGTCCTTCGGCAGAGCGCGGGGCAGGGTGTGTTCAATCGCAGACACTTGGGGGCGCCAGACTGCCGGGGCTCAGAGAGGGAAGCAGAGTGGTGGTACTGCACAGAGGGTTCCACATCTAAAACAAACAGCCTCGTTTTTTATACATTTATGGCTTGACTGGTTTATTCATTTCCCTTGATTTGCTCCAGTTGCTGAAACCCTGCATTAGAGGGCAAACACAAACAGAGCAGCATGCAGCTTCGTGACCTCTCTCTCTACTGCCTGTGGATTGGAGACTGCAGGAAAATCCTTGGGCGATATGTGGCCCGGGCAGAAAGCAACACAAAGAATGATGTATGCTTTACTATCCCCTCTCTCACACAGCCTGTATTGTTTTCCTTTTGGATATTTTGCCAGGAGCTTTTCCCATCCACTGTTTAAACAGGAAGTGCTGTGTTTCCAGCGAAGCCTTTTACCACTAATGTGGATTAATTGATGTTGTGGCGAAAAAGATGTATCCCCAAAGAGAAGAGCACCACAATGCGCATAGTGAAACAACAAAACGGCAATTACAGACCATCTTTGTACGACGACCGCAGAGTTGGGTCACTGTCATATCTGTTAGTTTGGAGCCAAACACCTTGACTGAGAGGAATAGCCGTCGTCGGAATAGTCTATTTTCCCTCGTGTTTGGGTACGGGGAAGGGGAGACGGCATGGATCAGTTCGGGTTCATGCATACATTTAGCTTCCCTCCAGAGGCTCGGGGAGATACAAAGCTATTACTCATATTTCTCTATTCATTTGAGCCTGTCTCCTCCCCTCTCCGCCGCCCCCTCCCCGGCTCTGCCACTGCCCCATCGCAGCCACCGCCCGGCCCCGCAGCCTGTCACACACACTTAGAGCTGTTTCTTGATCTGTTCTCCCCCGGTGGAACCGGCGCTAGCGCTCTCCCACTTCCAATTGCATCGGAGGAGGAGGAAGAAAGAAAAAAAGGAAAAAAGGGGAAAGGTATAATTGAAGAACAAAGCCCACAATGCTGTGTGTAGCAACAGGACTATGCCCATATGCTGTGCCAGAGCCGAGCAGATGCTAGGGACCCGAGTCCTGCTCTGAGATTTGCTCTGAGATGCTTCGCTGAGATTTGTAGAGATTGCTGTTTTCTCAGTCATGCAGTACTTATGGACCTGCATTTACGTTTGCTTATTGCAATGTGCATAATATTCCTATAAAAACATCCAATGCTATTACACTACACGACGCTGTATATACGCTACAACAACTGAGTTGCCTTATATGTTACTACAACAATTATAATTTAATGGGAACCATAATCCAATTGCAGCATTATTACTGTATTAATTGAAAGGTGGGCTAACTATGCAGCAACATTGCTTTACATTTGTATTATAGCCGACACTAATATACTAATTAAGTCAAAATCTCTGTATGAACCTCCATAATCCACTTAAGGCTGACTCTAGAGGCAGGCTTTGCATGATCCCCAGCGAGGCACGTCTTTACGAGGCACGTCCTTACGGCCGTCTCAGCATCCGTCCTAATTTGTCATCATGAGCCGGGATCTGGAGGAGCGTTTTTATTGTCGTGGGGGAATTGAACCTACATGCAGAGGTTGAAGGGTTAATTAGAAACAAGTGAGGGGTCAGGGCGGGCCGTTGGTGAGGGGGGAATGGGGCCCTGTGCTCTGGTAATGGGTGGGTGGGGGGAGGAGGGGGTGGTGGTGGGGGGGGGGCTTGCTTTAACGAGAGCCCTCAACACAAGATTTATACCCAGGTTGTGACACTGGGACAAATAGTGCTGATAACTGAAGGACCCTCAATATTGGGCCGAGCGGGATGATGAATAGGGTGCCAGGCCGTATTCACTTATCGTCTGGAGCCCCTCTGACACCTAATAGGGATCCCTCTCTTTCCCCTTCTCTCTTCTCTCTCTCTCTCTCTCTCTCTCTCTCTCTCTCTCTCCTCTCTTCCTTCTTTCCCTCCCCCTCCCTCTCACAACCCCCCCCCCTCACTCATTCCTTTTCCCTCTCTCTTCCTCGCTCTCTTTTCCTCTCTCTCTCCCACCTTCTTCGTCTATGTCTCTCGCCCTCTCTCTTCCTCCCATCCCCCCATCCCCCCCCTCTCAGGGATAATACCCCTGGTTCAGTGTATAGGTTCACATTAACTGATAAGAGAGGTGAGCTGCTGACAGCACCAAATTAATTTACAAGCAATGCTGCCATTATGCAGAGAGATAACACACTCAGTATGCTATATAGTATGATTGTGTATATGTACTTATATAGCCTATATATACACCCACACCCACATTTATATAGGTACATTTTGTACATGTATGTATTTTATACAAATATGACCTACAAATATTTATGGACCGACATCACGCTATCGGTGTTATTAAAAGGCAAAGAAAAAACCTTGTCACTGTATGAGAATTTCTGTAATGTAAAATCGGACTCATCGTAAAATAGTGCTAATCCGTCACGTGTCTTTCATGGAACAGCAAAAGGGGTGATAGCCCTCGAGCTGGGATCCTCTCTCTGAAGCATCGTTTGAAGAGCTGCGCTCCCCCGAATCAACCTGTAGGCCGATTTTGACTTATTGACATCACATAGTAATACTTCACGACTTTATGAATCCTCCATGGAAACTGTAAAAAGCTGTTGAATGTTCTCTAGTCTAGTCTTGTTCTGACCTCACTTTTTTGTCTTTTTTTTATTTTAACATCAGAGTAGCCTACCTACTACAGTAGATCTGTGTGTTTGTGAAATATGTGATACCTCACCAGGTTCTCCTGAGCGCGCTCTCTTACACGTACTGTACCACTCTGCACACTCTGTGGCCTAATAGGCTTAAGCTGTGGACTTTAAAGAAATCAGGGTGGATTAAGCAAATCTCTCCCACAGTTAGGATTTTATTCCTGTTCCTATTATTCACTTGAATAGTTTATCATAGCTTGGGTGTAATACACACCGCTTATTGTGTTCTGGTTGTATTCGTCTAGCACAGAGGACTGGGAACACTTTCGAGCAGATGATGCTTGGTTTTCCGTCAGCGGTTATGCGGTTTCAGATAACTCCTTTAATTACATTTCTATGTTTTGGGACACTTTCCATGTCGTGTGTCTTTTGAATGTCACTCTATGGAAACTCGTGAAGCCGCTGCCGTTTAATGATGCCTTAAAAGGAGTGTGCTCTTCTGTGTACCTGCTTTCTAATTTTACCGGTGCGTTGCGGCTCGTAGACTGCTGGATTCGCAGCGGCATCCGACGGCTTATGTGTTCTCGCGCGGGCTTGAACAGAGCTCGCATATTTTGGAAGCAAAATGCTTTACGAGGTGTGAAATGGTCGATTTCTCAAAGGCGGCGTTCGGGGGCAGCTGCGATGGCTGAGCATAATACAGCGGTGATGGAGACTCAACGTGGCGACACAGCAGGACGCCGTAAATCTACCCCTGAAAACACCCTGGACAGGACAGGAAGTACGCAGTTAGAGAGGAAACTGCTGATGC
The DNA here is from genome assembly GCA_903064625.1 of Mallotus villosus. Taxonomy (NCBI): domain Eukaryota; kingdom Metazoa; phylum Chordata; class Actinopteri; order Osmeriformes; family Salangidae; genus Mallotus; species Mallotus villosus. Next base: position 122,713 of record CAEFZP010002065.1, read on the forward strand.
TCTCCATCAGCGTTTTGGACAATCATGCTCTAGTACTGTAGACTAACATATACTGACACTAATACTTTAGACAGAGGGCTGTCAAACTTCTATGGAGAGTTGAAAATACAAAAACACTATAGAGGTGAGGTAGACACAAGATAACCTCTTAAAGTAAATCAACTATGCATTTCATTACAAGACAATAGATGTATTATTTTACATAGGCTTTAAAAAACAAACATTGTAAATAAATCCCTTTCTATCCTGCCTGGTTGAAGAATGAACTAAAAGAAGCATTGCGGAGAGAAGATGCTGTGCTCTTCTCTAAGATCAGCTCTCTTGATCGATCTTCCCCACAGTAACATCATATTCCTCACCGCAGCCTTATGTAGAGGGACCAAGACAAACGCAAGAGCTGAAAACTCCATTAACACGCCTCTCCTACAGAGCGAGGGCTGCCAGACAGCTTTGTAAATCATCGTCGATTTGCAGATTTTCTGGGGGGGGAGGGGGAGGGGGGGCGATGGGGCGCGGGGGGGGGCAACAATAGAGTCTGTGTGTGTGAGTGGGGGTTCAGGGGCCCTGTGGGAGTCAGGGTGGTGTGGAGCGAGACCGAGTGCTCTGATCCACCGTAGAACAGGCCTCTGAGATGTGCACCTGTCAGAGACCGCTGGAGCCCATCTCGTCACACCAGCCTGCCGCTCCGAGCGTCGTGCCTGTCTGTCGGGCCCCGCTCGCTGGCCCCGCTCGCTGGCCCGGCTCTGACCACACCCCGCCCCTTGGCAGCCATCGCTGCGACTCGCTGTGGAATCGCCCGTTAACGTGACGTGCAAGCACGCAGACGGACACCCTTAAACACACTCGCTGACACCCTCTTCCACAGAGACACACGGGTTCCCTTCCCCTGATCCGACTGGACGGGGTCAAAGTACAATCAACCAAATCCGACTCCACGTCCACAGCGCTCGTCCCGCCGGTCGGCTAAAGAAAGAAACACACGGAACGGGGCAGAAATAACCCTTTAAACACGGCAGCAGGGTTCAGCATGTGACAGGTGATTTACGGCGAGCGGATTAGGCGTCTCTTCGTTCCCTAATCCCACTCCACAGTTTACTCAGCAAGCTTCAGCAGGTGCCAGACACTTGTCTGAGGAATGCCAGCGTCGCCCTCCCCAGACCTCCCACCACTACAGCTCCCATGATGCTTTGCGCTTAGCAGCCCCCAGCTTGCAACCCGCCCTTCATTACACAGCTCCAGTCAGAGCCTGACCCTCGCCCAGAACGACGTAACCAAAAGGGTGTGTTCGATTCGACAGTCAGGCCATGCCTGTCTGACAACACCATGAAGAGCACTCTAAAATACTTTTCATGGGTCTGTGGTCGGCGATGGAGCATTCTGTCAGTGGCACTCTACCAAGCATGAAATGTTCCAGTCAGTTCTCTAAGTGAACAAAGGTAGCACCTTACACAGTCAGATCAGAGAGACAACATGCAACCACAATGTGCCTCTCCCTCTCTCTACCTCCTCCCTATCCTCCTCTCTCTCCCTCTTCCTCTCCCCTCCCCCCTCTCTCTCTCTCCCAGTCTCTCCCTCCTCCCTATCCTCCTCTCTCTCCCTCTTCCCCTCTCTCTCCTCTCTCTCTCTCTCTCTCTCTCTCTCTCTCTCCCTTCTCTCCTCCTCTCTCCCCTCTTCCTGTCTCTCCCCTCTCTCCTCCCTCTCTCTCTCTCTCTCTCTCTCGTCTCTCGCTCATCCTCTCCCTCCTCTCCTCTCCTCTCTCTCTCTCTCATCTCGCCTCTCTCCTCTACTCTCTCTCCTCTCTCCTCTCACTCTCTCTCTCTCGTCTCTCCCTCCTCCCTATCCCCCTCTCTCTCTCTCTGCTCCCTCCCCCCCCTCTCTCTCTCTCCCTGTCTCCTCTCTCCTCCTCTCCTCTCCCCATCTCTCTCCTCCCTCTCCCCCCCCCTCGCTCTCATCCCTGTCTCTCCCTCCTCCCTATCCCCCTCTCTCTCCCTCCCCCCCCTCTCTCTCTCTCTCTCTCTTCTCTCTCCCTGTCTCTCCCTCCTCCCTATCTCCCCTCTCTCTCTCTCTCTCTCTCTGTGAGACATTGTGCCTATGGCTCTTTTGTTGATCCAAGGCACATTTCTGCACGGTGGCAGGTTTTGCTCTTTGACATTGGCTCTGTAAATTATGGAAATCCCAGATTCAGAGGTGCCTGATAGGATGTAAGGTAAGTGGCTTAGTTTTAATTACGTTAATATTTTGTCTCTGTGACCTTATCTCTCCATCCCTGCTGGCACACCAAGCCCCGGTTCACAGAGAGATAACACCTCTCCCGAGCTGATGCACCTCTCACACACACACACACACACACACACACACACACACACACACACACATGTACATGCACACACTATTCATATATGTGTGTGTGTGTGTGTGTGTGTGTATGTCTGTGTGTATATTTATGTTTCAGTTTGTGATTTTCATGAATTTGCAAACATTCCTAAAAACATGTTTTCACTTTGTCAATTTGATCTCATTACAATTAACCCAATAAAATGTACTAAATGAAGGGATCCATATGCTCTCTGAAGCCAGTGTATTCATGACACGCACCAGACATGCAGTCACACAGACACAACAGAAAACTATCATAACAATTCATATGGTCCCAGCTCCAACAGTAATTTAAATAAAGATAATTCCTCGAGCACACTGAAGGTCCGTAAGAATATTCCTCTCGTCCTCTCCTGGAGAAAGGATTAAGTCCCAAGCCTTCCCAAGCCTTTATCCAGGTTCAATATTATCGCCTAACTAACATGCAGTCCAGATGAGTATGATTCAGCAGAAACTCTACCATGGCCTGCCAGCCATCCTAATGTAGATTAATGCTACCTGCCTCTTCTTGGCTGCAGTCACGACAAGCAATTAAGATGAATAATCCCCATTAAGGCCCTCTCTCTAAATGGGGTAATCCTATCTCATCCTTTTCCACTTCTAAAAAGCAGATAATGTGGAAAGTTTTCAAGGATATTTGTAATTATTCTTTTTTGGGGGGGAGGGAGTAGTCGTTATTATGAGCAGCAAATACAACAACCTCTTATGACATTTTATTCAACATTTAAAAAATAAAAAAACACCCGCATATTATTAATAAAGCACTTTAATTAATTTAAATGAATCGTCTTGACAACCTGTAAGATCATTTCTGATGTATAGTTGAAAACGAGACAGTTTGGGCTGAAATAGCAATGTACTTGATGTTGTAGTTGTCTGTTGGTGTAAGCATTCATTAGCCTGCGTACAGCAGGACCATGTAGCTTTCCATTTTAGATCAGATCCATAAAGCTATTACATGTTCTGCTGTCATGAAGCAGCCTGTTGTATGTATTAGCATCTATTTATACAACAGCAACAGCAGACACAGTCTAGGATGGTATATTTTTATCCAGCGATTATGGAACATAATTACAGACCATTGTGTTCCCGAGAAAATATGTGAAATGTGTGTGTGTGTGTGTGTGTGTGTGTGTGTGTGTGAGAGTGAGACGGAGAGAGAGAGAGGGGTGTATTTGTGTGTGTGAGATTGAGAGAGAGGTGTGGGATTTGTGTGTATGTTTTGTGTGTAATAGAGAGAGGTGTGTATGTTCTGTGTTGTGTGTGTCTGTGTGTATATAACGGTTTCAGTTAAGTGCAGGGCGTGGGCCCAGGAACAGTCATATGGGCTGGCATGCGTGTGTGCAGGCGGGAGAGTAAACAAATCCATTTTTAATAAGGGTTGTACCTCATAATCCTCCCCACGGCAGGTGAGGCCAGCACATGGGGCGGGCTGGGAGGACAACAGCTCCAGCAGCTGGTTGTTGTATCTGCGCCAGTGAGCCCTGAGCTTACGCAGTGTGTTGCTGGGCCCGTGTCCAACACTGGAGACAAGAAAGGAGACAGACAGACAGACAGACAGACAGACAGACAGACAGACAGACAGACAGACAGACAGACAGACAGTTGGGCAGGGGTTATCCTTGACTCAAATGAGACCCAAATAATCTGTTTTTTACAGAACTCTTCATCAGCACTTGTTTTAATTCACCAACACGTCACTGTTAATAAATCACACTGAAAAATGGTAAAGATGTCAGTGGACCAATAATTGGACATTAGCAACCATGAGGAATTGCAGATCTTAGATAACTACCATACAATTCTGTGAACACAAAATACTATAATGTGATCTCTTTACCTACCCTCCATGCTGTTATACTGTGGAATAATGTTTTCACTATCCAATAGAATGGGTTTTGTACACACATACAGACACACTACACACACAGCCACACACACCCACACACACACCCACAGGCACACACACACACAGCAAGAGTGGTTTCATAAGTACCTACATGTATTTCCATAGGTCACTTCACACTTTGAGCATGTGTCATGCAGAGAGTGGCTGCCGTTATAAAGCATGTTTGTCCTACCTCTATGGGACTTTCACCCTCTATAGAACACAAAATCTCTATAACCCGTCTTATTGAAATAGGGAAATTGAAAAGCGTGCACTGCTTTCAGCCCAGTCACCTCTCACCCATTTTGCCTCTCCTGAAGTGTAGAGAACGATCCTTTAAATGAAATCAAGGGAGAAGCCGACAGAATCCGGTTTAATGGGGTGACAAAATGAATCACAACTACTGAACGCATCCATCACCGCCACGAGGTGACCACAAATGATCTGTGAACTACTATATATTGATTACTCATGTACTACAAGTGTCGGGTTTAATGTTCGAACCGCGCGAAAAAGGCGGCCAGGACAGCTGGAGCTTTAACTCTTCGTTGATAGATTTTAATGGTGAAATATTGATTTCTGTCTGGCCAAGGTCTGCCAGTATGGGCCAAAGTCATTTGTTGGGTAATGCTGGACACCCAGTTTGCTGGTCACAATCAATCATTTTGGCACTGAGCACAGAAAAAGGGAAGAGAGGGAAAAAAATCTGAGACGAGCACCTTGGAACTCTAATACAATTTCTGTTGGCAGTGCCTCTTGAATCTAAGACAAAATACGCTACTCCTTCTGCACAAAAAAGAGAAAAGACAAAGGAAATGAATTGAAAATATGAATTCTTTGTCACTATATAGAGTGGAGAGGTCTGGCAAATTGCACATGACGTGAAATGGTTTGAGTGGCCCGGAGCAAAAATGAGCATCTCGGTAAAGGTTCTCCATGTTTTATTTAAACATCCTTCGGGAGACTCGAGGTTCAGGTAATCTGTTGTGTTACAACTCAGTGCCCGGTCTCCCCATCCGCAGAGATAACACACAGAGTCTAATAGGAACCCATCAATCACAATAAGCTTCCAATTTCGCCGGTGTCTCCTCTCTCCTAGCTACTGTTTAAAGCCCCCTAATAGCGGTGATAACATAGTTCTATAGCCCCGGTAGCCTCGAGACCCTCAGAGGGTCATATTCATCCCTAGATTAAGCGGCTGCAATGTCAGCATCTCTTTTACGCGCGAAAATTAATGCAGGGAGGGTGTGACAGGCTCTGCTGAGAAGATATGGAGTTGAGGAAGAGAGAGAGAGAGAGAGGAGAGGGAGAAGAGAGAGTAATGTGAGAGGATCCTTGAGAGACCGGTAGCTTGTCAGTGAGCAGAGTACACAGATGCGCGAGGGATAATGGCTGATTTGGTTCTGATTATCTTGCTTACCTAATGATTTTTGCTTCAGTGCCCAGCTCAATTGCACTCGTAGGGAAGAGGCATTCTATTAGGGTGTCGAGGAGGCTGCAATCGTTATCAGAGAGAGGCCCCGTGCACCACAAGTCTCTCGCGCTCCCGTTAAATGACGTTGGGCGTGAGAGAGACCTAAACTGTGAGATAGATTTGATGTGGCTGCCTTTGCAGTGTGCCTTAATTAAAATGCCACTTTGAAATAGTCTTCGGTCGCTGAAAAATCTGTAGGTTACCTTGGAAGTCAAAGAGTATTTAGGCTACATGCTGGTTTAAAAAGAGCCTGCCCAGAGACACATAATAATCGTAGAGATTATACCAAAAGATCCCTCTTTTGGTTTAATCGTATGACGAAAAGCAGTAGACAAATACTTTTGGACATTTGTATATTTAAGTTACATATTGCCATATTCATATCACTTTTAAATATACCTATATATTATTTTTTATCGACATGAATCGATAAAGCCAAGTCAATTGTAAGCGAGTGGCCTATTGGCCTTCCCCAGCCTACACATGTAGCTACAATCATTAGACCACCCTTCATGTTAATCTGATTGTCGAGTTATATTTGCGTTATCATTAGTTTTGCATTAAAATGTAGATTCTTATTTCTGAATAGCCAGAAGGGGGCACAAAACCACAGGTTTATGCAATCTGGCCTGTGCGCCGCATGAAGCTGTTACCCGTTCGGTTTGGCGAATTACAAGCAATAGGCTACTCAGCCTTGTGAGTGGACGGCATAACATCAACCATACACTGCTAAAAGAATAAACAATTAATATTATATTCATAATATAACAATCATGAATTATAGGCCTACATAAGCACCTATGTTGTGTTCTTTATATCTTCCGTTAATCTTATCAGGCGCATTGATGAACAGATCAATCGATGTTGCCGTTACTGTTCATTTCTTGTAATATTCTCGTAGGCTAGTTTGATAATCCAAACATAGAGATATTTTTTATTTATTTAAATAGCTTTACGTTATGCAGACCTTTCAACGGTGATAAATTAAATGTTATGTGTGTATAGATAGGCTATAGCCTACTACATCCCTTTGCGTTTGTCACTGTCGTAAAATGGCAACACAAATAATTCGGCCCCAAAATAGTACAAATACACGTTTTATGTTTTTATTTTTTATTTAAATTGCTTGCTTTATTTATTTATTTATAATTAGGCTATATTACGACTATATCAGACATGTACAGTAAGAGTAATGTAGGCTAGTGCCTGGCGATTTTATAACACGTAATAATTTGCTTTAGGCCTACTAGTAAAAGCAATGGCAGAAGTAGCTACTTTGGGATATTGTAGAAGCCAATAAAATACTACATTTTTCAATACACATTTAGGATTAATTACTTGAAACCCTTTTGCGTTGTCTCTCGTGATCCAGTATAGACGTATTAAAAAAAACACTTACTTAATTATGAATGAAAATAATCTGACAGTAAAAATATAATCTTATATAGGCCTACAAAAATGAAAGTTTACATTTCAGTATCCAAGTATCAAAATAGGCTTATCTAAATTACTGCAAAAGTATAATGCAATATATAAATTACATGTCTAATTAATAGAATAGGATAATTTGAAAGTAAATTTGTTGAAGCTGTTGTAGTTGATGTTTGTGTGTGTGTGTGTATGATGGAATGATATTGAAATCAGGCGCAGGTTAAGTAGCTCAACCTCAATATAAAGCTTGTCTCCCCTTCGCTCTGTCACCTTTTGTGACCAGCACATTGGCATGGTGCAACTGCCACTCAAGCCCTTTAGCATGAGTCAAAACACCATGTCGTCCGGGCAACAGGACAATAACAAAGCACTATCCGGGCTTAACCCTTTAAAGGGGTTTTAATGGGATGTATTAGAGGAACAGAAATCTGATTGTCCCTCTCAAATGCAGCATGCTACATACAATATGATACAAAACTGCTGGCAGAACAAGCAGTAAAAGGGACTGAGGCCTGTGGGGTCAGTGATATGTGTAGTCTGACATGTCCCTGTCAGTTGTAATTGAACGTGTGGATTTGTTTTGAACACATGAATATATTTCAGCAGTCAATCAAAGTCAAAGAAGAGGCATATCCCTAACATAATGCTTCTGAACCATAAAGAAAAATACAAAAAAGTTGTACCCAATTGGGTAGGAAATTGTGATGGTTCCCTTTTCTTTATTTACCAGAATATTTTGCCTGAGGCCATACTAACACCCCCACCCCCCCCCACCACCACACACACACACACACACACACACTGCTGTACTTTGTACGTTCACTTCTCAAACAGACTTTGGGCTACAAGAGGGGCCTGCACAGATTGAAAAAGTTCTCTCAGTTAACCAAGCAGCACACATCAAAGTGAAGACTTTGTTTGGGGGAACAATGGCTGGCGTCACAGTCCAAGAAGCTGAGTGTTGTTGCATGTTTGCCTGCTGAATCCCTCCAGACACCAGAATCACTGGATTATCAAACCAGCAGATGCAAACCTTTAGTGGAGAACAATATTGTTCAGCCTGCAGAATCTGAGCAGCTTGGAACAGGACAGAAAACTAAACGCAGGATTAAACTGAAAATATCTTTTTTTTCCTATATGTCGTTCATCATCCTTTTTGTTAAGCAATTGTTCTTTAATTGCTTTTCCTTGAAAATGTGTTCTTCTCAATAGGCATTGCATGACCAGGATATAAAAAAACAAAGAAATAACCAGAACAGAAATTACATTGTGGTTTGTATATTTTGAAAATTACAAAGCTTTTGCAAAAACCCTGTTGTAGTAATCAGCTTTTAATAGTATCTTCTTTACCTATTGATAAAATTGACATTGACATTTCCAATTGTGTGAGCAATCCTTTAAAGGTAATGCCAACTCAAATATGAAGCCCAAATTACATTTCAGTACAAACCTATACAGATGAGATTTATTTGTACCTACAATGGATACTTCAAGATTGAACCCACTGTAAAGACACAAGGAGAAATCTATCTATACGGACAGCAAATGTATTCTCATCTTGAAAGCGAGGAAGATCTGTCTGAAGGCATATGGAAATGCTATTAGAAGGTGATTTGCAGTGTTGACATTCTCACAACCCCTGTGATACTTCAGCGATGGAGGTCTAGTTTGAAGACCCTCTAAGAGACTTCAAACATCCCCACCAAGACCTGAAGATAATGTAAACCATAAACTGAGAGAGAGAGAGAGAGAGAGAGAGAGAGAGAGTGTGTGGTACCACAAGAAACTTCTACATCCCAATTCATAATATGTGGCCTGTTCTCTCGACTGCAAAAAAGGAAAACTATAAATATATTTCTACTTTGTATAAAATGGATGCTTTACACAGGTCAATATTTCATCTGTGACCATTCACAACAGCTCTGTCTCAGACACTGTCTTCTTGAATAACGATCGTGCATATCAATGCAACACCATTCAGCACTCCCACGGAGAAACACTCACACATTTGAAAGTTCGGAGAGTTTACAGGAATGCCTCGGTCTGTTTTCCGCTTAAGATGTGGATCGTTCAATGATTTAGTTGACAAGTTTTAATGATCTCATGAACCTCATTGTGCTGAAGCAGAGCCTCCTGTCTCCCCCGGCATCTTTCGCGACGTGGAAATAGTTCAGTTGAGAGACAGTCGTCCCCGGAGACGTCAGCCCCAGTGTTCACTACCTGAGCAGGAACTTAATAAGGGTTCCGACCAGGATTGACAGGTCAGCATCATCAGTGACTTGATCATCTGCCTTGCCGTTAAGACTACCACCCCCGCCCGCACACAACCTCACACACACACGTGCACACACACACATACACACACAATCACTATCTCTCTAGCGTTGGCCCTGGGTAACCAGGGGCTACCGTGAATAGAAATACCATTAATCGATAGATCTGCTAATGTGGCTCATTACTGACTTAACAAGGCCTTGGTTGGAAACAAGAGAAGGAGGGAGGAGGAGTGGGACGGGGTGGATGCAGGGATGGGGGGTGGAGGGGGAAGATTTACTCGCTCTCTCTGGCAGTGCGAAGGGGTCGTACGTCTTGACCTTTGACTATGACAGCTAATCATACAGAACATGGGGAGAGAGAAAGAGAGAGAGAGAGACATTTAGAACGGAAAGATAGAGCAGAGAGAGAGACAAAGATAAAGAACGATGGAGAGAGAGAGAGAGAGAGAGAGAGAGCGAGAGAGTAGAGAAATATAGAGGAAAAGAGAGAAGAGAGAGAGGTTGCGTAACTGTTTGGGTTAATGGTCACGATGGGTCCTCTGGCCCCACCACCCTCCCACCAGCTTGTAGATGACCGCTCGGCGAGGGACTGAGAGCACGCCAGCCTCCCAGACGAGTCTGTGAGACCTCAGCTCTCTGTCTCTGTGCCGCTGAGAGGACGAATCTCTGAAGATCAGTAAGGACCCTGTCCACAGTGAGGGACAGAGAGGCACTCAGCATTAAGTGAAGGGCTAGGCTCTTCACATTTCAGCAGTCGAACGTTGAACTTGTGAGATTAATACGTTGTAGCTCGTTGCAGCACACAAAACGGCACATTTCGATTGTTGTTTTTAATTGGATGAATTGTCTTTTATTAATTCTCCAAGATAACCATGGAGTCGTAGTATATTTGAAGTTTGATGCACAGTTGATTTATTATGCCATGGAAACAGTGCTTATTCAAAATATAAGTACAACAAAAATCTATGGAGTGACATGTGGACAGCTTAAGAGCTCTTTGGGCATTTGTCTTTAAGGTGTTAGAACAGTGAAGGAATCGGTGCAAATCCACCTGGGGGTTCTCATGCTTGGTCTCCAGGGATCTTGCCCTTGGAGTTGACCTTTAGAGTCCACCACAATATTTTGTGGAATTGAATGTCAACAGCAGTTGGCAACCATCAAAATGACGTTCCGCCCAAAACAACATCAATTCCCTTCTTGTTAAGTCAACTCGCACTCCCTCCAAACTACTCCACACACACACACAACACACACACTTGTACCAACACATGTACAAAAACATGTACACACACTGTTGCACACAGACATACACACACACACACACACACACGCACACATGTGGATACACACTCCAAACACCGGTCCTGGGATGTAAGACAATCTCTCTCTAGCTGTCAAAGAACAAGCCACCACCTGCTGGGTGTAAAAAGGGCATGGCGAGAAGCGCACTCAATCACCTTCAATTAATTTCTCCTTGTGCTAACTTTTAAAGGACAGCTTTTCCACGGGAGGACCCTGTGGAAAGACTGCGCTGTCTGATCGTCGCCGTGGCGCTCAACTATTGATTTATTATTCAGTCCGAAAATATCTATGGGAGCCAGGCCTCTCACCAGCCCCTCTGGCATCAGGAAATCATTAGGCTTTGCATGGGGAAGATAGGAGGCTCATTGTAGACCATTGACAAGAGAAGCATCGCTGCTTTCAGCTTGAAGGGGGACGGCTCTCCAACACTGGGACTCTGGGACGACGCGGGCCGGATCCCGAAAAAAAACAATCCCATTCATACATAAATTTTCCCCTGTTGTGTTTCCACCTTCTTATCTTATGCAAATGACCAGTGTGATGATGAGAGAGAAAGGCTGTGCGTGATGACCAGTGGCTTGTAAGATCATGAGGTCCTTGTGGAAATGATTAGCAGGTGAGTCCCATTATCACAGCCCCTCCTTGTCTACCTATTGTGTCAGGCGTAATGAATATTTGGGTATTTGGCGCGCTTTAAAGGATTTAACATCGCTTTAAGCCCATAATCCTTAGAAAAACCAATTTTGTTCCCTTGAAAGGGGGTCATTTAACTCATGCTCATTAATTTTCTGCCTTGGAGATGCGGTGATGGTGGAGATTACGTTCATTAAAGCCTCATATTGTATGCGTCCGGGTGCAAGGTCTGTCAGAGATACCTAGTCATTACACCATCGTAGGGCGGCCCCCAGAACTGCTCAGGTTCAAGCCAAGGGTTATCTCCCCCACCCCCTCGCACCCCTTCGCCCTCCACGGTTCCAGCCAGCTCCATTTACAACCGTTTAACCCTGAACGGCAGCCTTGGGGGCTCGGCAGCGAAAAAGCAGCGCGACCAGACTTAAGCTGAGCGCAGACGGAGCGATGCCCGACGCACTGTGTCCTTCGCAAAATAGAATCACGGAACCCTAAACAGAACCCAACTCAGAACCGTGGAACTCATGTCGGGTTCCCATCAGCACAGCAAAAAATACATTTGATTTATCTCAAATTATTATTTCTATTTATACTCTTGGATTTCTATTTGGAACCTGTTTTTATTGGAGTCTAAATACATTAATTGACCACCCATGTGTTTTGTGGGCGGAGCACAGTTGTCCTGGGGTGGTGTTGTGGGCAGACAGGGGATCTGGAAGAGCCTATCTTAGTTGTAAAGGGGGTTTAAGAGGCTTCTACCAACGCCAGCTGTGGTCTGTGGTCCTTACATGTCCTGTTTACTGTTGAAGATGATCCAAATAATGACCTTTGTCCCGTGTGTGTGTTTGTACTATATATATATGTGTTTGTGTGCTTTGTGAGTGTGCTATGTGTGAGTGTGTGTGTGTGTGTGTATGTATGTGTACTATTTGCTGAGAGCAACAAAGTGTACCTGTTTACGGGCGAGATTCTGACACTGAGTCAGTCTCCCTGATCTCCTGCAGGGGTGTGGGGCCTGGCCAGTGGGGCCAGACAGGCAGGGTGGACATGCTGGGGCCAGGGGGTTTAGACAGGCTGGGTGACAGAGATTATATTCTTGAACATAATAACATCACCCCTTACATGCCCTCTGATGCTCCACCGTCAAGCTTGAAGACTTGGTTGATATATTGATTGGTCAAATATAAATGGTATCAGTTGGACACCTGTGTAGAACATGCAGCCTATCAGATGTCAGCCTTCCAAAGGTCAAACTGAGTCACACTTTTACAAACATGTCCTCCAGGGCACCCTGGTACCTCACCAGTTCAGAGTGTGTACCGCTATGGCTGCTACTGGCATGAACGCAGAGGACGGGGGTTCGATTCCGGCCGGGGCCATTTCTTGCACATCTTCCCCTCTCTCTCTTCCAGCTTTCCTGTCTCTTTAAACAGGCTGAACAAAGATCCTTGTCAAAGAAAAGTCTCAAAAGCCAGTATTCAAATGTGCTTCATAGAGAGAAAGAGAGAGAGAGAAACATGAAGAGACGGATGCCTGTACACACCCAGAGTTATTGATAAGATGGTGAGGTAGTGTGTTTGGGTGAGAGGGCGACGGTGACGTGGTGTGTTTGGCGGGTGAGGGGGTTGGAAGGTCCTAGGGGGCTGTGTGAGAGCCCTCCTCCCTCGGTGTGTGTGTGTGTGTGTGAGGGGGAGACACAGAGGAGTCTGGGGAGTCCTATCTCCACGCCCGGCGCTGTGGAGAAGACACTACGCCGCACAGAGGGCCCCCGGACACAAAGGTGACATTTTGAGCATTGAAAAGGCAGAGACGGGTGAGAGGGAGGGAGTTTAGTGGGAGCGGGACGGGAGGGGAGGGAGGGGAGGGAGGGAGGGGGGCAGTGTCTGGGGAGGTGATCCCTCCCTTTTACTAACCAGCCGGCCCCGGTGGCTTCCTTAAAGGTGTGTAGCAACATAATTAGAAAGATAAAAGCCAATGAACGCACACCCAGAGATAAGACCTAATGAGAAGGAGATGGAGGAGGAGGGAGGAGGAGGGAGGAGGGAGGAGGGGAGGGAGGAGGGAGGAGGGAGGAGGGAGGAGGGAGGGGGATCGAGATGGGAGGACTGGAGTGAGGAGGAGGGAAGGGGATCAGATGGAGGACTGGAGTGAGAGATGAGATGAGAGAGAGAGAGATGAGAGAGATGAGAGAGGAGAGAGATGATGAGGAGAGAGAGAGAGCGAGAGGAGCGATGAGAGAGGAGAGAGAGAGCGGGAGGGAGGGAGGGAGGGAGGAGAGGGAGGAGAGGGAGGGGTAGGAGTGCAAGCGGAGGAGAGACAGACAGCCCGAAGGGTTATTAGTGTGAGATGACACTCTGGAGGAGGCCTGGCCTGCCAATCTGATCCCTCTGCCCTCCTGCTGATAGTGACTCCTTTATTTCCATCTGGGTACAACGTCCACACTCTATGAGGTGTCACTGTTTATCTGTATCACCCCTCAGAAAGGCCATCACCAGCCCCACCCTACACAGTCACCCACACACGCACTCATGCACACATACACATGCATGCTGTCACGCACACCCACACACGCGCAAGAACGCAAAGACACACACAACCACCCACGCACGAACACACAAATACGTATACACTCAAAAGCATACACTCATGTGCACACACACACACACACACCTAACCCCTCTGCTGTGTTCTATCCTGACAGAGGGAGACAATGGTAGGAGGAGGGTTCATTAGAGAAGCGGGCTTGGATACGGTGCCGGTAACCGGTAATGGTATTGATAAACACAGCCAGACTTCTTGAGAACCCGAAATAAGATGATCAATCAATGCTGAGAGTCACAGGCCACATGTTGTGGATGGTGCATTAATTCAATCACATTGCAAGCGCTAAGGGTGAGAGTGTAATGGATTTGTGCACTCTAACAGAAAATGACTTTTAAACCATGTACAATTAGCAAAGAGTTTGGGATCATACCCATATCAACATAATGAGAAATAGCCAGGGTGCTCAAATGAGTAAAAGCAGGTGGGTAATGTAATATGTGAGGAAACTTTTCAACTTTAATGTATTTTGTTAGAATAGACCATTAATCAAAAAGTGAAGTTTGGATTTTTATTCTATTGATTTTAACCCTTTATTTATACCCTAGCTTAATTTCCCCCGTCTATGTCGAAGTCTGAAACGATAGCATAATTGAGCCCAATAATACAATACAAATTTCTCATAAAATGTGGTGTATTACAAAACATATTTCTTACAAACTTGACAGGCACAAAAAAATGACAGGTAAAAATAAAAATACATTTAGGCTACTATTTAAAAAAAAACGGGTATTGTCAACAAAATAAAATTGTGTCTGATCTTTTCCTCACTCATGGTCAGATATGAACAAGCCCCGTGAAGACCATAGAGGTGAAGACCAGAGATAAGAGAGCACGAACTAACATACGAACGATTTGAACCCTGCCGGTTCCTTTAACCTGAAAACAAAGCCTCTTAACCTCACATTCCAATAATCAAAACTGTGCCAACTCAGCCCCAGATTCTGCATAGGGGATTAATCTGTGACCTGCGGCTCCTGCGAGACGTTGCCGCACTTTCTCCCCGGTTTCATCTCACAATGCATAATCTCTTATTCCTGCGGGCGCTGGCGCGTGACCTCCACAGGCCAGCGCTCGTTGACTGACAGCGCGCTCATCTCCGCCACGTACGCTGTGTTAAATTCATGAACACAGCACACACTCACAGCCTCCAGTGTAAAGCTCGCGCTTTGACACCCCCAATTACAAGGCGCCGCAAAAATACATCTCAAACAAGATTGCCTCGTGCTACAATAGTTGCGAAGAAAAAAACGCGCTTGCACGTTTCCGTCAGGTGCTTGGAGTGTAACACGATTGATGATTTACTTTTGAATTCTACGTGTGAAAGCGTGAACATTCTCGTGGAGCTTTAAGAGACAAATACATTACGCTTTGGTTTGCTTTGATTTCAGGCATCAAATGACACTAATCCCAACCTATGTCAGGACAGGATCAGTGGTATATGAGAAGTTGCATAAGAATATGTCGGACTTGCTGCTATATATACCTATTGTGGAATTAGATACCTGATATGCTGATTGTCAGGGTCTCTGCATGAAAGTCAACTCAACACTTTATCCGTAGTTAATATTTATCTTCCATCGAGGGGGCACTATTCTTGACAATGTTGACAATTGTTCACTCGTCCTGTATGAGTCCTTGAGCATATGAGTATGTCCTTGGAGTATAGAAGTGTTTGTCTGCTGGGAAAAGGTCTGTTTGGCGCTTGGAGGGGTGAAAGTGAAAAAGAAGATAAAGCTTCCTTTTATATTACTTGAGAGAGAGAGATGAGGAACAGGGGAGAAAAACAGACCCACTCTTTAACTCAAGTAGGAACATACTTGGCTCACAATTCATCACCTTGTTGTAGACAGTCTTTCTCTTCCTTTCCCGCTCTCTAGCTCTCCCTCCCTCCCTCCCTCCCGTATCCCCCCTCTCCCTCCCTCCCTCC
Source organism: Mallotus villosus (assembly GCA_903064625.1). NCBI lineage: Eukaryota > Metazoa > Chordata > Actinopteri > Osmeriformes > Salangidae > Mallotus > Mallotus villosus. The sequence goes on from CAEFZP010002065.1 coordinate 138,621, forward strand.
TCTCTCTCTCTCTCCCTCACTCTCTCTTCATATCTATCTCCGTCTCTTTCTCCTTCTGCTTCCCTCATTCAATATCATTCTCCCTCTCATCTCCTCTCCTCTCTCTCTTTCTCCCCCAGTATCTCTCTCCCCTCTCCCTCTCTTGTCCTACTGGAAAGGCACAGTTCTGTTGTGGGGGTTATCTGACCTCACCATCGGTGCTAATCCGGCTTAGTTCGCTTAATGATGCCACTTGTGGTGCCACGAATGCCGTCGAGAAGTCTATAAACTGCTTCCATTAAAATGTAAATCCAACCAGCGGAGAAAGCCAGTTGACACAAAAGTGGAGAATTCGGCCATAGACCCAGAGCCAGCCTAGGAGCTTGACGCTCCGCAAACACCCCTTTAATAACTGATTGACTGATTATCATCCTGGCTGCACATTGCTGATGAAATAGACTGTCTGCCAGAGAAGCAAAACGTGAAAAGGGGAAAAAAATCATTTCATTTTAAAGGGGCGATTCATACCATTTTTTTTTGTTGTTGTCAGGAAATGAACAAATGGTTATCAATGTAACCAGGGAAATCTGCTATCTAACAGACAGGGTCTTCCTCCTAGTACAATTTGCTCCCATATACGACAGGAAATGAATTTTTGGCGGGCTATGTCCCTCTTTGCCTTTTGCACCTATCTGCTTCACCTTTTCATCTGGATATCCTTTAGCTACAGGAGCTTTTCTTCCCGTCTTGACACAGAGTTGTCCCAAACAATAACAAGCCTCACACGTCACCACAGACCTGCACAGGACCAGAGCAGTTTCAATTTACAGTTATTTGCTCAAGGATGGATGTTGAGCTGGGATTATGCCTCCATCTTCATCCTCTCTACTGTGTGTGTGTGTGTGTGTGCATCTGTGGTGTGTGAAGCAGAGAGGAAAGAAAAGAGTGTTTGAATGTTTAACTATGTGTTTTAAAAAAAATACAATAATTACAATAATATACCCTAAATAAAAAGGAAATGAATTCACATTTTGTATAAATTGTCTGTGTTCTACACAAATAGTCCTGTCTCCATTCATTGACAGTGCCTGTGTTAGTGGGCCATCCCTGGGCCCCTCCATGGGTCAGAGCACACCCACACACCACTCCTCTACTCTGGGATAGCCAGCGCTTCACACACCCTGGTCACACTCAACACACACCGCTGGTGTGGGACTCAGCCGGCAGAACCTAACACAGTAAAACAAGGAATTATGGGCTGGACTTGATTTATGGTGCTCAGCGTGAGCATTACCATAAGTGAACAAAGTTTGCGAGCTATCTTGTCCGGAACGGTGAGGATCTTCTGCAACTGTGATCGTCCTGGATGGTTGAGTTTGTTTGTCGACGTTTTTGTATGTAATCAATAAAAAGTGCTTCTTTTTTGAACGAATAGCACACATTTTGACAATATCTTAACATTTTATTCAAATGTGTTTAAGATTTGTATTTTATTCCAAATCACATAATTTCCAACAATAAGAATTTAATTCAACAATAACGACAACTTGCACCGGTACTGTAGACCAACTGTAGATAATTAGATTAACTCAACGAAAACAAACTCTATCCGAGAAGTATTAGTTTTGGCCTTTAAAACGTGAAACCAGACAACATTAAACCAGTAAAACCATGACCAAGGATTTAACCCCAAATGATTGCCCCCCCAGGATTTTGACATGGCTCAGAGAGTGAGGATTTGACCTCCGACCCCCGGTACCTTTCGTCAACGTGAGTGGTCCTGGAACCTAGCCTTGACGCTGTCTGACATCACTGGTTAGCCGTGAGATTTACAGGACACAGCCCCGGGTTTATATATTCGGCTGTTTAGCGCGGTGGTGTCACTACCCTCTCAGTTGTGGTCCACAGCTGGGTCTGATGTAGGGCTTGTCTTCTTCGTTGGTGTATCTACACTAGACAGACTGTTAGGAGCTAAAAAAACAACTGTTCATATTTCTTATTGTTCATACAGCATATTTAGTTTGTTTGTTTCAGTAAATAAGAGGATGATCAGGCCTCACTGTTTTTGATGTGGACGAACGCTGTCCTAGATTGTGTTGTAAATGTCTTGACTGAATTAGTTGATTCATTGCAATTCACTGCAAATACTAGTGTTATGTAGTATCATTTTAAGTATGTAGATGATTCTCTACAATCTAAAATGATAAATCATCTTAATAAATCATTCGGAATTTGACAAATAATTTTAGGTTTGTACTGTTCATGTCACTGAGGGGTAATAAAAAATACTGTAAGAAAAATAATGTTTTACAAAATAAGTGAGTTTTCCATTCAACCAAGAACTACTCAGGTCCATTGTAACATTGAGTAAGCCAGCTACGGTTTAAAATCTTTGGAATGAAAATGACTACGATACGCACCAAGCTTTTGGATTCATTTCTTTTTTGGATTTGGCAAAGAACTTGGCGAAATGAAATCTCTCCTTTTCGGGCAATAACTCTCTATCAGTGCCTCAATTGACCCCTCCATATAGAACATTTCCAGAGGGGACTCATGGCATTAGATCAAAAATGTGTATTTAATGGCCACATAAAAATTGAAGTACAAGATGCCCCTTCAGAGGGAGTCTGGGAGCCGGCCACGCTGTGACTCCAGGTGAACCACCCCGTCAAGAGACACAACTAAAACAGCTAGTTGCTCCGCCACAATATCTAAAGTTAAACGTTGTCTTTGTGGTTATCCATTCGTAAACGTTTCACTTATAGAATGGCATGTATAGCTAAAACCACACAGTCTCTTTGGGGATGGGAAAGCGGGTTCTGTTCAACCTGATCTCAGACTTGGTTTTGTGAAGGAGTTGAGGGGTGCAGAGTCGGGGCAGAAAGAAGACAAGACGTTAACATGTGGGGAGGGAGGAAAGGATAGAGCTGGAGACAGAGAAGAGAGAGGAAACAGAGAGAGGGAGAGAGGGAGGGAGAGAGAGAGGGAGGAAGAGAGGGTGGGAGAGAGAGAAAGGGTGGGGGAGAGAGAGATAGGGTGTGAGAGAGTGGAGAGAGTAGAGAATAGATGCAGAGAGAAAGAGTTTGGGAAAGAGAGAGTGGAGAGAGAGAATAGAGGGTATGAGATCGAGAGCTGTGTTGGTCGCTCGAGAGGGTGAGCTAGATCTAGACTCGAGGGAGCGAGGGTGTGGGAGATCGAGAGTGAGTGAGAGGTGTGGGGGAGCATCTGCTGGTGGTCATGGTGAATTCTGCCTTCCTCAGGCCCTCCTGCTCTTTGAAAAGTCGCCGGGGTGAAAGAGGCTTGGCAGCGCGCCACCATTCCCTTCATTTTCATCTGCTACATTCATCATATCTTTGTGTACCACCCCCCAACCCCCCATCAACCCCCCCACGATCTCTCTCTCTCTCCTTTTCAGCTGCCCTCCTTGTCAACCCCCGGGTCTCAAAAGGCTCTGGGTCGACGGAGGAAGTAAATAAAGGGGAGCGGGCTGAGCCAGACTCGATAAAGGCTGCTTGATCCCAGAGTCTGCTCAGCTCTGGGGGCGGCGTCTCTCTCTCTCTCTCTCTCTCTCTCTCTCTCTCTCTCTCTCTCTCTCCCTAGCATCTCTTTTCTCTTCTCTGTGGTTACAGGAGAGAGGGAGAGAGAGAGCATGTGTGTGTTCGAGTGTAATTGTGTCTGTGTGAGAGTGTGTGTGTGTGAGTGTGCGTGTCTTCCTTTGTGTGTGTGTGTCCTGCTGTGTAGCCCAGACAGGATGAGCTGGACCTCCCCACTCTTACAACCCGACTTCCCACCTTTTAAGGCCTAACCCTTCACAGTCCCTCAGAGACTCCCCCCCCCGACCCCCATCCCCTCACCCCCTCAACCCCCCTCACTCCCACACTCCCCCCTCCCTTCTCTTGTCTTGTGTAGTGTTCTTCCCAGATGCTTTCAGCGTTTCACCATCCTAACAACCTGACAGAGCACACAGACATGGAGGGATATTAGTACTGAACACTGATAGAGCCCGGCAGGAACTCACAGCGCTCACTGCAGATTGGGAGACGCGGCTGTGAAGTGTGTTTGTATGTGAGTGGAGGGAGATACGAGAGGCAAGGGAAGGTCGTTTTCAGGAGCAGTGCATTCTGGGTAGCGTAGAAAACGTTGGCTCGATCAAACGGCCCTCCATCATGTGGTGTCGTCGCTGCCTCAGTGTGTGACTGGCTGTGGGCGGGGCCGGGGACACAATGGCCGGCGGTTTGCATGTTTAAGGAGACGCACAGAGACAACCGTGTCAGAGTCCTGAAGGAAGGGTCACCCTGGCCAGCCAGATAGGGCTCACCCAGGCCAGGGTGCCTGCCAGGGAAAGATGCATCTGGAAGCAATGGGGCATCGGGTCCCGCCCCTCCAGCCCCGCCCCCACCGGCCCAGAATCACAGCCCGGCCCAGCTGTGTGGCGTGGGGAAGCGACCTGCCAGGGCCTCCACCCAGAGGAACTGGGTGGAGGTTAAACCCCTCCGTAGGTTTAACCAGGATCATTTCATTTAGTTAATGGTGATTTACAATGTTAAGAAGACATCAGGCATTTGAAAAGGGGAGCTGAGCTGGCAACTGGCTCCTTAATTGGGCCTTCGTGGCAAAAAATAAGCTATAAGTTATATAATGTTAATATTAATATATAACTTACATGTTATATTCAAATATGTTGATATTTTAATTATTCATAGGAGGTTGTTTCATTTATAAACAGCAACTTCATTCCAAGATTTCCACGTAACACCTTTTGTGTCATATTACAAATATCTGTTTGTGTGGTTCAACTTCAGCCAGCCTAGTCCTCCTCTTTCCCCTCCTCCTCCTCTTCGTCCTACACCTCCTTCCCCTCCCTCCCTCCCCCCTCCCCCTACTCTTCCTTCTCCTCGCTATCCTCCAATCCCTCCCTCTCCTCCTCCACCTCCTCCTCGCCTCCCTTCCCCCTCCTCCTCTTCTCCTCCTCTTCCTCGGGAGAGCCAGTGTGTCGAGGCATGCCCGCCCAAGCCGGGGCGTTGGCGGGGAGCGAGCCAGATGGTTGCCATGGCGGCTCAGTGTCTGGCAGCCACACTCCACCCCTCGGACAATGGCAGGGCCGGGGTGCGGCGTGGCACCAAGCCGCGGACCAATAATGCCCGCGCTGCTGAGGGTTGTGACCTGGAAACGAGGACGACTGTGATAACAGCTTGGCGGAGCTGCGGTGGGCCTCGGCGGGCACACCCTCCTCCGCCCGTGTCGACGACGCCATGTCGGAGCGTGTGAATGTCACTGTCCGCCTCCTCACCTCCCGACCCCCCACTCCTCCTCCCGTACCCGCCCCCTCCCTCCCTTCCTCCCCCCCTCTCGCCTCCTCACGCAACCCCAGTTCCAGCCTCCATCTTAGGAACACAATATGTCCTCGCTCGGAGACAGGACGTTCCTGGGTCCAGACAGGGCTCAGATGATCGTCTTGATTTATAGGGAAAGGTCTAAGTTTAGCTTTGGTTTGATCGTCATGGCGAGTGTTTGCTTATTCTGGATGTTTCTGAGGGCTGTAATGTGCATTCCTCCTTTAGCCCTCCTGTGGTGTTCTGGTCAAAAGTGAACGATTTATTAGTTTGCTCCATGAAAAAATGTAGTTCATTTATTCTGATTGCCATAAGGTTCCATTACTTTGTTCACACCGGGTATCTAAACTGCCCAAACAATTTTTTTAGAATTTCATAACAATTTGGGTGTTTTATTTAACTTTTGCATACCTGTGGTGTTCCCTGTCAAAAATGAACGATTTACTAGTTTGCTCCAAAAAAATGGGTAAGACAAATAAAAAAATGGTGTTCAGGCACACACCCATACAACAGATGGACACGATGAACAAGAAACAAACACAACAGGAGGGCTAGGATGAGTCCAGGATTGTAGTTTTCATGTCTCGCGACTTAGTACAGAAAGTGTGTGATTTGTAGTCTGATTTGTGGTTAAAGCAATCCTTTTGGTTCAAAATGATACATTCACAGCATCCTTCTTTGGAAGTATTTCCAAAATGTAATAGCGACACTTTAATAATAACATTTATGTGTATAGCACCTCTCTCAGATAAAAATCACAAAGTTCATCACAATAAACTATGTTCTTATTTTTGATGTTCTTTTGACATCTACTTTACCAGAAGTTTCCTTTTTAAACATTGACAGATGCAGTCGTTTTCAACACGGTAGCGATGGATATACTGTGTCGCAGGCATGTTCACTTACAGAAATGATACATCACTGGATTCCAGAGTATCAGACACGTCAAGCGTGGTTCTAATCCTGTTCCTGGTTCTATCAGTTATCCTGGTGTTACTGTAAATACACCATGTTGAAGCTTCGCTATCACACATACACACCAGACATTGTTCAAAATAATGAAATCTTTTTTTCCGAGAGGATGAGAGGGCTGGAATGGTCATGGTATTTTAACAGCCTAATGAAAAGATGTCTCGTCTCCGTTTGAAGCACCTTGCGTCTGTTTCAGGCTGGGATCATCTGGGACAGCACTTCTTCACAGCAGAACGGTCTGGAAGGATTTGTCAACGCTCACAGAGAGAGCTGTTTGTTTAGCTATTTCATTTTTTTTGGTTTTGTTTATTCGGACAGAGGCTTTTTTTCTCTCGGTTGTGCCAGATGATACTAGTCAATTGCCTCAAAGTGAAAACACAACAGGATGTGTGTAAAAATTTAGGTAGCTTGTTTCAAACACCTGAAGACGAAATGTGTGTGTGTGGGCATCCCTCAAAGTGAAAACACACCAGGATGTGTGTAAAAATGTAGGTATCTTGTGTCAAACACCTGAATACAAAATGTGTGTGTGTGTGTGGGCATGCAGAGGTGTGTGTGTGAGCATGTGTATGTATGTCTGTGTGCATGCCTGTGTGTGTGTGTGTGTGTGTGTGTGTGTGTGTGTGTGTGTGTGTGTGTGGATGGAGCTTCCAGGACTAGCTGGTCCTTACACAGGGAGCAGCCTGGGAGAGCAGCCCAGGGAAAGGGACCTGGATGTCAGGCTCGCTCCTCCAGCCTGTCAGCCTGTGACGGATGATCCAGGACCCCCACCGTGCCAGTCCAACACACAGCACAAAGGCCACTCTGGATAAAACAAAATCCCTCTAATTGTGCCTTTGAGCGGGCCGCTTGGCTGGTGGTGGTCCCAGGGGCTAGGCCAGCCCTTGCCCCAGGGCTAGGGGAGGCTGTGTGGGGAGAGTGGGCAGGGCTAGGGGCTGCTGTGTGGGGAGAGTGGCCAGCACGCAGGTTCTTCCAGCACCGTGATAGATGGATATGGTGGTCTGGAGTGGACATATGCACACACACACACACACACAAACAGAAACACACACACACAAACAGAAACACACACACACACAGTCAGGCAATTTGTTCCTATTGTCAGGATGGTATTGTAAAGTAAACCCTGCTCTCCCCAAGGTGAAACGATCGGCGCACAAAATGGAAAAAGACTGACACACAGACCGTTTTTATACTAAATAATTTCAATAATATAAATATTATAATTTTTATGCTAAGTACAGAAAATTGTGATATGACCACTAATGACCCTTTTCGCATTTAAAAGCAGGAGACATTAAATTCACTGCCTCCTCTCCAGCTATCTCTTGCTGGTGATTATGTAGGAGAGAACCAAGGCTATCCTAACAGCGTGAGGTAAATAAAACATCATCCACACATTTCAACCTCAATTTGAATTCAAACACGTGTAGTATTTTATTTCAGTTCATGTGGAGCACATTCACAACACGTACTCATGTCCACATAAAGAGGAATGAGCGATTTTCCCTGGTGACAGAGAGAGAGAGAGAGAGAGAGAGAGAGAGAGAGAGAGAGAGAGAGAGTAGGGGGGAAAGGAGAGGAGTAAGGAGAGAAAGGAGATAGTGAGAGAGCGTGGATAGAACACAAGAGCAAGTGAGAACACAGAGATAGAGAGATAGAGAGAGAGAGAGAGGTGGATTGGATGAGAGAAGGTGAGTGAAGTGTAGACAGGGAGAGAGCGTGGGGGAGAACACGAGATGCAAGTAGAACAATGGAGAGATGAGAGAGATCGATAGAGCTACGAGAGAGAGAGATGAGAGAGGCAGCGGAGGAGAAGCCGAGGTAAAGACGCCTGCCTGTTTGTCCGGGCTGTGTTGTTGTTGTGAAGAGTCCTGCTGGTGTCTGTGTTGGGTGTCTGCAGCGTCAGACGCAGACACAGAGCCCAGTCTGCTGCTCTGCTCTGCTCCCTCTCCCCAGCGCTGCTGTGCCCTGCCTGGGCCACTAGAACGTGCTCTTCAACAGACTATACCCTCTCTCCCTCCTCGCTCGTCTGCCACTGGGCAGAAAGCTCTGCTTCTAATTTGTTAAAGAGGCAGAAAGAATGCCATTTATAACTGTGAAAGCAGTATACCACCAACACAGTGCTCATGGGGGTATGAGATGGAGTGGTCTGTTAAAGACATTGGCCTGGTGTTCATCGAGCCACTGCTAAACCTACCCGCTCACCCTGCCTCACCCTGCCTCACTTCACCCTGTCTCATCTCACCCTGCCTTTCCGTACCTCACCCTGCCTCGGCTCACTCTGCCTTACCCTGCCTCAGCCTACCTCGATTGCCTTCCCCCTGCCTCACCTCTGCCTCGTCTCAAGTTGAATTTGCTACAGGATTTACTAAGAAGAACTGACACAGTCTTAATCTTGAATTCCCATGACGAGCTGACAGAAGTGCTGTAACTGTGGAGACGACAACCGTCCGTTTTTCTCCATTTGGTCACGAGCCTGAACACAAACAAAAGGAGGCAGGAAGAACAGATGACTTTGATTGACAGGCGAGATGGCGGAGGATCTGTCAGTGTCATAGGAGTGGGAGGGTCCACTTCCCTGACTGACAGCCAGGCGGAGGAGGTCCCGCCCCCAGATGGATGGGTGCTGGTGCGACTCGTCTGCTCCAGCAGCCCTGCTCCTCTGTCCCTGTTCAATTAGCACCGCTGACCCCAGACCTGCTCTCAGTCTGTCTGGATCATTATTACTGGATCTGGCTTTTCTCTCTTTCTGCTCGACTCATCCCCTTTTCCCTGATGTTTCTGTACGCTGACACGAGACTGCAGGTTTTTTTTTCTTCTTTTTTTTTAATACATTTGAACGACACAGTCCAGAATTTCCTGGACATAATTATCAGTAATCACCCTTATAATTCCAGTCGTCAACACTCGTCTGCCACACAGTTGACCCCCCCAACCCCTGTCTACCTCCCACCCCTCCCAAGCACCCTATCAAGCACCCCCCCATCTCTAGCACCACCCCCCCTCCCCCCGAGCCCCCCCCCCACCCTAGCCCCCCCTCCCTGACACAGATCCCCCCTCCTTCACATGGGGCTGCTTCTGAGTGTGTGGTGGGGAGGCGCCCCCCGTCCTGTTAGCAGGGTCATGAATGTAAATAAGGGCGAGAGAAGGGATCAAGGGGACATGCAAGGCTGCACAACCAATTGAAAGAGGCTGATAAGGACAGTGGGGACACCAACTGTTCCACAGTCTACTTTTGTGCTCCTCCAAATGACCAATCCATTTATATTAATTATCTGCATTCAGGTCGGCAGCAGGCTGGTTCAGCCAGGCCCCAGGGGGGGAGGGGAGGGGGGGGGTTCAGGGGACACAGAGAGGATGATGAGACCCTCTCAGAGCGACCAGGGAGGAACACAGAGATCAGACCACAACACACCCAGGCAAGCACACCTAGTCCTTCAGGCAGTGCCTCACCTAGTCCTACAGGCAGTGCTTCACCTAGTCCTTCAGGCAATACCTCACCTAGTCCTTAAGGCAGTGCCTCACCTAGTCCTACAGGCAGTGCCTCACCTAGTCCTTCAGGCAGTGCGTCACCTAGTCCTTCGGGCAGTGCGTCACCTAGTCCTTCAGGAAGTGCCTCACCTAGTCCTTCAGGCAGTGCCTATCAAGAGTGTCCAGGAACTAGAAACAACACTTAGAGCTGGCGTCCTTTCTGCTCTAAACGCTTCTAATTGATTCACAGCCAGGCAGACCCTTGAATGCTGTGTTTCTTTGTGTAATAAGGGTGTAAGAGTGATTTCCCATTGGGATGTGTTGATGGCAGTGGATTTAATTACTTCTTTGCCATCGTCACAAAGAAGGTAATTAGTCTTAATTAAAGCGGTTGTGTCATTTGTGGTTGCAGCCAATCACCCTAAACATTAATAAATAATGTCTGAATACTCAACCACCAACAGGACTGACTGAAGATGAACAATATGAAGTGCATCTCCCTTCTACAGCAGTCGGCCTAATGAACGCAAAAACGAAATAACTGTTCTAATTGGTGCCCACAATCTGCAGTACACAGGAATAGGAAGACATTCAGTTGTCTTGAGGCACCATGTCCCCAAACCTCCACATATTGGCCACCAAGCACCAAATGTAATAATGTTTCTCGCAGAGAGAACGGTAAATACTGTGTGGTGAGCTGCGTAGCACTGCAGCACTGCACACCCTGAAGACACAGAGGAGAGAGGAAGAGGATAGAGCGATAGTGAGAGAGAGGCATAGCGCGATGAACTATGATATCTGCGATTACAGGGGCGAGGATAGAGGTAGATTGTCTGTCTCGCATGAGCCTTCGCTCTGCTTCATGAGCTCGCTTCTCGTGCTCTCTTCTCTTCTGTCGTCTCTTCTATGTTCGCAAGGTCTCGGTAGCGTTCGGCTCTGCTCTGTCTGCTCTTCTGCTCGCTTCTTCTCATCCTGCTTCTCTCTTCGTCTTCTCTCTTCGTCGCTTCCTCTGGCTCTCTCTTTCTTTCTTCTCTCTCCCCTTGCTATCTTCAATCTCGTTCTTTGATCTTCTCTTCTGCTTCGCTCCCTCATGTCTCAATCGTCTTCTCCTCTCACCCGTCGTATGCCCTGTCATGTCTGTCCAGCTCCTGACGCTCGCTCGTATCATCGTCTGCTCCGTATCTGCGAATTGACTTCTTCGCTCTTGCGCTTTCCCTTCTTCTCGCTTTCGCGGCACGTCGTGCTCTCTGTCTTTCGTCCCTTCTGCTCGTCTTCTCCTGCGCTCCCTTGCTTCTCGCGTCTCTCCTTGCCCCTTGCTGGGGTCCATACAGCCTCTCCTCCCCGTCTTGTGAATTGACGCGAAAGAGATCCTTGCTCTCCAAGGCCGGGGAGCCCGGGCCTCAAGTTAACTCTATTATTCTGCCTCCTCACATCATCCATATTGCACAGGGATGGAAGATGCATGAGGGGCCTGAGGGGGTTAGAGAGAGAGAGAGAGAGAGAGAGAGAGCAACAGGGGAAAGACAGAGGAAATGTAAGAGAGACAGAGTGACAGGAAAGGAAAAAAGGGAGGGAAAGAGAGGGATTAAGAAAGAGAAAAAAGAGAGGCATTATTAAACATGATGGAGAGATTTCGTGTGCCAGAAGAGAGAAATGGAGACACACAGACACAGTTTAAAGGGACGGCTAACAAGTGAGGCTGTGAACTTTCAGCAGGGCATCTTTAAACTAACTTGAAGCACACAAAGCACCTATGATAGTCCTTTTCAGAGTCAATCAACCTATCAAAAAAAACCTACAGATTCTGCTATGACTGTTTCAGAAGAAACAGGCCCCAGAATATTAGGAGCTGTTGGGTTCGCCCGAGGTGGCAGTTTGTGGCTGTGGGTGAGCGGATGGGCAAAGGGGCAAATGATTTACTCCAACTCTGGTCACATACCCCCAAGACCTGGGGTCTTCTGCCCCTAGCCCATACCCCAACACCTGGGGTCTTCAGGCCTTAGCCCATACCCCAAGACCTTGGCAGGAGCATCTCTCACCTCCACCCCAGCTCTCCTCAGCCTGTCAGAGCAGTGGGGCTCAAGACCTTGTCGAAGTGCTCTCAAACTTTCAGCGCTGAACACATGGGTATCTCTGAATGGTGGTAATTAAAGCAATTACACAACCACAGTGGCAGTTGATAGTTGAAGTGATTAAAATGACTGTGTGAAAGTCTGCTATTATCCACCTACATAATTTCCCCCTTCAATTTCAAATTAATTGGAATAAAATGTATGGGTGCACTATACATATAATGTGGACCTCTAATCTTTGGGTTTTTGTAAAGGGTGAGATAAAACCAACCTATTTCATTTCTACAGGTTCAAGTTAATTAAATTCCTTTTAATTGTATTTTATTACAAACTGCACAATTCAACCACTAATATGACTCCTCCGCTCTGACAAAAAAGGCAAAGGCGGGATCAAGAGAGAGAAGCGAAAAAAATTAGTCTTCTTTTTTTCCTTCCCCTTTTTTTTCCACTCGTTCTGAGAGAACTGAACTGTCAGCAAATTCGGAGGGCAAAATTAATTATTTCAGCTTGATAAACCTTTTCATCGACTTGACTCCTTCCACAGAAAAGCCAATTAATAATGTCAAACATGCTCTCTCTCCAAGGACAGCCCTGCTCTGATGAGTGTGTTTACTGTGGAGGGCCGGACGGAACCAGCTCGCACACCAAACTTCCTAATCACGGCACACCTGTCAGGATCCTGCCTCATTATCTGTGTACAGAGGGCAAACCTCATTTTGTCAGACGCCGCCCCCACCCACCACCACCTTGCCCCCCCCCCTAAAAAAAAGGCTAACAACTGCTCTGGGAAGCATATAGGACTGTCGGCCAGGAGATGATTCACTTAATTATACGATGGAGCCGCCAAGGCTACTGGGCCCATCGCTAATGAGAGTGAGTTAGATCCATGAGCAGCACGAGGCCCAGCTCACCTCCTGTACCGGGGCTGGATCGAGCAGCGGGGCTGGACCAGGCCTGATGAACCGGCCTGAGGTCACCTGAATACAGAACTGGAGGAGCAGCGGTGCTGGACCAGGCCTGAGCTCACCCTACAGACCAGGTGATGATTGTACTGTATGTGCATGTTCAGGCCTGTGTGCTGTTTTGGTCTGTGGCATCCATTAAGAGCGTTCCCCAATGATGCAATTATTCTCAATGTTGTTCGCAAATTTTCTGTGGGATTCATTTTCAATGTGCTTCCCCCATACATATTGATGTGAATGTGTGATGTTTGGGTCCCCACTGTGCAGCTGTGTACTTTATGTTTGCGCATGTTACTGTGTATATGTGCGTGCATGAGTAAGCATGTGTAAATCCCACCACATATTTAACAGGGTGGTAGTGAGATATGGACTCGGGCAGACAGTGGAGTGCAGGCAGACTGACTGACGCAGATCTCTGACAGGATGATCAAGATGTAGTTGACTGGTGCTGTGGCTAAATAACTTCCTCCCCCCTCAGCCCCCCTCACTTCCCCATCCCCTGCGCTCTCCCCCCTCGTCGCTAGCCCCTCCCTCTAACGCCCTTCACCTCCTTCACCTTCCTGCCCCCTCTAGCACTGAACGCACATACCTAGCCCATCCCTCCTGCAAAGCTCCAGCCGCAAACATGTACTCCGCTCCTCCCCTTCTCACTCCCTCCCCCCTCTCTCCCTCCCTCCCCCCTCTCTCCCCTCCCTCCCCCCTCTCCTCCCGTACTGGGCCTTGCAGCCCTCGCCCGCCCGGGCCCCCACGCACATGATGCTTACAGGAACCATGTGGAACAAACTGTCTCTGACGTTCCACTCATCAGGTCTCCTTGCCGGCCACACGGCTGCGTCGTTAGTAACTTTCATTTGGAAAGGCCTTGCCCTGCCAGCCTCCTCCCAGCACACTGATAGCATTAATGCTGCTCCTTTATGGGATGGGTAAACCCTCTCTAATCTCTCTCTCATCTCTCTCTCTCTCTTTCTGTTTTCTCTCTCTCCTCTCATCTCTCTCGTCTATCTCGCTCTGTCTATATCTCTCTCAGCGATCTCGCGCTTCTCTCTACTCTATCTTTCATCTCGTCTCATCTCTTTCTCTCTCACTCTCTCTACTCTCTCTCTCTATCTCTCTCTCTCCTTGTCACTCTCTCCCGGTTGCTCTCACTCGTCTCTCTCCCTCTTTCACTCTCCCATTCTCTCTCTCCTGTCTTCTCTCTCTCTGCTGGGACTGTGCATGTGATTTAGTCATCAGACAACTGTTTAGAGTTTGTCTGGGGAATGTGTGATGGGAGTCTCTGGTGCGTGTTTGAGACATGTATGTTGTAAAACTATACAGATAACTTGAGTGAGTCGGTTAAAGGAGTCCTGCCATGAAACGGCCCGGGCAAAACAAGCTGTCTCTCTGCCCGCAGACCAAACCCCACGACTAATACACTGCATCTCTAGCTATTTTTAATTTTAACCGTGAGACACATTTTATTACAAGCATCACATTTTATTATCTTGCGTCTGGGTTCCTTGGTGTAGAATGGCTAGCCTTTACTTTACAGTGACTTACCAAACATGCAAAGTCTACACACACCAGCTGCGTGTGTGTGTGTGTGTGTGTGTGAGTGTGTCTGTATGTGTATGTGTATGTATGTGTCTATGTGTGTGTGTGTGTGTGTCAAACATATACATGTTTGTGTGCGTGTCTATATCTCTATATGTGTACTGTATGTTTGGATCCATGTATGTGTGTGTGTGTGTGTTTTCTGTTTGTTTTTGTTTTGTCTGTGTGTGTGTGTGTGTCTGTGTGTGTGTGTGTGTCTGTGTGTGTGTGTCTGTGTGTGTCTGTGTTCTTCTCTGTGCGTCTTCTTCCATGTATCCAGCGTCACCGAATCCCCTGTTCATTGAAAACACACAAACAAGACGTACAAATACCACAGTCATCTTAGACCCTGGCTGATCCCCGCTCTCTTGCTGAGCGCGGCCCAGCAGCCCTGGCTAAGTGTGGGTAAATCAGAGGGTGTCTGTTGCCAGAGTCTGATCCGGTGCTGACGGACGTCTAGCCCGCTCACGCTGGGCAAGCCGCAGATCCAGGAAGGCCGTGTTTGGGACTGACGGCTGGCATGTTTGATTTAGAGTGTCGAGGCACAGGCTCTCCATTTCATTCCGTGGCATTTTTCTTCCCTCTTTAAGTCTCTGTCTTTCTGTTTCTCTCCGTCTCTCGCTCTTTCGTTCTCTCTCTCTCTCCCTCTCCCTCTCTGTCCATGTCTTTCTCTTCCCCTCTCTTTCTCTCGTTTTCCAACGCTCTGTCGCTCTCCCTATCTCTCTCCCTCTCTCTCTCACGTTCTCCCTCTCTCTGCCCGCTGTCTCTCTTCCCTTTCTTTCTCTTTCTCATCTGCTCATCATACAGTTCTAGATTTCATCATGTTGGCCCAGGGGCATATTCCTTTACAGGTAGTGACAGATACATGCAGTGGAGCAATGCATTGTGGGTACATATCTGGTCCGCACAGGTTGTCAGCAGTACCTGGCTGTGAATCCCAGCCCTGTCCAGATGAGAACCATTGTGTTAGAAGTCTCCTGACATCCCAACAGCGTTACCATGTGATCCTGGATCTACTGTAAATGATGAACAGTGTCACTGGGTGGGAGAAAGAAGGGAGGAGGGGGGGAGAGGGGGAGAGAGTGAGGCAGGAAGGGGGAGACTGAGAGGAGGGGCAAGGGGCAAGGGGAGAGAGGGAGAAGGGAAAGGGGGAGAAAGGGAGGAAGGGTTGGAGGGAAGGGGGGGAGAGGGAGGAGTGAAGGGGGAGAGAGAAAGGGGGGGGTGATGAAACCAAAAACCTCAGCAGTGACAGAAGTGCCAATTTGTGGTGCATTTGTGATGTACATTTCTGCATTCTTGCACGTTCCCTGCAAGCCACTGCGCTGAGAAGAGAGGAACTCCGAGTCTCTTTATTTATCTCTTAATTGTTGAGGTTTGGGAGATGCTCCCCTCTCCACATGCGCAGTCACAAGATCCCCACTGTGTTTCACAGCTGCATTTGGAAAGCAGACACCCTAGCCACAACGATCCCCACCGAACCCTCCTCATTGGGGTGAATTACAGTATCTGTTCAAACTCACTGAGTCAGTGGCTGGGTTATAGGGGTCAATGTTGTTGTGCTAGATGACTTTTGTTCTACAGTGCTACAGTACCTAGCCGTCCAGTTGCAGATGTTTGTGTAGAAGCTATCTACATGTGGCATTGTTTTGAGTATCTAACTGACTAAGAGTATTTCTTTGGCCAGAGAACATAAACATTACAGAAAAGGACAAACAAAAATGAAATGAAAAAAGCATGTTTTGACTATTATTTTCCATCTGTCTTTGTCTCCTCTCTCTAACTCCTCCGATCCTCTCTCATCTGCTCTATCTCTCTCTCTCTCTCTATCTCTTCCTTTTTTTCTATTTGTCCCTCTCTTAGGCCTACTCTCTCTCTCTCTCTCTCTCTATCTCTCCTTCTCTCTCTCTCTCTCTCTCTCTCTCTCTCTCTCTCTCTTCCTTTTTTTCTATCTGTCCCTCTCTTAGGCCTCTCTCTCTCTCTCTCTCCTTGTCTGTCTCCCTAATCACCCAAACTGTCGGCAGTTCAGCACAAGGCACATCCGCCAAAGATCTGTCCGTCACATGAAGTTCATCTTGAGAGGGACAGTGTCTAACGCTCCAACTGACATCTTTGTGTTGCAGCAGAATATCTGTGCAGCAAAATATCTGCAGCAGCTTTGCAGACAGTTAGAGATCCCACACCACCCCCCCAGTGCCAAATCATCCTACGGTTACACCCAGGTCTGGGAAACTCAAAACGCTGCCTATACTCTCTCAAAGACATATCCACCTCACCCCAGAAAAACACTTTTATTCCAACATCTCCCCCCCCCCGCCCTGATCGTCACTTCCCCTCTCCTGGTTCTGTAGCCTCATCCTGCGTCCCCGAGGGATACTTCAGGGATGAGATCCACAAAGTGTGTCATTGTCCTTTGGCTCCTCTACCACAGAGGCCTCTGGTCTGGAAGTCTGTCCAGGCTCAGGGTTCGTGTTAAAGGCTCAACGAGTCTTAAAGGATGACAGAGAGGCGTTAGTGAAAAAACGATCGCCTCCTCTTTTGTCACGAATGCACTGTTTGGATGTGACCTGTACCGTGAGAGAGAGTTTGGGCGGGGAGGGGGGGGGGTGTTAGATCACTAGTTTGGCAAACACGGAGCGTTGGTTTGCAGTGTGACGTTCTGCTCTCAGTCTAACCACCTCACGACGCCTCAAGCCTCCATGGAACCCAGGCGCTCTCCTGAGGAGAGATATGAGAAGGAAGAACAGAGACGTCGTCAAACAGCAGACAGAGGCAGGAGCTGTGCTAGCTGCCAAAGCAAAACCGAGATCACGTTTCTCTGACTGTAACAACGTCTGGACTGATGCTTTTAAGACAGGGAACTTGACTGCTCCCGGGATCAAATGCATGGCAGAAAGTACCCAGACACAGTCATTGATGTCTGAATATGAAGAAAAAATCGACATGGGAAGATCGGAAATATTGCCCTTACGGTAAATACATTCCAGTCACTTCCGTTGCCCTGCTCCATGGTTTCCGCATCTTTACAGTAGGCTAAAGGGCGTTCTGTATTCAGACGTGTTATCTCACCGCAGGACGGGGACTCGGGCTCGAAGCGTTCGTCCACATCAATCAAACAAACAAATGTCATACCGTCAAAAGCGTTTCGTCTTCTCCTCTGGCCTTGAGCAAGAAAAGCGATTGAGGATATTTCTGATTATTCTGAGCCTCTTCCACCTCTGTGCTGTTTAACAGCTCTGAGTTGAAAGTTAGGAGAACATTTTCAAGGCTGTATACAATGTGTACGTGTTTCTTTAAAACAAAGCGAGCAGTCTTGCAGAGGAATGATGATTCAGATGAGGAATTTTAATTTTATTTTATTTGTGTATATTTGTTTTGGCATTTTCATGTTTTATTCGACAGTTTTTAAGTGAAGTGTGACAGAAAAGGCAGGGAGAGAGAGAGAGAGAGAGAGAGAGAGAGAAGGGAGAGAGAGAGAGAGAGGGGGGGGGAGAGAGAGAGAGGGAGAGAGGGAGAGAGAGAGAGAGAGAGAAAGAGAGAGAGGGGGGGGGAGACATGCAGCAGAGGGCCAACTCAGATATGAACCCAGGCTGCCTCAGTGGGGCCTACATGATACGTGCACTTATCTGGTGAGCCAGGATGAGAACGTCTGTACCTCTGTAGGGGCTCTGTTCATGGTGAATATGATTTGGGGTTCTTCGCTGAGTGAGGCATATGGGGGCGCAAAAGAAAACAAAGCAGCAGGGAGAAGCGAGGAATGCTGGGAAAGCGATTATTTAATGCAACTTTGGAGAGGCGGAGAGGCCAGACACAGTGCAGTACGAGTCCTGCCTTTGATGTCGGGACGACAGACCTGAAGTCAGCGCGTTCTCTGGCACAGTACAGCCCACTAAACTCAAGTTTCATTATTGTGATGGGAAAATCAGACAACTCTTCAGTGGAGGGTTAGTTTGGTTCGTCAGACCCCTGCCAGAGAAGTCTCCCTGAGTAGCAGAGTTCACTTCAGATTATGAGATGAAGAACACATTTCTTTTGGTTGGGTCCTGGATGGACGCTCCTGTCTGTTTTGTGTTTTGTTTCGTTGTTGCAGTTTCTCCTTTGGTAGGTTTTATGTCTGATTTGATGAGATTAGGTGTGTTTGGCTTTGGAATGAGAAACACATGTGCTGGAAGAAAAGGTTGTCTATTAACTGTTGGAATTTATCTGTGTGTAAAACGTTCTCTTGACAAGGCCACTTCAACGCCCACAGGTTTGACATTATTTTTATTTTATTTTATTATTTCTACTTTATATTGTCTTAGTATGCAATTAAGTGCATTAATGTTTTTTTTATTAATGTTTTTTTTTGACAAATAGAGTATTTTTATTTTTAATCACAGCAATTATTTCACTTTCATCTAACCTTAAAGATGTGTAAAAAGTGCTTTAGCTTGTATTCCTCCAAAATATATGCAGGTTTAACATCATTGTTTTAGGACAAAGCATGAGTGTATGAGAGATTGTGTGTTGGTGTTGAATCCTGTCAAACCGTCGAGTCATTCATTGTCTGAGGGGGAGGAGCCAGAGTAAAGAGTGTTGCTCATATTGTTGTTATTGACAGGAAACAAGTATCTATTAGCAATCATGTCACTTTCTCTGCTGCTGTTGAATGCAATGGATTGATCAGTTACTCAGAGAGATTAGATTAAGAGATTATAGTTCAACTATGATAAAGTTTGTATGTTGACTTTTTCTTGTCACATAGCTGACATCAACTCAACAAAAAAAATTACTAGGAAACTCTGAGACAAATTTAAAAAACGAAAATGAATTAAAAAAACATACAAATCGAAATAAATTGGATAATAACTGTCAAAACAATTCCAACCACTCTTTTCTAACTAATGGCTTGGAATCAGGCTAATCTCCTCTCTGAAGCCTGCACAGTTTAAACAGGACACATGAATACATTATGTGGAACGGCTTTCTCCAAGTCCTGGAAGCAATCTGTTCACATGAAAGGCTGGAAGCAGTGGGAAGACACAGCATTTAACCCCCTTCCCTAATCCCTCTCTTCACACCCTGTTTTGTTTGCGTGGGGGGGGGTGGGTGGCCAACCTGGGATGCCTAAGGTAAAGTTTAGCTAGCGTCCTGCTGTGTGGAGTGGAATTAAAAGATAAATCGGGTGGTGCTTTTTCAGCGCTAAGTGAAAGTATGGGATGAGAGGGGGTGTGGTTTCCCTAATCCGTGAAATCTCCCAGAGGTTAGAGGTTATCCTCCAACAGCAGTTTGAATGAAGATTAAGGGAGTCATAGAGGAAATGAGAAGAGAGTGGAGGGTTTAATCCTCACAAAACTCACTTCACACACACACACACACACACACCCAGGACACACACACACACCCAGGACACACACACACACACAGGACCCCCTCTGAGGAAATTGAGAAGGGGGATCACACACACAGAGAAACACACACACTAATAAGTGTGGATTCTAATTAACATAGGATGGAGATGGTATGCTTTGCAGTCAAATGGAAAACATATATAGCAATTACATCATGCCACACAGACAGAACGGCTGCTTCACATACAGTAGATGTTGTTATGGTTAATTATTGTGTTACATTTGATCTGGGTAATGATTCCCAGGCTTGTCTCACAGAACGCAGAAGGACACATAAGAGTTCTCTGCGTGTAAACATTGTCTGACAGAGGGTGATCTGAATCGACCGGTGAGAATCACGCGGCTCCTGGACGGGACTGTGTCTCTACCGCCGTTTGTCCTGCTGGCCGAATTTAGCCGTAAGCTGTCAAACATTTAGTTTCACATGAAGAAAGCATTCCAGAATGTACCGCGATAGCCCTGGGACTGGCGGAGCTGGCTGCCGAACGCTGGGAAGGGGCAAAGGGTGGGGGTGGGGAGGGGTGGGAGTGGGGTGGGGTGTCGGGGGTGGGGGCTGGGGAGTGGGGGGGGTGCACCTTGTAGTTGCAACGCAGGTGCCTGGGAGGTCAAGGTTCAGAGGTCAGAGAGAGACCTCTGCGGTCACACATAGGGTCCTTTTAAAACGGTCCCAGCAGCCCTGCCACCTGTCATGTGTGTGGGAGGTAGGAGAGGCGCACACACACACTCACACATGCGCACACACACACACACACACACACACACACCACATGCACAGATTCGAGGATGGACACCGACAGCAGACTGGGAGGAGAGGTATGTGTGGAATGTGGGCTCTTCGCAGTGAGTCACGAGGAGGGGCCTGCGTGCGGGACAGACACCTTGCACGCTGCACCTGTAAAAGACGCTTAAACGACCCCATATGGCTGGCAGGGCCAAGACAGGCATGTGTGTTTACTCTCTGAGCGTAGCCCACACACACACACACGCACACACACACACACACACACACAACAAGAAAGACCAGCTGGCGTCCTCAGCCGTGCTCAGAAACCAGCCTCCTCTGGCAGAGGCTTTCTCTGATTGACTCTACACAGGTCTGCATAGGCAGGCAGTCAGCCACACACACACACACACACACATACACACAAACACACACGTATACACACACACACGCATACACACACACCACACACACACACACACACATACTGTACACACACGTATACACACACACACACACACACACACACACACGCATACACTCACACACACACACACACATACCGGCACACACACACACACACGCACGCACATGCAAGAACACACACTTACACAGACATACACATTAACGCTAACACTAACACACACTGACACACGTGTACACACAGACGTGAGCATGCACGCACACACACACAAGCACACACACAGCGGGGGTACATTCTGCACGTCGGAGAGCTGGGGTGTGTTGAGAGCGCTCTGAGATCAGTCTCTGCCGGCGTCTGGAATATCTCTCATCACCTCTGACTTATGACCCTGGAGATGGGAGAAGGGACACACACACACACATGGAAAAACACACACACGTAGAAACACACACATGTTCACACACACCCTGCATGTTGACGTCCCCCGCCATGCACCGGCAGCCATCCGTGGGCTGACGTTCCAGACCGGGGCGAAGCGTTTACCGTCTCCCTGCAAACACGACTGACACAAGGATCACTCACGGAGGATAGGGCTGAGGGTGGGGACACAGGGCCAGGAGGAGAGGGCTGAGGGTGGGGACACAGGGCCAGGAGGAGAGGGCTGAGGGTGGGGACACAGGGCCAGGAGGAGAGGGCTGAGGGTGGGGACACAGGGCCAGGAGGAGAGGGCTGAGGGTGGGGACACAGGGCCAGGAGGAGAGGGCTGAGGGTGGGGACACAGGGCCAGGAGGAGAGGGCTGAGGGTGGGGACACAGGGCCAGGAGGAGAGGGCTGAGGGTGGGGACACAGGGCCAGGAGGAGAGGGCTGAGGGTGGGGGACACAGGGCCAGAAGGAGAGGGCTGAGGGCTCATGAACCAGGGTCAGGAGATGTACATATACAATAAGAAAAACAAACAAATAAATACAATTGAGTTAAGCGGAGAGCTGTTTCCTGTGTGTTTCAGACAGCGTCAGGTCTGTGTGTGTTTCAGACAGCGTCAGGGCTGTGTGTGTTTCTGTGTGTGTTTCAGACAGCGTCAGGTCTGTGTGTGTTTCTGTGTGTGTTTCAGACACTCGGGGACCCGTGTTCTACAGACGTAGTGGTAATTAATGAGGCAGGAAAACGCCAGCAAACACCTCACTCCGGGCCACAGCAAACAACAAGTGCCACCTTCTCCTTGTTGTACGGAGGGGAGAACAATAAGAAGGAAGTTCTTCATGACCCCTGGAGGCAAAGTGATTAAATTATAATCAGCGTGGATTAATTAATCTATAATATTTATTCCTTTTATGAGGAGGGGGAGAGAGGAGAAAGCAGGAGAAAGGTTATGAGTGTGTGCGGCGCTGTCTTTGTGTTAATAAAAAGCTGTGCTTTGGGAGGGAGCCCTCTACAAGCCCCCTAGACAACACAGGCAGAAGGTTATTGCTGATATCAAATGCTCTGAATGCAATTATCAGTCACAACAAATAATTAAGGGGGATGATAATAAGAAAATTAACATTTTCATTGTACGCCTTTTATTGTCTGCCTTCTCATTGTAATCGAAGCTTTCAGCGCCGCTGAATAAATTACTGTGTGTGCGTGCGTGCGCGTATGTGTGCGTGTATGTGTGTGTGTGTGTGTGTGTGTGTGTGTGTATGTGTGTGTGTGTGTGTGTATGGAGCCCTCCTCTGTGTGCACACCAGATGTAGTTGTTACAGAATGATAAGCAGGGAGTGCTGGGTAAAGGGCTCTGGATCTAGTGTGGATTGTAGCAGGCTGGTCTACTGTGGTGGAGAGCCTAAGATGGCTTGGGCTATGCTAGGCTAGGTTGGGCTAAAATTGGTTGACTGGACTAGATTAGGCTAGGCTAGGCTAGGTTGGGCTGGGCTAGGGTAGGGCGGGGTGATCTGGGCTAGGCTAGACTAGGATGGGCTGGGCTAGGATGGGCTAGGGTGGGCTGAGCTGGGCTGGGCTGGGCTGGACTAGGGTGGGCTAGACCCAAAATCATCAAACAACATACAGTTGGATGGAGGAGTCAAGCACACTGTTGTGACATCATCCCCAACAGAAACTCTCTCTCTCTCCCATGTCTGTCTGACATGGCTGGCTCCAACAAATCACTCCAATCATCTCCGGCTCCAGGCGAAAGCCCAGTAAACGCTGGGTTGGGTTTACAGTATCACAACCCATTTGACACATCACCCAACGTTGTCTGTCTTGTGACTGCTGTGTTTAGACTGCTCACTACTCAGTTTTCAAAGAGGGGACCTTGAGTTGAACTACAGGATCTATCCCTCAGTCCAGCCAGACCTAGACCCACCTAGACCCAAGCTCAGTCAGACCCAGACCCACCTAGACTACGACCAGACCCAGCCTGTCTGCGGCGTACGACTGTTTTCTCAGGAACTTGACCCTGGTTGCCTGGTTGCCATGTGTTTTGACTGACATGTCGTCCCGCGGTGATCCATGCTCAGTGGCGTGGAGCGATCCCCGGTCGGTTGGGGTCGAGGGCGGGGAGGGAGGGGGTGGTGGAGGAAGATCGTTCCCGGGTTGTTTGAACTCCTCCTGATTGGCATGACTGCTCTGGGGGCCCCCGCACCCCCGGCCCCACCCGCAGGGCGGAGCTGAATGGGATCGTAGCGGCCCTACATGTTTAGGAAGCCGGGGTGGCGTTGCTTTGTCCCTCCACAATGGGGGCCAGACATGGAGAGAGAGAGGTCGGGGGATGTGGCACAATGAGATCGGAGGGAGAGCGGACGTGAGGGCTCCTCTCCTTTCAAGGGAGGTGTCTAGACAGCGATGTTCCACACACTGCTCCTCAAGCCCCCCTCGCCACCAGGCCCCAGCCCTTCAACCCCCCAGGACAACCAGAGACACAAGGAGGAGAATAAGAAGAGGAGGAGAGAGAGAGAGAGAGAGAGAGAGAGAGAGTGTGAGAGGAGGGAGAGAGAAGGAGAGAGAGAGGAGGATAGAGGGAGCAAGAGAGAGGGTGAGAGGAGGGAGAGAGAAGGAAAGAGAGAGGAGGATAGAGGGAGCAAGAGAGAGGGTTGAGAGGAGGGAGAGAGAAGGAGAGAGAAAAAGGGAACAGCAGGTCAGAGCTTCTCCTAAACATCCCATTCTGGGGTCATTGTTGCCCTGGCAGTAAGCCAGCAGGAAAGGTAGTCAGAGAGCCGAATGGACGTCTGTGTGAAAGGGAGAGCCGGCATGGTGAGACAGACACTAGCAGGACTGACATCACACATCTGATCCCAGCATACCGACATGCCATCTGAAGTCACACACAGGGTGGCATCATGCCGGCTTTGTCTGGGTCAGTGTAAACGAACAAAGCCACCGTAAAGAGGGGTCTACTTAATAGCAATGTTGCGGGGTATCCGTGTAAAAAGGCCTGAAGAAGGAGAGAGAGGACAGAGAGAGAGAGGAGAGAGAGAGGGGAGAAGTGATCATGGCTCCTGTGTGCTCCTGTTGGGGCCCTTTGTGGGCTGGCGGTCCTGGGCCCAGGCCCTGAGAGACTGGTGAACTGCTCATAAAGGACCCAATCTACTGTTACACTCAGACAGCTGGGACTGCCCCTCTGCCCCACCCCGCCCCCCAACCCAGGGCTGGACTACCCCTCTGCCTCCCAACCCAGGGCTGGACTGCCCCTCGGCAACCCAGGGCTGGACTGCCCCTCGCAACCCAGGGCTGGACTGCCCCTCGCCAACCCAGGGCTGGACTGCCCCTCTGCCTCCCCCCCCTCCCCCCCCAACCCATGGCTGGACTGCCCCTCTGCCTCCCCCCCTCTCCCCCCCCCCACCCCAGCGGAGAAATGTGATCTTATCACTCCAATTATTACCTTTCCGGCTGGACAACAAGCTGAGCTGCCACCGCACCTGCAATGGAGACGGACAGGTGTGAAGGTGAGACTGGGACGAGCGCTCAGAGGTTCACTCACACACACACACACACACACACACACATGGCTCACACACACTGGGCTTACACACACAGCACTCACACACACGCACAAGGGGCTCACACACACACACACATGGGGCTCCCACACACACACACACACTGGGCTCCCACACACACACACTGGGCTCCCACACACACACTTAAAGAGCAGGCGCCAGGGAGGAGGGATTTACACAGCGCACCGAGCTTTCATCAGAGAGAGGGGGCATCCGGACTCCCGACAGCTATCCCCCTCCCATACACACACACACACACCCCACACACACACAGAGAGACACACACCTCACACACACACACCACCCCCCCCCCACACACACAGACACACACACACACCCCACACATAAACACACACTCAAACACACATACTGACACACTCGTATGCCGGCCTATCTTCAGCTCCCAGCAGGTGGGGGGTGGGGGATGGTGGGAGCGAG
Organism: Mallotus villosus; assembly: GCA_903064625.1. Classification (NCBI taxonomy): domain Eukaryota; kingdom Metazoa; phylum Chordata; class Actinopteri; order Osmeriformes; family Salangidae; genus Mallotus; species Mallotus villosus. The sequence continues at coordinate 163,931 of CAEFZP010002065.1, forward strand.
AGAGGGCGGGAGGGAGGGAGGGAGGGAGAGAGAGAGGGAGGGAGAGAGGGAGAGAGGGAGGGAGGGAGAGTGTCGGGTGAGAGGGAAAAAGAGGAGGAGGAAGAAGAGGTGGTGGAAGGGGGGGTCTCAGACCTCTATTTTAGACGTGTACTAACTAGTTCATTCCAATAAACCTTTGACCCCTCGCACCATAAATCCTTAGACAACTGCGCTGGCTGTGCCACCCACTGCGACTCGGCAGCATGTGTAGAATGGGCATGTCGCATGCCGGCAGGGATGTAACTCAATAGCTCCTCCGTTTCTCCTCTGAGGACCTGCAGAGGGGCAGCGGCCCCCACCAGGTCCCCTCACAGAGGGCCTCCTCTGCCCCGTCCCTGGAGAGGAGAAGAGGAGGGAGGAGGGAGGAGGGGAGGGGAGGGAGGGGAGGGAGGGGAGGGGAGGGGAGGGGAGGGGGAGAGGAGAGGAGAGGAGAGGAGAGGAGAGGACGAGGAGAGGGAGGAGGAGAGGAGAGGAGGAGGAGAGGAGAGGAGAGGAGAGAGGAGAGGAGAGGAGAGGGAGAGGAGAGGAGAGGAGAGCGAGGGCTATGCCAGTAGATCCTGAGTTGTGATTCCCTTGAGACAGAATCTCATGGTAGACTGCCACTCACTTGTCTACATGTCCTCACATATTCTAACACCCTCTGCTTTTCCCTGTACTTCATTCTCTCTCCTTTCTCTCGTTCACTCTCTGTCTCTCACTCTGTCTCTTTTTCATTCTCTCTCTCTCTCTTTCAATCTCTCTCTGTCCCTCTCTCATGTTTCTCTCTCTCTCCATCTCTATTGAAGTTTCTATTTCCTCCCTTTCCTTCTCTGCCCGCCTCCCTACTCCTTCACTCCTCCTGCCCCCATCCCTTTATTTCTCTGTTTCCCTCTATCTGAGCGTCTCTCCATTCGCTGGCTGCCCTGCTTGCAGGTTGACTGACATAATTGGTCAAATCAGATATTTCTGAGGCTATGACTTCAGAATGATTTGGGGTATATTACTGCCTCGGTGTTCTGGATATGTAATTGGATCCCCGTGCCGCTCCTCCCAGCCTCCTCTCACGGTGAGCAGAGGACACCGTCAAACCTGGTCCAGTGACACAGCCAATTAGTGACGGTATCTACCAAAATCCTGCACAAACACACCCAAGTCACACTCACACGCGAATCATGAATGAAAGACAGAGTGACGGTCTTTCTCTGTGGAGTTCTGGACGTGCAGACTCACAGGGAGAGATCGCTCCTCTCCTCCATCTTCTCAGCGGCTCTCTGAACCAACAGGAAGAGGCTCTATTCACAGACCATGTCCCGTCTCCACGGTAACGAGTCAAACATCCCTGCATAATCAGTGGGATTACAAAAAAAAAGGGGACGAACCAGGAAGATCTCTGCAGCCAATCACAGAGGGGGGAAGCGAGGCGTCCGGCGCCATGACACCGTCCTATCTGGGGGGGGGATCTCTCTCGACATGGTTCCTACACGCATGACGACCCGCGCCGCACTGGACGGTTTCCTTGGAGACGTGGTGGTGTCAGCGAGGCAATGTTAGGACAAAACTGCAAATATAAGATCAAGTTCATTATTTTTTTTTGATGAGGATAAACATCGGGCCATTTATGAATGTGTATTAAAAGGAATTCGTTTTTAACAATGTGTAACTTTTACTTGCGTAACTTGTAGAATGATTGCACTCCGCTGCCTTGCATGAGACAAATAGTTTAGCTATTAATAGTTTCATAATACTAGCCTCACAAGGTGAAGTGAACATGTAGATGTCGATTCAAGTATTTTCATCTTGCTTGTCATGGATCAAGCAGCGATCCCCCTCCCCCCCCCTAATGCCCCCTCCCCTCCCTCCTCCCCTCCCTCCCCTCCCTCACCCGGCCTTCTGTTGTGCTGGGCTGCTCTCTTTCAGCTGAGGCCCGGGCTAGCGCTGCAGCCTGGCTGCATTAGCATGTGAAAGTCCGGGGTGAGTTAGGTGGTCAGGGTGTCCAGTCAGACAGACGGCCCTCCATTCACTCCTGGTTTCCTCCTCCGACAGTCCTCGCTGAATCAATCATGTTTGCTCGGCCCCTGTGCGTGGCCACCGACCGATTGCATCTGACTTGCATTGTCACTCACGGTTCGTCAGCGGTCTCGTCTGTCCTGTTGCAGCCGTCTCCTGAGAGAACCCTCACCCTCCCCAACACACACACACATGCACACACACACACACACACATGCACACACACTCTCAATACACACACCACTCTCAATACACACAAACACACATTCTTAATACACACATACAAACACACTCTCTCTTTCAATACACACACACAGACTCTCTCAATACACACACACACACACACACTCAACAGAAACACACACGCGCGCGCACACGCACACACACGCCGAGCCATCACCTCCTGTTAGGTCACATGACTCCTGTCACCATCCGTCACACTGTGACAGCACTTAAGACTGCTGATTTATCTAATTAGCAATCAATTAGCTTGTTACTACTGGCTGTAATTACCTTTTATAGAGAAAAAGACTGCAGCTGGTCCCTAATAAACCCTGGTGAGCGGGCCCTCCTCTCTGGCCTATCAGACCTGTCTGACAGAATTATAGGCAAGGGGCTGGAGTGCAAACACTCCCTCTGGGGACCTCTTCCACAGTAATGTGCTCAAATCCCATTTTAATGAATATAGGGTCACCTAAATGGGAAAATCATAATAGGACAATAAGGGCCTGTTGTTTGAATGATGGTTTTCAGGACCAGTCAGAGTGTTGAATGCTGTCTCGGGGTGGAGGTGTTGAATGGGGGGTTATGTTAGTTGTAATTTGCATTTTGTATGCTGCTGATATTAATAATATTATTCAGAGCAGCTCCATGTAATTATATTATCTTGATGAATTTCAAACGACATGAAAACACTAATTTCATAAAAAAGTTGATGGGTTTTATCAACCCAACATCGCAGTGTCGCTGAAATCTTTTTATTTCTTTTCAAAACGATTAGCTGTATCGAATAATACAAAACCTTCCTGCTTTCCCTCTCACCTAACCTCCCTCTCCATTCCTTCATCCCCCTCTCCTCTCATCCCTTCTTCTCCACCACCACTACCTTCTTCTAGCTTTTATTCTTATTCATTCAACAAGGATCTGTACTCCCTGCCGTTAGAATGTCCATGTTTTTTTTCGAACAGCGTATTACAATCCCACCCCTCTAAAGTCTCTAATCCTAACACAGAGCTTATCCCCATACCATGGACATAAATCACTGCTCTGGTTATGGGTCTTATAAATATCTCTTTCCCACAGGCTGTTTACTCCGCAAAGCATCTGGATAACAATAGTCCCCGTCTGACAGGCAAGGTTAATCCTATATGTTCATATTATGCAGGGTCAACCTCCACATCATATATTTTGTGTGTCATTAATTTCCAACTAGCAGCCCTGGTCCCTGGACACACAATGACTCGGTACATTAGCCAAATGGTCGGAGCCCGGCCCGGTAATGAGATGAGTTGCTGGGATTGCGGCTCATTCATCATGGCTGCTGGTTCCAATAAAAGTGCTCTTTTATCTGGCGCTCCTTGCGAGCTGATGTCATCACGGTGGACATACATCACTTGTCAGGGGAGAACCGCGACTCCCATAATGCCCTATTAGTGATCGTGTTCTAGAATCATTATCGACAAATGATTGACCAGAGTCGGTCGGTGAGGCCTCGCCCACTTTGGACCCTGTCTGTGGCTGACCAATGGGATTCGGGGGAAGGACAGAGGCAGAAATGTATTTGAAGTTTAATTTTATTCATGTTCTGCTGTTAGTTTGTTTTGATGGAAAGTTTGTGATGGATAAACTAATCACCTAGCCCTCCTTTTTCCTCCTTCCGACAACACCAAACAAATGCGAAATAAAGTATCAAGAAATGTCAGAATTAGATTTTTTGGGGCCCAGTCTAATGTGTCTGTCGCCTTCAGATTCCACAGAAAGGTCACAGCGAACTCATCTTTCGTGCGTTCTTGAACCGGCCCAATGAACTCTCATTCCCTTTCAAGCTGTTCCTGGGGTCAGCGATGAGGTCACATCCTGTCTTCTCAGCTCAGACCTGAGGGACTGGATCAGCTGTGCCGAGGCAGGAGAGGCAGGGTTCCCATGATCCCGCGGTAGCAGAGACACTCATACATGTCGCTGAGCGTGTCTCAGGGGACTACATCAATGTAGTGACCGTGGCGATCTGTGGAGACCAGCGACCCCGACCTCGACAATTAACCTACCATGTGCAAGAGGGTTTGCTGTTCAGTTTCTAACCAACAGGGTCTCTGGCCGGTGCCCATGCCAAACAAGCGAGGATGCGAGAAGGCATGGAGGAATCGTCATAGTTACAGTTTAGGTGAAACCAATGATTTAATGAAAACAAAAGGTGAGGAGAAAAGCTGTGTGTCCATGTTGATGGAGATAAAAATATATATATTTTCATTAAATTTACATTTACTAGAGGCTTTTATCCAAAGCCACATTTAAATAGTGTTGGAAAGTCCAGCCGGAGGTCAAAGATAAGAAGTGCATCAAGTTCTACAGTGTTTTAGAGAGTCAAGGAATGGTCTGCTATGCAAATAACCAGATCTGAACCACCAGGCACTAGCCCTGCCTAGCTCCTATCATTATTAGATGCAATCATTATCAAATCATTATCTTCACCCTCTAGCTTTTTTTTCAATTTTTTGGAGTTTTCTCTGCCTCATTCGACCAGAATAATCATTCTCATCCAGCGTCCTCCTCCCAGTAGGAGAAGAGACAGCGTGTTAGTAAATTAATACTGTCATTAGGTGGCTGACTGGCTTCATTAGCATGGATGCTACGCTAAATGGCTCTCTGTGATACACTGGGCCAGATAAGGAGAGAAAGGGCTGAACAGCCTTATTAACGGGGGAGGAGGAAACAGCTTGACAGGTGGGACAATACTGCAGAGGTGTCCCCTCATCTTTCTTCCTAAGGGAAACACAGGGAGCTGTCAGTCAGCTCATCAATGTTCCTTTCATCCTGATTAATTGTCTCTCCCTCTGTCCCTCCTTCCTTCCTCTCTTTCTTTCTCCGTCTCTCTCTCTCCCACTCTCTCCCTCCCTCTGTCTCTTTCTCCCTCTCTCTCCCCCCCCGTCTCTCGTCCACTCCCTCTCCATCCCTCTCTCTTTTTCTCTCTCTCCAGTTATCCCCTTCGCTAGCCTCTCCACACGCTCTCCGATAGAATAAATCAATTCTGAACCATGCTAAATAGATAGCTTGGCAATGGACACCGTGTAAGACAACCGCCCCCATAAAACTAATTTCCCTCCACTAACATATCCCATTCATCTTCCGCTAGCCTCCTCTGTTTTAGACGGCTTGTTGTAATAGGCAGAAGGTGGGGCACAATTACAAGGAGAACTGCAGGAAGTCTTGCAGCCAGATTGTTTTTGAAATAATGGGGAAAAAACCATCATGGAGCATATTTGAACCACTAACATAAAGATACTAGGCCATAAATAACTGCTCGAAAACTATACGGCACGACACATTTCCAACAACTCCTTTTCAATTCAGCACTCACTCCTTTCATTCACACAGACACAAACACCTGATACCTCATCTCGCTCTCCACTGACATCTTCTACTTTGGTTTCCATGTATCTGAACCGCTCTAAAGCTCTTCCTAAAGTCTCTTCACACTGGGAACCCCTGGGATGGGAGACTTCTTCCAGAGTGGATCCTCTTCCTGTGACAACGTGTTTATTTAGCGGACGCTTTCATCCGAAGCAGGATCCGAACCTGGGAACCTCTCGATCCGCAGTCGAACGCTCTAACCACTAAGCTGCACTCATCCCCTTCTGTTTGCCGGGCCTGCAGCGACGGCCCAGGACAAAGGCCCGCCTGGGAGAGCCAGGAGCCTGTGTTGCGGATGACACCAGCACATGTCACTCAGGCGGCAACCAATCAGAGGGGATGCCCGGGCACCCAGCGAACAGCTTTTCCATTGGAGCGTCTTTGGTAGGCAGCCAAGTGCATGTTGCCATTTGATGGCAAACTCACAGTACACCTGTTCCCACCAGCTGCTTAACATAACCTATGTCACGGGGATGTGTCAGAGAGATGCAGGTTCACTTTGTGAGACCTGGTGTGTGTGTGTGTGTGTGTGTGTTTGTGCGTGTGTGTGTGTGCACGAGCATTTCTTTGTGTGTGTCATTGTGGCCGTACGTGTGTTTTTGTGTGTGCGTTGGCGAGTTTCGTGTGTGTTTGCGAGTGTATGTGTGTGCGTGTTTGTGAGAACATGAGTGTGTTAGTGTGTCTCCTCATTCTTCACAGCCAGAAAGTAGACAAAAATGGAGAGGAGAAGGAGAGGGGGAGGTGTTCTCCGTTACTGTCCATGGCCCCAGATGTGGGCAGCCGGTGATAAACACTGAAGCAATTGAAGCAGTGCTCCCATATAAACGGGCAAATGGCATTTGCATGGGGTAATTATGAATGGCTGGTCCAGCCTTTGTGTTGACAGTCGCTGGGGTGCTGTTGAGAAATTATCTTTCAATGAGCGCTTAAATAGGTGAAAAAGAAAAGGCGAGAGAGGTCAGTTGGGGATGATGTTCTGGCCTGATTGATATTCAGCACTCGCTAATAAATTGAATTGCACAGATGCTAGCTGGAGGACGGGGGAAGCAGCAGGGCTGGTTGGTCTGGGGAGAGCTGCGTTAGAGAAGGAACAATGCCTCTCTCTCACACTGACCCACTCGCTCAGCACCGACAGATCAGCCCATTCAGGAACTCACTCATAAAGAAAAGAAAATGTGTAGTCTTTTTAAGTACCAGTCAAAGGTTGGACAGATTTTTAACTTCTGACTGGCACTATATATATATGTGTGTTTTTTATGTTTGTGCTTTCTTGAACAGTTTTCAAGTGAAGTGTGACAGGAAAGGCAGGGAGAGAGAGAGAAGGGGGAAGTCTTGCAGCAAAGGGCCATGGTTGTATTTCAACCTAGTCACTGCAGTAAGGCCTTAGCCTAGACATGGTGCACCCACATATCCAGTGAGCTACCAGGGCGCCGATATGCGTTTTGATGACGTACAGCATTTATATGCTGCCGTTTCTTCCTACGCTGGCAAAACTGAACAGCGTATAAACGTTTAACGACCACGGAAGGCGAAATACCAACAGGAAGCATGTCGGCGCCCGGTAGCCATGTTGGAAGACCACAGAAGATGCTGTAGACGTGTTGGACATCTATAAATCGCTGCTATGCTTGTATATGTGTCCCGTTCGCATCTGAACACGTCTCTGCTCCTGTAGCACCTGGGGCCAGATCTCCTGACTACAACATTCCTAACAAGGGTTAATAATGTTCTCAACATGGACCAACAAATTCATAGGAGGAGGCAGACATGTAGACGTAAGTCCCGACATCCGCAGCCAAGACTAGTAAATATAAATCTAGAGAGATTAGATATCCGTCTGCAGTATCTGCCTGCCTGCCCTGAAATAGACTTTATAGAGAACTCACTCACAGCTCCACGGTCCACATTCCTAAATTATTACATTCACTTTACATTGGAGCCCCAATACTAGGCTTGACATTTTTATGGCCATTACCTATTTAGCAACCTCCTACAAGCAGAAGATGAAATCCGGCCTCAAATACCGTGAAATCAAATGTGCAAATTTGTTTTAGAGGGGAAACCATAACACATCAGACTTTAGATCAGTGATCCAGGAGAGAGCGAGGGAGCTAGAGCGGAGGGAGAGAGGGAGAGCGTGCGCGAGGGGAGAGAGAGGGTGAGAGAGCGGGAGCTGAGGGAGAGATGGGCGAGATGGTAGCGCGTACTGATGCTGGGAGAGATGGCTAGATATGAGTTTCTCTGTTGAGCTCGTAGGGTCGATCGCTTTGAGTCTCTGATCGCTATTGCTCTCTTATCTCTCTTCTCTCTCTATCTCTCTCTTATTTCTCTCCTTCTCTCCTTATCTCTCTCTCTCCCTCCCTCCCTCTCCCTCTCCTTCTCTCTGAAACACACAGACACACACACACTCAAACACACAGTGGCCTTTGGCTACCTAGCTTGGAAAGTAACAAATGTACAAATCAGTAGACCATTGAAATTATCAATCCATACAAACTGGCTCCGGCTCTAGAATTTGAAGAATTTGTCACGACCGCAGCAATGACTCAATCATATGCAGCAATATTACACAAACAATGCTCAAACTACCACCAGTATAATTTGGTGTCATTACATGGCCTCTGCTGAGTTGCAAACTTGAAATGCCAAGTAATTTTCTGTTGCTGAGCCTGAAAGTACAGAACAGGCTGCTGAGCATGTGTGTGTGTGTCGGTATGCACGTGTGTGTGCATTCATTTGTAAGCCTGTGTCTGCGTGCATATGTTTGTGTGTGTATGCATGTGAGTCTATTCATTTGTGTGTGTGTGTGTGTGTGTGTGCTTGCTTGCATTTATGAGTGTTTGTGTATCTGTGTTTGTGTGTATAAGTGTGTGTGTGAGTGAGTGCATGTATAAGTGTGTGTGTGTGTATAAGTGTGTGTGTGTGTGTCAGCATCATCGCTCCATCTCCCCCGCGGCTCCCAGGAGCTGACAACTGGATAATAGCTTTTTACTTTTCCAGAGCAAGGGCCTGGAGAGCTAATGTGATTATAATTCATTATTCAAATAGAAAGGTGAGGAGCCCTGCACAGGAAAGTAAGAGCATGATAATAGCATCATTACATTTTATTTATAATTCTGATTTTTGCAAACGTGGCAAGTCACTGATATGTGGGCCTAGGGAGATTTCTTTCCATCTGAAGGGCGGTATGCATCAACCCCTCTCGGAGATAAAGATGAACTGATTTAAAAGGGAAAAAAAAGGAACGTTTGTGTGAGGGGAGATTTGGAGAGGGGGAGGTCGGAGGGAGAGCGGCGCGGGGTTCATAAAACAAAGCGTAGCATCGATATCACAGAGAGAGAGAGAGACACAGAGAGACACAGAGAGACACAGAGAGACAGAGAGAGACAAGAGAGAGAGAGAGAGGAGAGAGAGAGATGAGAGAGAGAGAGAGAGAGAGAGAGAGCCCTGCCACGTTTCGTTTTGATTTAGAGTGTTCTTTGTTCTGTCCCTAACTGCCTTTGTTTGGACACACAAACGTGACGGTCAGGCAGGGCCTAAGGGAACAACAGGTCTCCTACACAGAGAGAGAGAGAGAGAGACAGAAAGACACAGAGAGAGAGTATCTCTCCGAGCAAGATAGAGGAGGAACCGTAACATTTGTCCTCCAGCTGATTCTCTTAAATGCAGGGGGCCTCAGTTCAATAACTTTATTTTTGGCCATCCAGGCAGCGTTAAGGCCTAGCAGATGTCATCACTGACTTCTACGGCTTTCCTCTTTCGCATGATGGGAAAAAAAACAAGGCGTTTTTCCTTTCAGAAGAGGTGCAATGGAATAGGAGAATCTAATGAAAAGGGGAGTATGTAAGGGTTTAATTTCAAAGGTGTGTGAGTGTGTGTGCCAGTGTGTGGGTGTGTAATTTCATAGGTAGGCCACCTAGCACAGAATCATTGGCACCATCCCCATTCGTACAAACAGCTTTGATGGTGTGACCATGATATAATGATTATACTAAATGTAATTAATTAAATGTAACATTCCAGTCTTCTTGGAAACTGAAATTCACCTCAGTTTGTCCTCTGCTGGACCCCACCCAGGTCAAATCTGATCGAAACACAGCAGACAGACGGAATTAAACGATGATCAGCGTCTCTCTTTGCAATATGAAGACTCCTATCAGACCACACACAATTATTTTTCCAATTCTGCTTTTCAACATAAACTTTGGTGTATCAAAATGAAGTGTAGACAAAATAGCGTCAGGACCATCAAAGTGTACCAAGGCTCCCTCCCATCGCCCCAGCGTAACACTGTCATAACAGGAGCATGGCTGGATCAGAGCACGGGCTGGATCAGACCTGGCTCACCCAGAGAGGCCCCAGCCTGGCGGGGCGATCAGGCTGACAGAGGCCTTCTCTCTCCTGGGTGTCTGTGAGGGTGTGAGGGGCCGGGGGCCCACGGCGCCATGCTGGCTTTTAACTTCAGTCACCTGCACGGAGGATAAACGGCAGGAACCATTAGTGAGGGTAGCTGGAGAAAAATGTGAGAAGGGACTAGTATAAAATAAAATAACTACTTAACACTTCCTTCTGTTCTGTTTCTTCTGTTTTTTTCTTGCAAAAATTTGACAATTATATTTATAAATACAGTATTTAATTATTTTAAGATCGATACATAATAACCTTTTTTCATTCCTTTTTCTTATCCCGTTCCTAATATCTGCATGTGTCCACAGTCACAAAGCTCGTTCACCTGATTCCTCTGAACCAGTGGATATCTGTTAGCAGCTGATTAGCAGCATGTCGCTTTCCCCTCGCCCTGCCTCCTCCTGGGATCAGTAGCGAGCAGGGGGGGGCAGCCATGCACGTAGATAGCATCTGCCCCCCCTCAACGCTATCTGCACACCCCCCACCCCCCCCCACACCCAACCCCACGCTATCTGCCCCATCACTGAGTTATAACACCCCTGAGGCTGCGAGGTCTGCACAGCATCAGGAAACAGCTCTCTCCAACGCCTCAAACCTATACAACACCACCAACCTCCTCCTTGATTGGCCGACGAAATCAGGAGCGGAAGACGATAGGGTCGTCATGTGCGTTGTGCTTCCTGTGTTATTTTCGCTGGTGTAATTGCCTCCTCTGACTGTCCTCCAGCCTCTGTTTCCCATGATCAACATTGTGTTGTCATTCCAGTGTTTGACTGATCAAGAGATACCAGGTCCTAATACTTCCGTATGTGTGTACTAAGATGAAAGCATCTGCTGATTGAGTGCATTATGATTAATACAGTCACAGGCCTTAGAGTCCTGTAGTCAGTAGCCTGTCAGGATGGTCTACCTATGGGGGGGGGAACCTGACCTTGTGGGGACGGGGGGCGGAGGGCGGTCATTATCGTGGCACCAGGAAGATCGTTCCCCACCGACTGCAGACGCTGTCTAGATAAGAGTGAGGGATGAGTCCTGAACTCCACCCACTCGCTCCCTCCTATCCAACACACAAGTCCTCCCCCCTCTCCCCACCCCCTCTCTCCCCCCTTCCCAACGTGCCAGTCCTCCCCCACCTCCCCACCCCCTCTCTCCCCCCTTCCCAACGCGCCAGTGCTCTCCCATCTCCCAGTCCCAGAGCAGGCCTCATCAACCTGGCTGCTACGCGGAAGCAAAGAGGCCACCACTGAAAGCAAGCAGATAGAAATCTCTGAGACGTACAGACGGAAACAGTGTCGTGGCCTGAAGCATTCCGTTTGAACTCTCTGCCAGCGACGTACATTGTTGTAAAGTCATGACCCGTTGATGGATGACGGATATCTTGTATTTGACATTTTTTTTTACAAATGCACTTTGACAGCATGCCGCTTGCGATACAACTTAATTCCCAGTCTTATCGTCCTGAAATTGTTCGTGTTGCGTTTGTTTTAATTTGCTTGCATCCAGAGCAGTTCTCAGCTGAGTGAAGCATCAGTAAGCACCAGTAAATACAGGAGGAGCAGTGATGCCTCAGGGATCAGATGAAATACAAACAAACAGACAGAAACGGAGAAAACAGACAGTGGAGAGAGAGGGAGGGAGGGAGGGAGGACAGAGAGGGGGAGGAGAGAGAGAGAGGGAGGAGAGGGAGGAGGGAGAGAGGGGGGGAGCGGGGGGGGGGAGTCTAATTACAGTAATCCAACAGTACAGATAGGCTTCTATGGTGACTGTGGAGTGTTGTTTGGGGGGAGAGGGGGCGGGGGGCTGTTATACCTCCAGTAGAGGGTGGTGGGAGGGGGGTGGTTAGAGGGGTCTGGGACTCAGGATCCTGCTTCCTCCAGAGCCTCTCTTAATGCTCTGTCGCCCACCCGCCCCCTCTGCCCCGCCCCTCGCCGTTCCCAGCGAGCGCAGCGGAGGGAATTGTGGGAAGACTGATGCCTGCCCCACTTTGGCTAATTAATCATCTCTCCGACGCTTCGCGAGACGCAGTGGAAATGTACGGCTGGATGAGAGGTTTCCACGGCAGCACAGATACATCACTGGGCGTGTGCGCGCGATGTGAGGAAAAATCCACCCCCCCCTTTCCCCATCCACCTCCCTGAGAGCCAGTACCATCTTTCTCCACATCACCCAAGCGTCACTCTGGGCTGCAGTACATAACTTAGCTGCTGGAACGACTCCGTGCCCCACTACTGTATATCCTCTCGCAGAGCTTGCCAGGTGAAGATCCCCCTTTCCAGACGTCCGGGCTAAACCCGAGCCCCGGCGCTGAGCCTCCGGTGGATCCCGGTGCTGTGCTGATTGGGAGCAGCTGGGCTGCAGTGCAGTGTCCCGACCGAGGCTGGAGCCAGAGGCGGGTCCCGGGGACAGTGAGTTATGGCCTGCTCCCTCCCAGGGCAGGACACCCCCTACAGGCCGTTCTAATGAACGACCCCGGGAGCAGGTAGAGTGGGCGTACGGACCGTGGGTCCTCTCCTGGCGCCGGGCCAGAGGCAGAGTGGAGATACTCTGTCTTCCACCTGAGAAGATGGAACACCAGACCTGGGGAGAGAGCCGACATGTCGGGCTCTTCTGCCTCCTTCTCATCCCCTCACCATCGGCTTTTCGTCTTTGTTCGTGGAAGCACAGCACGCTATACGCTGTGTGAGTGTGGGAAGATGCAGCTAGCCAGCTAGCTAGGTAGCTAACAGCTGCTTTAGCTTAGCCAACATTGTGGCATGGACCTATTCCCCTCTGACCTTGAGAGACAGCAGGATTCGTGAGATCACGAGGATCTATCACGCCAGGCTCCAAGTTATCCATTTGTGCCCGGACCACAGTGGTTTGGACCAATCACCCTCCTATGAGGAACTTCTGACAGCTACGGGGGTGTGGCTGAAGTTTTCTGTGATTGAGGGGCATAAACAAATGGTTCATCCAATCCAAGTATTTTTTGAAAGTGCTTGCCCTATTCCAAATCATTTCCAAGGACGACTTCCCAGATGGATATGTGTAACAAACCATCTGGCAAGTCGGGTTAATTCCCCCGCAGAATAGTGGCTGAATAGAGACTAGATGGCGAAGTATATAATCCTCCATGTGACAGTGTATTAGGTCTCACTTACACACGGCTGAACCTACATTCCCTTCACACCTAAAAAACGACAAGAAAAATGTTTGGAGTAGTTTTTTTTAACACACACACTGTCAACACACAAGTCTGCAGTTGATCAAAGGCCAGCCAGAGCTCTGGTTACCCTACATCAGGTGTCTTGGAAACACTGGGGCTGTTTTCAAAGCTGATTCAATGAAACCCTTCTCCCAGTGGATCACATGTTGGATTGATCCTGACCCACGGCTGACTCTCTCTCTCAATAAACAGGAATGACACCCTGCTCCAGAGCCCTTCTGATTGTTGCTTTTGGCTCCTTGTCCTGGACTTTGATGTCAAATCACTAAAGAACCTTGGGTGCTAAACTAAATAAGCTACTAAACCAAACACAGAGCGCACTTCATTGTTGTTTTATGTTGCCAAACTTTCTTTTTCTACCAACACACACACACACACACACCGTGCATACACCCGACCTCCTTCTTGGCCAGAGACTGCACAGCCCTAATGAAAATCTGCTGTCGTTATTTGACTGATCGCACGAACAGCCAATCGGAACCCCGCTATTCTTAAATTGATTTCACATAAAGCAACAGTGGCCCGCTCTTTGTGTTACAGTGTGGAAAGTGATGTAGTCATCCTTTCCATCTCATACTGCATATGAAGAAAGAAAAATCAGAGTGACATTCAAAACCCTATGTGATAGCATGTACAATGCAGAAAAATAGTTTCATCTCATCTTCTCCTAGCCCCCTCCACCCCCCACACACACAAAACATTGTGCCTTGCCAGATACATTTGAGTAAAATATATCAAATTAATGACTCCTTTACAAAGCTTGGGTCATGTACCTTTTGAGGGTTTAAGATGCCTCTGTGAGTTATCATGTCATCATACCTTCATGTCACTGCGTTATTATTCGGAGGATCGCTGACGCTCGGATCGAGTTTCACTTTTTGTTTCTTCTGGGTTCTCGATCGGGGCCCGCTGGGCCACTCATAAGCAGGAGACTTTTAGGACTTCATAAGTTTTCCCAGGGAAAGCCACAAGACTGATTTAGCTGTAATCTTATCCAATGTCTTTATAGAAGCCAGATCTTCCTCCTTGCTATGCAGTCAGACTCAGATAGTGGATATAAGCCGTGGAAATACCAGAGCCCGTTCCTCGGTAACAGGCCAGAGAAGAACAGAGCCATTGCAGAGCCAGTGAAGTGTGGGGGGAAAAAGTAACCTTAATAATACATTGGATCGTCTAAAGACTCGGATGGTCAATGAAGTGACTAAGAACTAGGACTTTATACTGTATAGCTCAGGACTGCTTCCATGTAAAAGACAGACACAAAGGGTCTATGTTGTGTAATGTAACGCTTTATCTCTATAAGACAGGAATTCACTTTTCTCTTTCAGAAAAGGGTATACTGTTACATAAAACATCTATATAGTGTGAATATGCAAGGAAGAAAGAGAGGGAAATAGAGGGAGCCAGAGAGGGAGCCAGACAGAGAGGGGAGAGAGGCTCTTTAAAGAGATCAATTCATTCTCCAGAATGGGTGGAATGAGTTTGTAGCTGAGCAGCACGCTGAGGCAAGAGAGGCCTTTAGACTCTGGTCAGAGGCAGGTAGGCCTAGACATGGGCTTTTGCTAGATATGAAAAAACGTACAAATGCTAGAGTTAAGTATGCACTCCGGTTTATTAAGAAAAATGAAAACACAATGAGAGCGGACTCGCTTGCCAGAAATTTACAGAACAATAACCCAACTGACTTTTGGAAAGAGGTCAAAGTAATGAACAATAACAAAACACCTCTTCCGTCTGACATTGAAGGTGTTAGTAGCCCAGAAAAAATTGCTGAGCTTTGGCGTGAGCACTACTGTAACCTTTTTAATTGTGTTAAAAGTAATCCAGTTAGGATCAATCATGAACATAGTGATATCTCACCAGATATGATAGTCAGGGCAGCAGATATCTATGATGCCATTAACATGTTGGATAACAACAAAGCCTGCGGTATGGATCGTATATCTGCAGAACACCTCAAGTATGCCAGCCATAAGCTCTGCCCTTTGCTTTCCATGTGTTTTAATGGTTGTCTGGTTCATGGTGTCCTGCCAAATGCTATTATGTCTGTAATATTAGTGCCTGTGCTTAAAGACAAGGCTGGTAAGCTCAACAGTATTGACAATTATCGACCTATTGCATTAGCCAGTATCTTGTCTAAAGTACTGGAGAGAATACTGTTGAATAAGCTAGAAATGTATATTCTTACTACTGACAATCAGTTTGGGTTCAAAAGAAAACATGGCACTGACCTGTGTATCTATGCTCTTAAAGAGATTGTGTTCAGGTACACTAGCCTGAACACATCTGTATTTCTATGTTTTATTGATGCATCAAAGGCATTTGACAGAATAAATCATGAAAAATTGTTTGTAAAACTGTTAGATAGAGGTGCCCCTAAATTTCTAGTAAGAATTTTAGTGTTTTGGTATGCCCATCAAACTTTTTGCGTTAAATGGGACAATGTTTTATCTGCTCCTTTTTGTGTAAGCAATGGTGTGCGGCAAGGAGGAATTCTGTCTCCTATGTTATTTAATGTTTATATGGATGACCTCTCTAAGCAACTTCAAGAGTGTAAGACTGGGTGTGTGGTGGGAGAGAGTATTATCAACCACCTCATCTATGCTGATGATTTGGTCATCATGTCGCCATATAGTGCCGGGCTACAGCAACTGCTTCAAGTGTGCTCTAGTTACGGCATCCAATATGACATTAAGTTCAATCCAAAGAAGAGTGTTATTATGATTGTTAAAACTAAGGAGGATCAGAAGCTAACGTTTCCTTCATTCTCACTGTCAGACTGTACTCTACAGGTGGTTAGAAAGGTACGTTATTTAGGTCACATCATCACTGATGATCTTTGTGATGATGATGATGTCCAGCGCCAGTGCTGTAAACTCTATGCACAGGCCAATATGTTGGCACGCAAATTTCATATGTGCACAGAAGATGTGAAAGTTAGTCTCTTCAGAGCTTACTGTACCCCTTTTTACACAGCTCACCTCTGGTGTAAATATAGAACAGCTAAACTGAGGAAGCTGCAGGTAGCGTATAATGATGCCTTTAGGATCCTCCTTAAGCTTCCAAGGTGGACTAGTGCTAGCTCCTTGTTTGTGACAAGTAATGTCCCCACCTTTCATGCTGTGTTGAGGAATTTAATGTATACATTTATGTGTCGACTTCTTGAGTCAAAAAACAAAGTAATAATTGCACTCACTGACACTAAACAGAGTGATACAAGGTACTCCTCTGGGCTGTGGAAACATTGGAATCGATGCTTGTATGTATTTTAATCTGTGTTGACTTGTATTTGTATTGTATTTGTATTGTCTTTTTATATGGAACTTTGAGTCCGAAATAAAGTATTCATTCATTCTGCTAAATAGTTCAAGCATTTGCTGAAAGCTGGACATGACCAGGCGGTGTGCTTGTTTACTGGTGATGAAAGATAATTTCATGTGACTTTAGTGGGGAAAGGCGTCATCTGATCGGCCTCATTCCTGAGGGTGAAGTATTACTGTGGAGTCCAGAAGCACAGCACGATGATGCTGATGACATATCGGTCTGTTCAACACTGGGAGCTAGCTGAAAGCTCTGGCTGGATGGGTCAATTTGGATGCACCAACCATGATAAATTCATGAATATGCTAAAACTGAGACTTTAATAATAACAGCAGCAACAGTCGAGCTACTTTGTGAATCTCTCCAGACCATGAATGTCTTTTGTTCAGAAAACACCTTATATTTTAAAAAAGAAGCCATGCAGAGGTTTAGGTTTTCAGGTGAATAAGCTGTGTGTTTTCGTTGGTGATCGGCGCACATTCAGACGTCAGGACTTCTAAAGGCAGGATCGGGATAGATCCGATGTGACATGACACGCGGCAGATGTATCTATAACGTACAGCGGGGGAGGTGAAACGAAATGATCCCCTGAAAATGTCTTTGAGGGATTTTAAAGGCACCTCTTTTTTTCCCTTCTTCTTTGATGCTATCAATATGGACATTGATACGTTGTTTTTATTGACATGTGTTTGATTTAGGAAAATTGAAAACATGTTGCGTGGTTACGCGACTTGGGTTGGAGTTGCGTGCTTATTCTGTTGGTCTGTGATGTGTAATAACAGTCCTGTGTATGGAACTGGTCGGCCTCTTCAGCAGCATTCCAACTATTCGACAGAGATCAGTCGAAAGATCAAAGGTCAATTCTATTGAAAACTTTGACTGTCATTGAGGTGCATTTGATTTGACTCAATCTTGGCACTTTGGGGAGTCATCCATTGTTTTCATTGACCTAGGTATGTTGAATTAAGTTCACCCAAAGTACAAAACAGTATTTGACTGTATTTGGAAACAATGACTGCCCTGGTTTCCCTAGAGTCAAATGTTTAAAATTGTGCAGTATGTAGTTATGAAAGAGCCTGTAATTTGACTTTACATCCAGTGATTTGTTTCTTTAGTATGTGTATTTTTCACATTATATTATTCAATAGTTTGGAGTAAGGTTACATCTCACGTTTTATAAATAAAGCGCATATGGTCTCTATCACGCGTGGACGGACTGAAGGCAAGAGAGCATTGACAACACTGGATCAAGACTCAAACAAACTGTCTATCCGCGATGTGGTCGGGAGGTTGTGTCCGTGAGTTTCGCTTGGCCAGTGAAATAACATACGAGGAGACATTCTTCGGGGCATTTCTGAAGTGTTCATAAGAAAGAGAGCTGTTTAGTGGTGCTAGACATGTGAACCCTGACTGAACCCCGAGGTTTGGCAGGCGGCTTCGCAGAGTGCATACGATGAGGCGTTTGGGTTTGAATCGGAGAAGCTGACATCAGGCAGGCAGCAAGACATGATATCTTATTTTCCTGAGCTGCACTGACACAAATTCAACTTCACTTATTATTTTCTCATGGCTGTAAAAGTTGCACAAAGAACTCTGGCGTTCTGCACTCACATCTGCAGGGACCCATCACTTTTAATTCACGTAATTTGAAGATGTCTTTTATGCCAAAGGATAAAGACATTCGATCTGTCACTGTTCTTATTTTAAGATAGAAGAAATCCTTGACCCTCAAGACCCTCAAATTAAGAGAAAGAATCCCCATTGCATGTGCATGCAATTGTATCTGCCAATCTTGCGTGAATTTAAGACATGTGGACAAGCCTTAGCATGTGTGCACGTGTGTGTGTGTGTGTGTGTGTGTGTGTGTGGAGGGATGTGTGTGTGTATATAGCTCAAGCAAAGTAAAGGAAAACTGCTTAAAGTTGAGTCTTCAGGCAATGAAAAACTTACTATTAAATTATTAAATGATTTATCTTATTCGAGCTAAGCAAAGGGGTGATGTACAGAGTGTTTTAATCATTGCCTTGGTTTTAATGTGTGACTAGGTAGGTTGACATATGTAAAGCGGGAAATTGTACATGGTAATTCTAGCTTGTGTTTACTCATCCTGCTTTGGGTCGTGTTATCCTGAGGGCTGTGGCAGCGCGTGTCACCTTCACTGCCACGCTCGTTCGCCCGGCTGACTGTGACCTCGGCAATTAAAGCTGAGCAAATACTCTGCCCATCACGCCACATGAGGACGTGAAATTGGTCTGCTTCAAGCACGTCCACGGGAGCAGATGCAAGAGGAGATTGGCAGAGACGTGCAAAACACCAGAACCCAGAGAGCCAAAACCAAAGCTCTTTAAAAAGACCCTTGGTTTTGTGTGGAAGCGACGCAGGCCTGTTTTGTATGAAGTGCTGGGCCTCTTCAGATCTCAGGATAACTGTGCTGTCATTACTTCCTGCTGGATGCAGTTTATGGAGTTCATGACTTGTTAGTGACAAGTTAACTACGCGCTCTAATGCATGGATCCATTGTCTTGACAGGAAGTGGATTGGTTTGGCTTTTGTCAAGGATTTAAGTACAGGTGAATTACAGGTATATTACAGGTGAATTACAGTTTTATTACAGGTGAATTACAGGTGTATTATTGGACTATTACAGATGTATTACAGTTAAATTACAGGTATATTATAGATATATTCTACACCGATAAAATCCATATTTCAGGAATATTACAGGTACATTACAGATATTACAAGTACATTGCAAGAATAGTACAAGTATACAACATACAGACATTACAGGTACAAAAGAGAAACATTACAGGTATTTAACAGGTATAATACAGATATGTAACAGGCATACTACACGTGTATTATAGGTACTTGACATGTCAGTCCTTGGTCCCTGTTGTGACAGATGTGCTGTAGCCCATGTGTCTCGACTTCTCCCGTCACCGTGGAGACTGTGCCACATTCCGAGAGGACTTCTGGCTAGACAGCAACACCCTGACGACGGCCAGAACGACGTGGGTATTAGCATAAGTGCCATGTTCGATCCATCAGAAGAGGACTTTAATGATTTCTGCTTCTCCCCCTCCTCCTCAGTCGGGCTTGGTTTTGGGAGGAAGTCGTGAGCTGGTGGATGAGAGAGGCAGCTTGTTTGAATTGATTTTGCTCCAGGAGTAATCTGGAGCAGATTGCTGGAATCAGGGAGGGTTTGCGGCCATTTCCTTTCATGCTCATCTTCTATGTCTGTAGTCACCCTGGACGTAAACATGCGGGCCCCAGATGCATGGAAGGGACTTTTCTACCATTACACGCTTTGAGTACACAACCCCAAAAACGCATCCCTGGGCCAATGTCACACTCTGACTCCTCCTTCCTGTCACTGTGGCTCTCTGGGTAATGTAGTCTTTTTTGTCCTGCAGACAACACGTCTGAGAAGCCAGTAATTTTTTTTTAAAGAAACACTGAAGTGGTTGTACAGTCGTGCACTACAACACTCCAACTTTTACATCCCCTTGACATTGAGTTAACTCCTGTTAACTCAAAACCTGTTATTGTGTGCTCCTTCAGGTTGCGTAACCCCATCTCTCATCTCCGGGCATGCGGTAAGGAGACCTGTGTTTTCAGGGAAACTCCGAGGTGACTCAGAGGACTCTCTGGAGAGGCGTTTTCCTCACGGCCATCCTGTGGCACTGGAGAAAAAAACCCAGAGAGTTGAGTGGGCGCCAAGGTGCTATCGCATGGCTCCAGGCCAAGCCGTCATCTGCTAGTGATCTGTTAGCTTGTTACAGGAATCCTCATAAACATCTCGCGCCAGTTCATTAGCATTGGACCTTTTTTTTCTTTTTTCGCGGGGCCTCCTGGAAACAGGCCATGATGAAAACAGTGAGGCAGCGACACTCACATGGCTGCTGTCCGGTCAGATAAGGTGGCGCTGCCAGGGTGGGGCTGGACGCAGGCCCACAGGGGACCCGCCACGCACGGCCGGGTGGGAGGATGTGTGTGTGTGTGCGTATTAGTTTGGGTTTGTGTGTATGTATGTATGTATGTATGTGTGTGTGATTTTGTACGTGTGTTTATGTTTATTATATTTAAAAAGGCACAATATGCATTACTTTTTGATAGGTATGGAGATGACTATGTGTATGATTGTGTCTGCATGCGTTTGTGTGAGTGTGTGTGTGTATGTATATAGTTCAAAAAGTAAAGGAAAACTGCTCATAACTGCCATGACTGGCTGAGTTAAGCTATTAGAAGCATAGACGTGTTAACATCACGACAAACCTGCACGTCTGATTCTCATTCCAGCCAGGGTCAACTCAAAGGTCTCCGAGTCTGTTTACTGAGAACGACCCTCAGGCAACACGCAAGCAGCAATATAAACATACAAAAAAACACTGCATCTACATTAGCAGGCATGGTCATATCAAATCATTAATACATGAGTGCCAATAAATATCATGTCAACTTTTAATGTTATTCCCACAGTTTTCAACTATTTTTTATCCAAATTACAAGACTCGATGTGTGGTTGATTTTCTTGTACAGGCCTTCCCTCGAGACCACCTCCAGTACCTACCCACAGTTACTCCATCAGACCATGAAGCCACTGAGCTTCAAGGAGACCTAAAATGGCCGCCCTGTCACACCTTCCAGGAAGCCACTGAGCTTTAAGGAGACCTAAAATGGCAGCCCAGTCACACCTTCCATGCAGATTGTCCCTCCATATGGTTTGACTTTGCACCCACTTTTCCACTTGAGGACTTAATGCAGACACAGAAGCACACCTGCCAGGCATTAGGCCTCTGGTCATCCAACCTCTCCTCTCTAAGATAACACTGTTTCCATCAGCTGATAGCAGAGGCACCGGGAGGCAACGTTGAGCAGCTGGAGACAAAATGGAGTAAGTTTACAAAATTACAAAATGGAGGAACTTTTCATCTGCTGCCTTGATGTAAAAAATGTTTTTAAGAAACAGCAGAGACTGTAGATTTACGGTTCTGTTTGAGCACACTGATTTTTAGATAAGTACATACACAGTTGCACACAGTATGTAATATAAAGTACCCTGTATAAAATCGTACAAGACAGTTTACATAGAACACAGTATTGAATTTTACAGCAATTGTAAATTATTCCTTTTAACGACCAATGGTGCGATTGAAAGACAGGTCGACTCAGAGAGAAGGAAAGAGACAGCAATAGAGAGAGATAGGGAGAGAGAGACAGAGATAGATGAAGGGAGACAGTTAGATAGAGAGAGAGTCAAAGAGAGAGGGAGCTAGACAGAGAGGGAGCTAGAGAGAGAGAGAGAGCTAGAGAGACCTAGAGAGAGAGCTAGAGAGAGAGAGCTAAAGAGAGATAGAGCTAGAGAGAGAGGGAGCTAGAGAGAAAGCTAGAGAGAGAGAGAGCTAGAGAGAGAGAGCTAGAGAGAGAGAGCTAGAGAGAGAAAAAGCTAGAGAGAGAGCTAGAGAGAGAGAGGAATAAAGAGTGAGAGAGGAACAAGGAGAGAAAGAGGGAGCAGCAGAGAGGCCAGGAGTGGGGGCTGTGGTGGGGCAGAGTTTGTTTGGAGGCTGGGGAGATTGGTCATGGTTTCTGTGGAGGTTGTTGTTTGCGTGGGGTGCAGGAGCAGGCTCAACGTGGTGGGGGTGCAGGGAAGGGGGGAAGGGGGTGAAGGGGCGCAAGCTTCCTGTCTGGGAGCACAGGGTAAGGGGGCGTCTTCTTAACTGCTGTCTCACAACAAGTGCAGGGGTGGTTGTGGACTGGGACAAGGGCTGGGAGGGCCAGAGAGGGCCAGGGAGAGCCAGAGAGGGTCAGGGAGAGCCAAGGCAGGGTTCAGAGAAGTCATCTGTCCTGGCCTGGAAAGATTTCACGCTTCTGGCTGTCCAGATGATTTGTGCGGACCAAGGCTGATGCATAGCTACCTGCTGGGAGAGTCTCTCAATGGGTTAACCTAACACAGATGTATCTCCCCATGCCATGCCTGATAACACACACACACATGCAGAGCATCCCTTACACTCTGTACCCCACACAGAAATACACACATAGTAATTCAACAGCAGACACAGATGGACACCCCTTACACACACACACACACACACATACACAAACACGCACACACAGAGATAGACACACGTGAATAGAACCCCACACATGTACGCAAGCATGTAGTCCGGAGGACCCAAGTGCACTCACAGATGTACATTTTCCACAGACAGGCAGACAGATATATGCGCATACCACACAGATACAATTGAACATGGATTACCTTAGAGCACAAAAATTGTAATAGACAAGCACACACATACTTACACACACCCACTCACACACTTACAGACACCTACTTTCGCACACTCACGTCCACTCTCTCACACACACACACATGGACATCACAGACAATGAATTAAACATTCACCCATTTCTGAATTTCTTAATGACACTTTTTAACATGGTAATAACTAAACAATGTTTTGACTTTTCCAGAATTAGACTCAACTGAATTAACTAAAATAGCCTAATTAATTGTAATTAGGTGCTTTATTGTAATTAAACATTTTGATTTGTTTTTCCATAAAGTAATCCATAAAAAAAGGATCAATTTTCTATCAATCGGCTTTACTCTCATCAAGAAAATCTATATTTTGTCATTACATTTTAAACACTATTTAATTGAATTTTCAAACTCAGCTGTTTTGGTTTGGTGCTCGATCTCTGCAGCTAAGACCTCACAGAAGCTGCATTGAGGCCTCTCTGTCCTGATCTGGCTATAGAACCGCCACAGAATCATGTCACAGTTGAGAGGAGAACCAGGAGCAGATGCATGAGTAATGAACTCTGACACCAGGCAGCGTGGCCAACACGACGCATAAAATATGCAAGTTAAAATCTACGCCCATACACTCAGCTTATGTTATTGGATGGGCAGATCTCTGTCATCTCTGGTTAAGTGGGTAAACTTCCTTCTCGGGAGTGGCAGGGACGTGTTCACATCTGGAGGGGGGGTGGGGGGTGGGGGTTGGGTGGGGGGGGGGTGGGGTGTGGGTGGGGGGGGGGACACGCCTCATGGTCTGTGACAGAGGCTTCTTCTGAACATCTGGTTCCTCCAGACCCCACTAGGAGCAGGAACCAGCCTCCAGTTGTCTAACACAACCCCCCAAAGCCCCCCGACACACACACGCATGCACAAATGTACAGACACCCACATACAAATACACACACAGCCACACACACACGCAAACACACAGAGATACAGACACACCCACACACGCAGACCCATACACTCACACACGCACACACTCACATTCGCCTTTCTCATTTCCTCTTGTGAATTTGATTCAGTGTATCTATTCGCCAGAGTCCTGTGTTCAGTGCGGCAGGTTCATGGAGCAGAATGGTTGTGTTGTGGAGGTTTTGTGATTTCACTTTTCCGGGTCTTCTTGGTTCCTCCAGGACTCACGGCCAGCCTGACTGAGTTCAGGGTCAGCTCGGTGGGTCTGCTTCCACACGACACTCACTCTTCCATCTCTTAGATTTACCTCACACGGAAAATACCACGCACACACACACACGCAGGTCGAAACACGCACACAAACACATATAGAAACAAACACACACACACAGATAGATAACACACACAGAAACACATGCAAATAGAAACACACACACAAACACACGGAAGACTTCTTTTATCTATTATTTTATTTTTTAGAACTGAGAACTGTATTTACTGTATCTAATTAAACGTTTTTGGTATTTTATCAATTTGGAATGTTACCTTGCGCAACAGTTAAATTATCATTTGCACATTACATTGCTAAGTCCCAATTAGAGCCGAGCAAAACACTTCTGGCCACCCTCTGAAGGTTTTCCTGACCCCTCCAGTATTCATTACCCCTGTTAACCCCTATTTAACGTGTGCTTTCAGACTCTATATAAAACAGCAGAAAATAAATTGCTCATGGTAAGGGAGCTTCCTCCGTTTCCCACTGGGACCTCCAGCCTTTAAGATACCACATCTCCAGAGGACTGCACCCCAGCACTGTTGTTACAGTAATTACACTATGCTGTGAGCTGTAATGAGGGTCGAATCGACCCGTGGCTAAGTGTGTATCATTACTAATAGAAAAACAATCAGTTGGCTTTTCCCACATACCAGTTTTGGGGTTTGCATAAGAACACTATTATATGGCCTATTGATTAAAAGGGGGAATAGGGACTTAAATCAATCACGTGTGTGTGTGTGTGTGTCTGTGTGCGTATGTGTGTGTATGTGTGTGCATGTTTGCATGCGGGTGTATGGGTATGTGTGCATGCGTACGCATGTATCCATAACATCCATCAAAAACATTTGCCACTGAACGCTTTTCTATTTCCATAAAAGTAGAAAGTAGCAAATAATGCATCGACGATACCACGGTAAATAAATACCATACTACTTCTCTGCTAAAATATGGTTTCTCCTGTTGTGCCTTTTGACACCAGACACTGCTTCAGAAGCACACGGAGGAGGAACCGGAGCGCGGTCTGGAGTTTCACATCCTTGTTGTTCTAGAGAGCGACTCTCCACAAGACCGATTCGTTTGGTTCCCCTGAGCAGCGATCAGTTGTAGTCCTGCCTCTGCTGAACAGGCATGCTTTACAAAACAGGATGACAGGTAATTACAAAAAAACTCCTGTAAGCTCCACACACTGTCACTCTACATAATACTTCACTCCCAAACAATGAGTCACAGGAGAGCCGATCTAGACCCGGAGAGGAGAGGAGGGCGTTTGTTTTGGTCTCTTTGCTGACCGACTGAGTGAACCCGTGACTTTGTAATTGAAATGACCGGGAGGACATACAATTACAGACCAGTCTGTCAACCAGGGTCAATCACTGTCAACAACCTGATAGGCTGCAGATGCATGGGAGAGTTTTGCTCAGTGGTCAGAGTACTTTAGTGTAGATAAAGAGATTGCAGGTTCAAATCCCCTGTATGCTGTTTATAACTTTGGACAAAAGCATCTGCTAAATTACGGTTTTATTGATATTATACATCCCGTCATGTTCCAGCCCAATGTCTTAAGATAAAAACCGATCAAATCCACCAACTACTTCCAAGTAATTGATTCACATTATTAACCCTGTCTTGCTGTGAAGTGATCCTTGGTGCCAGAGTTCCACCTCAGCTTAACGCTAGCTGTTAGCCGTTAGCCATTAGCTTCCCACAGTAGTCGGTCTGTCACAGTTCCACCAGCTTACCCAGAGCTGGGCACCCTCTCCCCCGGGTCTTAAGACATTTGGCTGAGTCTCCCTGTACTTGATTTATCTGGCCTTCACATGCCAGTGATCGACTGCAGCTGATAGAAGCTGTCAAATGCAACTCTCATCACCTCAGACTCCCTACCCAGAGAGGGCTGTTTAGATGGAGGGGACAGGCCTGCAGCAGACCTCCCTGATTTAGCCTGGACTTGCTCCTCTGAAAAATACTGCGTCTGAAGAGAGAGTTTCCGTTGTTTTTTAATGGTTGGTTGTACTTTGGATCTCCCCCGATCTAACCGTCATGATGTGTCTATAACCTTGAACCCCGTTCTACAACGTGGAGGAGCACTGGTTTGGTAACACTACATTTTATACAGATATGAAGACGGTGAGCACTGAGAGGTAAAATAATAATAGTAAGAAAAGTGTATTTTTATCTACAATTATGATAATAACGTATTCAATTGACAGATGTTTATAAATGACTTTGATCTATATGTATATACCCTACCACTGAGCTATAATCATCCCAGTTACTGAGCTATACCCATCCCAGTAAAAATATAATATAATTCAAGCCAGTAATACGTCACCTGACTTGACTGGGTACGTGCTGCTGCAACCGAACTACGCAGCGGCCTGGGGTGGAGGGATCTGTACCCTGACAGGAGCCGACCATACATGCTGTTTGGGTAAGATCTTTCCCTCACTCGTCCTCTCCCTTCTCTTCATGGACTCCAGTCCAGTTGTGCAATGAACTAATACAAAACAAATTGTTTGTCGTAATCCTCCACAGAAATATTTTTATTTCCCTTGGTTTCTGGAATGACTCTGCTGAACAGCATGGAGTGTGACTGCAGTGAGGTCACTCTGGCTTACATTCAGAAGCGTTATCATGATATTCCAGAGAACACTAAAACCGCCAAAACTAAATTTATCCCATAATAAAGGCAATAAGAATAAAATTTGAGTGGAAAAACTGTCCTCAGAGAAATATTCTTTCCTATAGTCAACAGTGTCATCTTGAACAAATTTGTCACAGAAAACGTAATTTCCAACAAAGACGCCGCAAAAGCAAGTTAAGCACAGTCTTGATGTTGTTTTTTTTTCCTTCAATCTACAAAACAAATAATAAATAAAAAAGAAATGAACCCCCACAAAAAAAAATTGTGTCGGGGCTGCCACTTACCGCAAAGCTCCAGAAGAGATCCCGAATGCCGATCTGTGATCTAACCTCCTTCCCAGGGAAACCTCTCCCAGCTGGGCCAGCGTGACCTGGTGCTCGGCCCTCCCAGGCTCGCTGTGGCCAGCCCCCTCCACCGGCATCTGGGGATGGCCCTCGCCCCGGCGCTGGGAGAGGAGGAGAGGAACCCCCTCCTGTTAGCCAGCGGAGCTTCAGAAGGCCCCACAGAACAAAGACCGGTCCTTTGTCCCTCTCCATCCCATTCACTGGTCTCAGGGCCGCGCCCAAAAATCTGTACCCCAACACTGTAACCCCAAATCTGTCTGTGCGACAATGCAATGTCTGTAGCCCGGATACAGAAAGCCCAACCATGTCTGGAACCTCAACACTGTAATTCAAACGTCTTCTGAACCCCAACACTTTATGCCCAACATCGCAAAACAATAAAAAATGAATCACTGTGCCATCTAATTGTGGACATAAACCTCTTTTTGAATAGATTTCTTTTTCACTCTCATCAGTCAGTATTGTGTGTATGTGTGTGCTTGAACTGGTTGTATTTGTTATTTAACTATCAAGCTGAGCACTGGTGTGGTCATGCTGGGTGTGGTGCAGCATTCACCACAGAAGAAGTCCTTCAAACATCCCCTGCATCACCGCCGGTCCTCTGAGCTGCCGGGACCAAACTCTCTCGGTGGCTGTGTTTGCTCATGCTCTTATTAAGCACGCACAGCTTTTCTGCTCCGGTGTTCATTTGGCTGCAGGTGTCCAAGAAGAGATGGGGCGAGAGAGAATGAGAGAGAGCGTGAGAAGAGAGAAAGAGAGAGAGAGATAGAGAGAGAAGAGAGAGAGAGAGAGAGAGAGAAAGAGAGAGAGAGCAGCACCCAGGACATCCAGTGTGGCTGAGTCTTAAACACAGATTGATGGAGCAATATCACAGCAGCCTGAGGTCTAGGTTTGTCAAGGCCGGCAGCAAATAAGGCAGCCCGGCTGTGTGCTTCCCCCATCCCTCCAGCATTCACTCAGGAGAGAGGAGAGAAAGGAGGAGGAGGAGGAGAAGGAGGAGAAGGAGGAGAAGGTTGATGAGGATCCAGGGGGAGTCGGGGGGCGAGTGACTGCCCCTGTTCCACTCAGCCATCTTGATATCCGACGTCTGAAAGTTCACTTTGGAGGAGTGTTGATGCGAGACGGGGGGAGGTCGTCCACGCATTGACACGAAAGTGATCAAGAACCAGCTGTTAGAGTCAGGTTGCCATGTCCACAAACATCTGTGACTCATCTCAGCCCGTTTGAAGGAAATATAAGATTTTACCCCTCTGTTTTTCTTCTGTTTTTCTTCTGTTTTCCCTTTCGTCCTCAGACGTGTATTTCGCTCACAGCTCCTCTGCCCATCTGTTCTTTGTAACACGTCGAAAACTCCATAGGAACTGCAGACGGGTAACAGATAGGGGAATATCCCAACAACTGTGTACTGATGTGCAAAATAATGGCCCCTTTGTTGCATGATATCCAGGAAACACCAGCTGTATATCTAAATAGATCTGATCATAAAATGAAGTATTAAATCATAAATAAAAGACATGCAGGATTAAGAACCGGATGTGCACGTCGCTTCGGATGAAAACGTCTGTTCAAATAATAAATTAATTGTATCAAATATCTTTGTGCATTTATTGGGCGCGCCGTGTTGTGAAAACTTATAGTAGTTAATATTCCAAGCACTGAAACCCACATTGTTATAATGGCTATAGTGTTGTGTTTGTCAGTGCACAGTACCAACTACTGTGAGGGGAGATTTCCATTCTGTTCTTGGAAAAGTCTCGACAAAGAGGCCCATCGTCCAGTTTCACACATTTCGTCTGTGACCGCGTCGCACAGGAGACTATCCAGCTGCAATGTGCTTCCCTCAACGAGTTTATTCAAAACTGAGACGGCACTTTTTTCACGGTCCACGCTTGAGCTCCCCCCCTTGCTTGAGCGTTCACAAGCCTGGCTGACCAGGTGTCCCTGCCTGGCACACCTGTCTCGCTGGGACACAGAGGCATGGCCGCCCCTCACCCCGCTCACACATTCCTACTGAAATAACACGCTACGTATTTACCATCAGAACCTTTTGAATAACATTATGCTTTCTAAACCAGATCCCTACAGTGACTCTGAAGGCGTGCCGAACTGAACGCGGACACACACACACTCTCACACACACACACTCACATGCACACAGACACATGCACACACACTCACAGAGGGGCTTTCAGATGGCATTCCACAGACCACACATTGAGAAGGGTGTGTGTTAAAACAGTTATCCACGGTCTACATGGTCCTCAATTCCAGAGATGTCTCCCAGTCGTAACTTGAACTTTTGGCCAGTGTATCTGGGATGAGTGCTGTTTGCACACTTGAATCAGTTAGTGTTTTCAACCTGCTGTTCCACTGCATTTGAGTTTTGTATGGGTGCCCCTAAAGGCTCCGTCTAGAAAATAACTTTAATTCAAATATCAACAGAGTCCTCTTCTAATTTAGTGTGTCCACAGTGCCTTGAATTTTTATGAAATTAACTTTGATTCCCTGTCGTCAATCTGTTGTCTTATTTTGTGATACACTTTCTGATGCACTCGTCTGTTTAAACGACACAGCGTGAATCGAATTGAACGCAATTTAATTCGATTCAAAAAGCACAACGTTTAATCACGCCTTTCAGCATTTCTTTTCCCGTCAAAATACTGATTGTTCCCGGCCAGCTTACTTCAATTCACAAACGATTCAGAAACGATCATACAAACAACAACATGTTCAAGAAAAAGTTAAAAAGAATCAGAGGTCCACCCTTCCAGAAGCTTCTCTCTACCACTTGACTTATCTACCGAAGCAAGGTGAAGAACAGACTGTAGCCTCCTGACCCTTCTCCTAGTCCAGAGCCAGATTTGAGGTACTGTTTCCATGGGTGAGAGCTAAAGCCAGGGACCACCCCTTCAGTCCAGTACTCCATCTAGCTCTGGTACATATTAATGTTATTTTCGGGTCATTTAACTTCCCTAGGCGCGAGGCTACGGATGACACGTGGCAGTAAATCACAGGCCGGCAGAATGGATCGGTGCCGAGACAGATTATTATGAGGGTTTCAGCCCGGCCCAGCCATGGAGGAAGAGGCTGCTTCCTCTGACCTGCAGACACACACAACACACACACAACACACACACACAAACACACACACGCTACGCAAACACACGTGTACAAATGCGTACACATGCAAACAAATAGACAGAAACACAAGTACAAACTTACACAAACACACACACACACATACACACACAAACACACAAGAAGACGACGCCACCAGCTATGTTGGGAAACACCCTCTTTCCTGCATGTAGATGCAAACACAGATTCCAAGTGTCTATGACTTGTCCTGGTCCAGATCCAGGATGTTACTCACCTACAGGACAAGGCCTCTGCCTCAGTCTCTCCTCGGGCATGCCCCCGTGTCAGTGTTCGTGGCTTCAGACGTTCTTATTCATCTATTCAAATGCTTTTAATACATCTGAAAAGATGAATTCCCAGACGTGCAGGGAGGTGAGCCCAGAGGTGAGGCAAATGTTTGTAATACGTTCGAACAATTACGAATTATCGACAGTATCTCATGTATTTTATGCATGTATTTGTTGTATGTTTTTGTGTCAAGAGATCTGTACATAACAAACCACTTGTTTCATTCCTGACTTCAGTCTTCCTCCCAGGCTGCCACCCTTAACCCAGGGACCCCCGCTCGGCTTCCAGACCTCAGGGCTGTTTCTCCAACATGGAGAGAGAACACAGATCAGAGGCAGGTTCTCTGAACGAGCGCTCTCTCGAACTCTCTCACACGCCGCCCCGGCCGCAAAGGGACAATTCTGAGATGACATCACTGCTCAGTGAAGGGGATCCCGTGACAGGCGTATGTAAATTGAATATGACTAATCGCTCTCTGGCTCACCTCCCTGCACCTCTGGGCCGAGGCGATGAGCGAAGGAGAAGGAGAGAGGGGGAGGAGGGAGGAAAGGGTGGATTTACCCAGCAGCTCATGGCTTTTGAAGTGAGAGGCATGGTTAGAAAGGTAGTCGTTCGCCCACGCCTCCAGACTCCATGAGGAGCCTCACTATCTCACACACGGCGAAGCCTTGCTTTTCCAGGGGAGGGTAAAGTGGTTCCACATGTGAAGAGGTTGAAGAGAGAGGTGCATGTGACCACCCATAGTATACGATGATCCCAGGTGTCTTCTCTTTGTTCTGTGTGTGTGCGTGTGCGTGTGGCGTGCGTGCGTGCGTGCGTGTGTGTGTGTGTGTGTGTGTGGTGTGTGTGTGTGTGTGTGTGTGTGAGTGCGTGAGTGCGTGTGTGCATGTGTGTGTGCTGTGCCTTCATTAAAAAAGCCTCGACTAGGATGAGCCTGGAAAATGTGCACCACAGATGTCATTGTGAAAGCAGACAGAGAGTTCTGACAGCATGTGACTCATGTGATCTTATTTTCGATCAGGATTATTGTATTATTGTTACCTCTGTCTAAGCGACAGATGCCTCCATTTTAGAGCATCAGAGAAAAACACAATGATTGGTATGTTAGAAATGCCATCCCTGTATTTTCTTTGGTAGAGGATACTGTACATGAACTAAATCCGGGTTAGTGCATATTATTGTGTGGTGTAACTACCGAATAAGTTTGTGGTTTTGTTAACAATCTTTATAGGTTGTGCTGTCTCCTATAAATATAATCTGGAAGTTTACAATTATGGTATTATATATGAGGATTATTTTGTTGCAGTGTGTGACATTGTATTTATACTCATTTATCATTTAAAACAAATATCAAATAAAACGTTTTTAAATGTATGATTTTCATTATCAGTTTTATTATTTATCTTCTTTTTATTCCTCAACATGTATTTATTTGTCAATCATCACCCAACCAATTGGCAATTACTGTAAAATGGTACACAGTATAGTGTTTTGTTCTGTACCGATGCAATATTGTGGAGCACTCGTAGTAATATAATGGATTGAAAAAGAATAGATACACTTTTGTGAACTATCTGAGGAACCAGATCAGGCAGCAATGTCTCTTTATATTTTAATGTAGTCTCGCCTTTAAAAAAAAGGCTAAATGCATTTCACATAGCTGTGGCCAGACATGCTGTAATTTCAAGTTGCTTGCTTATTAATTAAATCTGAAACAGTACATAGCCTACTGTCACAAAAGTACATAGTCTTCCTAGTAGGAAATGATATCCTTCATCTTGAATTCCTTTCGTTTTAAAATAAACTGCATCCAGCTCTAGTTTACAGAGAGAACACTTGAACACAGTCCCTCCAAGCCAAGTCATGTTCTGAGACCGTCTTGACAACACTGGTGACACAGGCAGTGACTCAACACATCACAGTAACTTGATCGCATGATAAAAATCTCTTATTTTATTAACTAGAAATAAATATTTTTTTGTACACATTGATGATCAATTATATCACTACAAAAATATTTTTGCAAGAAATGTGACAAAAGACAGAAAGACGACGTGAATCAGAATACCTCTATAAAAACTAGGTATAACTGTTCGTTGGGAACACCCCCCCTTCTCTCTCTTTCTCTCCCCTTCCCTCTCTCTCTACCTGTCTCTCTCTCCTTCTCACTCTCTCCGACAGTGGGACTTGCTCTTCTCTGACCCTGATCCCACCATGAACACAACTGCACTTCCCTGGCTGCTGTGCTGACATGTCTGTGTGTTAGCCGGTGGCACAGTCTCGGGTCTGGAGCACACAAGAGGCGGCTGCATATATCCGCCATGTAATCTGTGCTTATCTGTGTGATGCTCCGGCTGTTTGGCCAGACCCCCAGACCTCCCTGGAACCCCCCGGACCCCCACCCCCCAGATCTCCCTAGACCCCCCCCCCTCCCCGGACCCCTGGACCCTCCCAGACCCTCAGCTGTGCAGTGGGAGGTTCCTGCTCAATGCCACCTCTGTTATGTTGCCCCTTTCGGATAGAGCAGTGCAGTTGACAGGCCATAAAATGATATGAGTCATCTTCCCCTGTTCTTACATGGAGATCATGGCACATGCATGCTCCTGTGAGCCTGGTCGCTCACACCCGCGCTCGCCCAACCAAACGCACTCACACACACACAGATGCACACACACCGATGCACACACACACAGATGCACACACACACTGTGCCACTATGTGGTTTCATGTTGTTGCAGGCACACATGAACAGACATGTATTTGCATGCACGCACAAACTATTTTCTCTTTACCTATCTCTCTCTCCCTCTGCCTCTCTCTCCCTGTTTTTATCTTTCACTCCCTATCTCTCTCGCTCTCTCGCTCTCTCTCTCTGACAGAAACCCTTTCCCTGAGGGAATGCAGCTAAGTAGCAAAGCCCCTCAGAGAGTTAGGTAGCCTGCAATCCATCCTGATCTGCTCTGGACTAAGTGAAGGTCAACCCCAACACCACCACCACACAAAAACACACTTACACGCACACATTTCCAAACCTTGCACCCCAAAGCTTGATATGTAAAACGAACAAAAAACACTGCAAAAAAAGTACACGTACGAATTTGAGGGAATTTCATGCAGGTTCGAATATGAAATTGGATCATTGCTGGGCCAAAGCGATGTGTTCAAATTTCAAATACGAATATTGTAAACGGGACACGTAGAGAGCCGGTTACTTTGAGATTAATCAGGAAGTGTCTGAGGAGGGTATATAGTGCTGCTGTGGGTTTGGGAGAGAGAGAGGGTGTTCAGACTGCTTCCTCTGCTTCTCCAAGCACCCCCGTCCCTCTCCCCATAGAAAGAGAATCAGCCATAATTCAGACAGCAGCTGGGAAGGGATTAGCCTAAAGTTCTGTACTTAGCAGTGGGATGGTCACACAGTAGTGATCTAAGCGCCTCTTTTAAACTGTCTCTGTGTGTGTCTTGTGTGTGTGTTTGTGTGTGTTTGTGTCAGCGTGTGTGTGGCTGTGTGTGTGCACCATTGTATCAGCCATATCTCTGCCTGGCAATTTGTACACGTTCTAAGCAACACACTGTCTTTCATCATGGTCTGGCATAGAGAATGTCTTTATCTGACTGTGAATTATATTTTTTTTGTGAAAAATTTGTGTTGATTTCGCTCTTTTCACCGCCTGGTTGTGGAGGATGAGAAGAGCTCAAGTCAACTGGGAATATGGGAGAAAACAAGACAGGCCATGGCGTCCTTAGCTTCCATTCACCTTGTATTCTAACGGGATTAAACCTCCGTTAGCTCCGGTATTTGCATACTTTTGTTCTATTTGGGGTCACTTGACGTTTTAGCCTCTCTTTGATCAACCTAGCGTGATCGTGCTGGTCAGTGAGAACACACAAAGCAACGGGGCGCCATGCGAAACTGTGAAAATTATCCTGGTGACGCTGCACCCCCTGACTCCCTCTTTGCCACTGAAGCTATGCTTTTCGCTAAATATAAATGCTTTAATCTGCTCTTTATGGTATGGCCTAAATGACGGATAACACGTTTCATTTTATTTTCACATTCAGTGTGAGAGCTCTTCTACCTGCACAAACATCAGCACCAGCTTCAAAAACTGAACGATTTCCAGGGTGTCTTCTTTTATTGCTCTCATTTGCATATAAATTAAAGTCATATTGTAGCTGTAAGGCAGACTATGCTAAGTGTGCACAGAAGCCCACGATTCCTTTGTTTTAGATAAACCCCTCTGTATCCGCTAAATGACTGAGGTGGGAAACGGCCTCTTGTCCTTCGATAATTGTCGGAATTAGCTACAAATATT
This sequence comes from Mallotus villosus, assembly GCA_903064625.1. Taxonomy (NCBI): domain Eukaryota; kingdom Metazoa; phylum Chordata; class Actinopteri; order Osmeriformes; family Salangidae; genus Mallotus; species Mallotus villosus. The sequence goes on from CAEFZP010002065.1 coordinate 198,742, forward strand.
TTATGATTCTGTATGATGAGACGTCATTGCACTTATAGGGTCCATACATGGTCCATGCATCTTTAGATTTGACAAGTTTTAAACACTTTTGGGGACGCTGTTTGTATAGGCTTCCAGACTGAATGAATGCCAAATGTCTACTAAAAACTGTTGTTGATAATTGTCAAAAAAATCGAAAAACTTTATTTTTGTATCTTGGGTGAAATACATTTTGATTGTTTTTACATTCTTAAATGTAAACAATTTAATTATTTCTCGAACAATCGTTTTTTTCTTAGAGAACGCATATTAACCAGGATTTACAATGATATGGCCATTTAACGCAGATGTCTCCTCTCACATAGAAATAAAATAATTCACAAAAGTGCAAAAACATATTTTTATCAAAATATAACAATCTAGGAAATTGTTCACTTTCTTGAAACATTTGCGATGGTTTTATTTGATTTGATTTAATCCCATCCTAGGAGTGTAACACGTCGATGAAGAGTGAATAGTGTATTTTTCACCATTAACCCGCCAACTTTATATCACTGGGCTATATATAGCCTATTGAATATAGCCTATACCCTGTCGTGCAGATTGCTACTCTTGCTGATATGTGTCTAACTACCCACGCTGTTCAAATACATTATTTATAGATAGCTACTGTGTTTATTAAATCTCGTGGAGGTAATTGAACATTGCAACCAAGAGCAATTCGAACAACATAGAAAATAATTAAAAGCAATTATGAGGTGGCCACGGGCGCTTAAATTGTTGTTTTGTCCTCTCGAGAGAAGTGGGCAATCGTTGATTAAATCCAAACTAATCATTAGATACAGAACAGACAGAGTAGATTATGACCACTGACAGAAAAACGTCTACACGGCGTTCATTTCAATTGCAATAACCTAAGCGTGTGAATTCAGGATCTCCCCATAGCCTGTTAGTGAGAAATGCATGGCTCTTGTCAATAAGCCTTTAGCTTAATTATGTGTGAGAGGAGTGAATAATGATCATGTTTACAAAAATGCCTGTACTCTGTTCATTATTTGTAGGTCAGGGGTTAGAACGCAGCTCCGCAATAGGCCTATGTATTCGTATTTAGACTATCAATAATACATCTAATTATTATTATTAAACGCAGGTTGCAGCGCATTTTGCATAATAAAGAATAAAATAAAATCTGCCTCTCAGGACAGGAGTTGCTGTTGCCGGAACTAATTTCAAAATAATATAGGCCTATTTAAAAGCGTAAAATGATAGTGAATTACTTCGCATGTTTGGTATGATATTGCTTCCACGGAATAGTCTAGTTGAGCAACTATAGGTCTAACATTTGAAAATAGCAGGTGTGCGCAAAGTATTGCTCTCAAAAAGTCAAAAAGCCATAATTACTTCACCAAAATGTACAGGTGTTTTGTGTCCACGGCTGCATCAATACCTGCCTTTCTCATGGGGCGTAGGCCTACTAGCCTACTTTAAATTACTTTTTGAAATGTTACAAAACCAGGCCTAACATGTCATTGGTATGTAAATTGGCTCAATAAAAATAATATACAACATAATTTTGATTACATTTTGTTTGCGTTGCTTAGAACATCCATCTAACTCGCACTGTGATAGGCCCTACCTCTGTTTACAATTGTTGAGACGTTGGTCGCGCGAGGGTCAGACCAAGACCCCGAACAACCGGCTTTGTGCACCGTGAAGAAGGATGGAGAAACTTCACATACCCCATCAAAATGTAATGTTTTTTAAGATGTCAACGATATGGTTAAATGCTTCATATACGCTTTGTCATTCAGTAGCCTAGATATCATACAATAGCCAGTAGACAGTTGGTAGCCTTTACTTTTGCATGTGACGAATGAGTAGGCTACCTGAACACTTTACCTGACTTGTGGTTTTTAGTTTAGTGAACCAAGCATTTAAATTAAACATTCATTTTTGAATATCTTTCCATTTTGAATATCTTTTAGATGTAATGAATAAGGCAATGTAGAAGTTCAGCTCTCTGTCACTTTGTAAATATACATTAAACTTAAAAAGCCAATTTCCCTTGTTGAAGGACATTTCAGTATGGCGCATCTTCTAGGCTATTTGAATTTTATTCAGCCGTGTTGTATCCAGAATTAAGAGTTCATTAAATAATGTAGGCTAAGCTATATGCTATTAAAATGTAATACTTAAAATTGCTATATTATCAAAAGCTAGTTTTGTTAAGTATTGTTGCTTTTGTAAGTTTGGTGCTAACGTAAATGCTTTAAAGTGCAATCAACTGTTTCTACTTATGTAGCCTACGCCTCCAGCTTTGTGAGAAGGACTTTGAATTGCCAACTTTAATCTCTATGGCGTGATTTAACGTTGTTTTCACGGCATGACACACAAAAAATAAAAAGGCAGATGTGCGAGTACTAATCTTTTACTTATTTTGAACATAAACTCTCTATTCAGTTTGGAAACATAATAACATAGCCTATGATCTGTCGGTGCCAGAATGATCGTTCAGTTAACTTTAAATCTTTACTCTATATTCAGATTGCTATTAATAGGTGTGGTTTGTTTTGACTGTTCTGGCTGACCTGTGATTGGGCAGTGGTAGGCCAATACGCGCTTTGATTCCGACAGACACAAAGGCTCGTGCTGTGGGCATTTACCCCGACGAGCGGGCATTGAGGGCAGCGCGTGTCAAGTCACAGAGTTCACGGGGAGGCTTATTAAGCATAGCTAGAGGTCACGTAGGCCGAACACGCTAAATGACTAAAGTTTTGGTAAACCACGCTAAAGCATAGAATAATAGGACTGTGCATCTAGCGCAATGCAACCTTTTGATCTAGACATCAGTTTTTTCCGGTAGGCCTATACTAATCTGCTCCAACATCTCCTCGTTCTTTCGGCGTTCCTCCAACTGGCTGTAACCAAATAATTTAAATTGCTGAAAATAGTTTGATACGCTAAATGATAGCCTATTACGGCATGCTGTCTGTCTGACCATGGTGAAATCAGAATATCCAACCAGGACAGGTCTACCTCTTCAGTAAATTATGCATGTTACCTGGCCCGGTCCATCACATAGGCCTACTCAGTATATGTTCTCCAAAGGATATACATGCAGCAAATATATTGAAAATTCCTAACCCTTAAAAATAGTTTGTGTGTGTTTGTGAGAGAGGAGAGAGAGAGAGAAAGGAGAGAGAGAGAGAAAGAAAGAGAGAGAGAGAGGCGCCACACAACCGAATTTTCCCTTGTGGGATCATATAATTTGACTTGAATTTGATCATGTAGAGGCTTGATGTTTATCGCATGGGTACAGAGTTGTGAATCTTGAACTAACACATTGAAAAATATTGACCGATGTGACTCTATGACAACTTGATATAGCCTATTCAACATGGCCTATGTTTACCTCTAAATTGTTTAATATACTTGCAGTCAACCCCATAATAGTGTCTGTCGATTTTATTATCCTTGTATATTTCAAGAGGACGTTGAAAGTGCTATTTAAAGCACAACATAGACTTATCACACAGATGACGATGTTCAGAAAGCGGACATGGGTTATGTCGCTTTGAAGAAGGTTACAAGCCGGCATTTCGTCACCATGAGATATTGGCCTAGCACTGCTTTGTAAACGTGATTTGTAAGTTATTAAATAACTCTGATTAAAAGAAGAAGCAAAATTATGAAAAGATAGCCTACTAAGAGATACACTTATAGGAAATAGTCTTGTGGTTACTATTTTGTTGTTATGATATATAATTCTCATTGTTGTAGTGCAAGTATAATAATAATATCCGTAGCCCAATTGTTATAAAAAGGTAAAAGTAAATATATGGCCTACTAAATATAAGTATTATAGGCTATACCTATGAAAGCTTTTTTTAACGATAGCACACTGTGACTTCTATGCTTATTAATAAATATAGCCTACTACAAAAACGGCAGAGAATCTAAAGCACATTCTACATATTTTTTTTATTTCAGACTACATTCTCTGAACATAATAAAATCTTTGGCTTGAAGCGTCGATTCAGTAACGCAGTCTGTAGAATAGTTTTTAGGGACAGGATAGACAGAAATCACAAAATTCTAGTGAGTCAGACACTTACTAAAACAATGAGCAAACAACATTATAAAGAAAAGATATAAATCTCCAGCAAGAAGGGACTGATAGAGATATACCCCTTACCTGAAATTAAATATATACAACGTCATATTGTTTGGCTATATATAAACTTTAATAATGTTCGTATTTTTATAGAATTATGTCCATATACTGTACCATAAACAGAAATCTGTTTTAAATAGCATCTGTCGCTGTCCAGTCGTATTTACCTCTTAATTCTTTAGTTCTCAAGAAAGAGTTCAATTCCTCAATAGGCTACGCGGTCTTTCTGTGGCCCGGGAAAATAGAAGTCTACTCGCTTTCTTCTTTATCCTCCTGTATGGTGGTAGTGGAATGGTTGTACAGTCCTTGAGCCATGAGTTGGAGAGCCAGGCCATTTTTGTACCCATTGGCCTTTTTAATTTTAGCCCTCTTATTCTGAAACCAGATTTTGATTTGGGATTCATTGAGGTTCAGTTCTTGGGCTAGTGACTGTCTCCGCTGTTCCGTTATGTACCGATTAGCCTGGAACTCGGTTTTGAGTCTCTGCAGCTGTTCAGCTGTGAACGCGGTTCTGGGTCGCTTGTCCTCTTTTTCGTTTTTCTTCTTTTTCAATTTCCGTGTCCTTGGGCCTGATGTAGAAACAACAATGAAACGAACACATAAATATCAGTAAGTCCTGTGGTGGGCAAAATGGGTTTTTAAACCAACATTCCAGGCTATAGACAACGTAGTTTTGCCATTTGTTTGACCTGTAAACTACTCAAGTTTCGTTTATTGCCTACATTTCTTGTTCGTTTTGAATTCAGTTAAGTTAGATACAATCTTAATTACACCAACAGGACTAATAGGCCAATTTGATTTCATGTATAGTCTATTATTGCCTACGTTTATAGGCTGAGTAGGACTGTGGCAAAATCAAACTGTTTACTAACGTAAATACGCATGAACTCGTGTGCTTTCAAATAGAAGTCAGCAATGTTTTTATAACGCATACGTTTAAACATATTGAATTAAAGTGGGCCTAACTTAACCTATAGCCATATAAATATTGCATTTAAATTGTGCACACGTTTACGTCATCATGCAAGGTGCGTGCGTCACTGATAGCTCAAGCAGGCCTCAGTCCTATTTTGCCAGTTTAACTGTGCATTTTTACATTTTTATGAAATGTAGCAATGTATGGGAAGAAGGAACATATATGGCTATACGTCATGGTGAAAGAAAGACAGATATTCACATCTTATTTGGGATTGTAATATGAAAAACAATGGACATATTATCAGGATTCAAGCGTAAAGTCTGCTTTAGTGCTTTAGTACAAAGGGTTGTGGCTTTGTTTGATTCCAACTCACAAAGCACATCTGACTCAATTTCTACGTAAACTGTCTTCAATGTGGCCTGGTTTGAGCGGGGCACAACCCATAGCATTCAGAGAAACCGGCACAATCAGGACACAATGCACAGTTCCTCGATTATCATTGCACCGGAGTTATGCAATTCTTAAAAAGCATGACATCGCACTAAACAATATCATGTAGAAGCTAAGAAGTGTTCTTTGGTTAATTGTCGATCAAAGGTCTACGTTTGAAAACACTGAGTAGGCTAGTCTGTGTGTGCGCGTATAGACGTGTTATTATCATCCTGTGTTCTTCTTTATGCCGCCCTTTAGAAAAACTAAAGTTATAAAGTCTCCACGCATAAACAGACAATAGGACCTACATTCATATTTAACGTAACAAAAGGTCAACTGGTGTCAATACACTGCACTAGCTATTGCTCCTTTGAAAAATAGATTCAGTCGATGCATTGACGAATTATATCACAGGTTTTGTTAAAATCCTTATTCTGATAGCTCAATCACACAACCAATCGTCCTTGTCAATCAATAAATATTTCCTGACAATAGAGACGATATACCGTCAAGTTCAAGGAGATGAAGAGTAAAAGTAGCACACTGTCAACCGAACCCGTCTCTATCATTTATTCGTCCAGGCTGTAAACTGTAACCAGATTTGTCTGTAATTTATTTTTGTTGAATACTAACAAATGAATTAATGCATATATGAAACTGATTTGTGAAGACCCTATATACGCTTAGTAGCCTTGAGGTTCACATAGGCCTTAGGCATGACGGGCTATAGCCTACGATTATTCTTTTTAAAGAAATACAGTATGCAGGCCTACTATTATGTAGCTTGATGTTATTGGGTGATTTTGGTTTGTTAAAACTACGGTTGAATTTAAAGGATAAGATTATATGCGACCTTGGTCTGTTTAAAATCTATAAAATTGTCCACGTCCAAGTTTACTTTGTCACTATAGGCAAAACGTTTGGGATATGTAATTTTGATATTACGACCATATCGTCTGTGTAGGCTACATGTACTGGCTACCCTTTGAATGTGTCCAAACATAAGCTATAGTAGGCCTATTGCAAACATGATAACATTAGATCTGTCATGATAATAAGTGTGTGTGTGTGTGTGCTAGCGAGCGAGTGTGTGCCCCCGTCAATGCAAACAGACAATGGCTATTAAAATACAAAATGTGTTATTTTTGTTCTTGTTATTATTTCGGCTTCTGTAATACTGTACATTTGTATACATTAATTTGTTTATGTGTCTATGAGACACAGAGAGAGAGAGACAGAGAGACGGAGAGGGGGAGAGAGAGAGAGAGAGAGAGAGAGAGAGAGAGAGAGAGAGAGAAAGAGAGAAAAAGAGAGAGAAAGAGAGAGAAAAATAGATACATATATAAATTGTATAGGGGACTAAGGGGTTTCTACATTGGCAAACAGCCAAATATTTAACCAAGATATAAGTATCACTCAAATAGTGATAAACAGAAAAACAGAACATTCAGAGACTGTAGCGTCTTACCAGATGAAGGCCGGTCCGAGTATCTCGTGCAGTAAACCCACGCAGGCCATAACATGGGCTGGGATTCTTTAGCTGGTGGAGATCCTCCATTACTGGCACTCACAACCATAATTGACGTGGTGTTGTCTCCAAACCTCGTTGTAGTCCCATTGCCTTCGCCTTGTTTGGACGGGCTCTGCTTAGAAGACGGAGAGGACGACGAGGACGACGATGAAATGCTGTCACTGCTGCAGTTGGAATCCTGGGAAAGGCTGCTGGCGTGAGATGGCCTTATTATCAACGGGTTGACGTTTTCTCTGCCCGATGTCTGTGCCCGCTCCCGCTCTCGCTCTCGCTCCCGACCCCCCTGCTCCTTCTTGCAGCCGAAGTCTGGTCGCAGAATATTGTCAATAAAAAAGTTTGTTGTCCTGTGGACTTGCTGAGCTGCCTGGTGGGGCAGAATCGCAGGGGACGGTAGATTCGGGGAGAGGGACACGCTTTCTCCCTCTGTCGAATCACGGCTGTTTTGATCCTTTTGCTCTTCCATAGCTGGAATAATTTTCGGCTGGAGCGCAAACTCTCCACGCCAAACTCCACTTGTTGCTCAATACCGTATCCAAATTGAACAAATTAAAGAGCAGTGCTGTTTGATATTGTAGAATGTGTATACCTTTGCTTGAATCTAAACCATCTACAGCGTTAACATGTTGGTTCTTACAGCAGTCCAAGTGCAATCATAGTCTTGCCATAGCCTGCACCGCAACCCAGCCTATCCGCATTACGCGCAGCAACGTTATGCCTGCCGTCTCCTTATGTACGTCAACGCGATCTTTCTAAACTCTCCTAAAACCGTTATCCCCCTCACATACTTTTGTTACACCAACCGGAAGCACGTGAGTGCATACACACGTGCAATAGACCAATCAGTTGTGGAGATCCTCGCTGTCACTACTGACGACGTCCAATCACATTTAATGTTTCTGAGAAGAGAAGTAATAGATGGATTCAGTACTCCAAACAAGGGATCTTCATAGTGCACTGTACCCCATTGCTACGATAGAATGTTTCTCTCCAAAAGATTATGAAACAACAACTAGCGATATCTATAAATAGGGTCACGTGGGCACTGAAAAAATTATATCGATTTTATTTTCAATTTAATTTTGTTTGGCAGACCTTCCATTTTATATTTTCTTACTCTAGATTATCTCCATGATCACCTATCGAGTGGAGTCCCAACATTTCAGAAATAAAGCAAGGAAAAAGGGAAAGATCATAATTTTTTCCCCCACATGAATCATTTATCATATCAATAAGAACATTATTACTATGAACAGTTATAACATCTTCAAACACATATAGATTCACTGATTACCTCCAAACACTTTATGAACCCTGCCTATATGTCGCTATACGGTAACTGTGAGGATAACTGAGATTAGGAACATGAGCGGTGACAAACAGTGAGATTTTTGACTGTCAAAAACATATATATTTTTTTGATTTATTTTATTTTACCATCCCATGAAGTTGAATGTCAGTGAACAGATTCGTTAATACCCTACTATTTCCGGCTATTTTGTAGGCCTCTGAGAAAATTGCAGTTGGCTCTCTAAATGCAACACAATTCAATTGTACATTACAGAAACACTAATGATGAATAATGCTCACAAACAGGTAGACTCTTGGCCATATTTGCATTGCATTATCTGTTAGAAATGTAAAATGCACAAAGAGATTAATGTAGACCGACTTTAAGACATTAAACGAAAACGCTGCTGCACAGAGAATATTTTATACATTTTCAAATGTTGCTACATGCACCTTTTTCCATTTCGATCCTGGTTGAAGACTTAAATGGCCACGCTCTGATCAGGCGACTGCCCTCTCCAGTTTTGTCTCATTAAATGAAAGCAGACAAGCCTAACCTTAATTGGTCTAGTAATAAAGAAAGTTCTCTTGAAATCATAGAATGGATTCATACTCAACATGCTTGCATTGAAATCTTTATCCCAATGCTAGTGTGGGTACTTAATTAAATTCTAATTAGGACACTATCAATATGCTATTTAGCCAAGTGGCCATTGTGAAACGCAGTCCTTTTCAGACGGTAAATGAGGACCCATGCTCTTATCTTGCCTGCAAGAGACGCCTTGAGAGGGACTGCAAAAGATAATTTATAGGTTTTAATTACCCCTCATTCCGCCTGATCAGCTTGGCGTTCATCACAAGAGGTTGAATAAAACCCGGTCAAAAGCGTTGTCACTATGCCTTGGCAGAACGCTTAATCAAAGTAAGCAGAGCCGTACTGCACTCTGCGGGGATGGCCACGTAATTTCCAAGGTGCTGATAAAGCCAGTTGAATAATGCGTAAGTCTTCGGAGACACCATTTACAGAAATGACTTTATTGACGGCTTAACGTTGGTAATTCATTTTACCTTTCATGTACTGGGCCTGGATTTGTTACAGTAATAGGATGATAAATGTACTGACGGATTGCAGCTCGTTTTATTGAACACACACTCCCACACACACACACACACCCTAGGCTACACACACAATTTCTGTCTCTCTTTCTTTCATACACACACACACATGCACACACAAACACATACACACTCTTCACAAAACTGATGAATGCACTTTTACTTTGAGATGTTCTACTTTATTAAAATCGACTCCCGAACATTCGGGGTTCCTATAGTGAGCAGAAAATATGACCAAAAATTGGACTGTGCTACATCGGCGTGTTCAAGGTAGGCCTAAGTCTAAAGTCTAGTCTGTTTTGTGGATGAGAATATATGGGTCAAACTGTCCATTTGGACACATTAGTGGAGGCTATATGGAGTTCAGTTATTGCAGATGTAGCAGATCAGTATCGGTTATTTTAGTTTTGCGTGAACATTAAGAATTATGGGCCCACTCTAACTGCAGTTTCTCTGGAACTATAATACAGTAAGCCTATAGTTCCTCAATTTGAAATAAAAGTTCAGGTGATTTGAAATCTGAACTGCTATATAGCCTAGGTATAGGCAGAATAATGAATTCAATAGGCCTATCCTTGAATAGTTGAAATGTTTTGGGGCTATCTCGTTGTTATGATCAGTGGCCTATGCACCTTGGTAAAGCTCTCTCTTGCAAGTCGCTTTGGATAAAAGCGCCTGCTAAATGAATACATGTAAATGTAAATAGGCCTAGAATCTGAAAATCTGGTCGATTCTGGGAGATTGTGAATATGGATAAAACATAACTTTTTTTCAGATTAGCCTACTGGATGCATACACATTGAATATAACGTATTTCTGGGCTTTTTAAACATGTAGCCTAACCTAACCCTTTCTTTTGAACGAAAGTAGTAGGCCTATAGATTTTCGAGAGAAAGATCAGATTATGGTAGTTCATAAGATATAAAAGGGAAGTGAAATGTTTAGGCAAGGTCACTGACAGTGAGACATCTAGGCAGGTAAACTAAATAAATAATAGGCTGAATAAACGAAGAATTCTTTCGATATAAATATAGGCTAGTTGTCACACAAGACGTATTGACTAATAATAGGACTTACAACGGCTAGTAATATCCTGTAGGCTATGTCGGTCTTTTAATTTATGCCACTGATTACTATGTAGGCCTAATCTTAGTAAGGGGTTGTTTACATGGTCTTGGAATAGAATTGGAGTACATCAAGACATGGGGAGAAGTCTAGGTTACAACAACACAATTGAATCGGTCGTTCGGTAGACCAGTGGTAGCCTATTTCAAACAATGAGAATACATTTACACCCTACATGTCAAAACAAAACGTCACCGTTCCTTGAAGACAGGCCTGGTGCAGGTTAATGTATTCTGGAGTATTCTGGATACCCCTTGACCTCGGCGGCACTGCGTGTAGAAATTATGAGTTTTCATGTGCGATACAAGGGATATGCGACACTATGCTGTCCCCCAGCGGTAACACTAACACATGTATTTACCGTCTCAAAGCAGTGGAAAAGACTCACACATTTTAGAACGTTGTTCGCAACTCGTAACAAAATAAAGGGCTCGGGTGACATCTAGTGGTGACGATTGCAGGTGCGCCTTCCCCTTTCTCCATTTACGCATTTGCGCACATTTTAGGTGTCCGTTTGCAATGCCACCATGACTGTCTCTCTTTTTCTCAAAAAAAATAGACAAAGGATGAAATCTGTTGATTTGGACAATTGTACTCAAGCGGGCTTCTGAGAACAAGTATAAATACTATAATCAAATTCAGAATGTTTAAGCTTAGCTTTGCATCGGGTCCATAGGGACTAGTCACGACCAAAGTTTGGGAAAGACACAAAAGTCCCCACCAATGTTTTGTTAATTTTCGAAAAATTATTTTGCACAATATATTTGCTAAACTCATTTGTATTATTATCTATACTATGTTCGTCGCTTAAAAAAGTGAAACATACATTTCCCTCCCTTCCTACATGCCCTCGAGCCTGCTAGACAAGATTATATAATTTAAGTTAATTGGCTGAAGTTGCAGAGAAACACTTCGTGAATCGTGATTTGCGGAAAGAGTGCTGGCAGTTTGACACGTTAAGCTACTAAATACGCCAGGAAATAAGAAAGCCTCATATTAGTATTTCGTTTGGGTCTCAGCATTGATATTTCTGACCCTTTTGTGCTTTATAGAGGCACATAAATGGCACCCAAGAGAGATATCAGAGGCAGGTTAGTGGTAGCACACAGAGGCAGGTTAGTGGTAGCACACAGAGGCAGGTTATGGTAGCACACAGAGGCAGGTTACTGGTAGCACACAGAGGTAAGGCAACAAGGCAACAAGGCAACAAGGCAACAAGGCAACAAGGCAACAAGGCAACAAGGCAACAAGGCAACAAGGCAACAAGGCAACAAGGCAACAAGGCAACAAGGCAACAAGGCAACAAGGCAACAAGGCAACAAGGCAACAAGGCAACAAGGCAACAAGGCAACAAGGCAACAAGGCAACAAGGCAACAAGGCAACAAGGCAACAAGGCAACAAGGCAACAAGGCAACAAGGCAACAAGGCAACAAGGCAACAAGGCAACAAGGCAACAAGGCAACAAGGCAACAAGGCAACAAGGCAACAAGGCAACAAGGCAACAAGGCAAGGCCAAACTACCGTCAAGTAGTAACTTTGAACTAGCACCGAGTCTGTGGAAAACCAGGGTAGATGAACTGTGCAGGTAATGGTAGATGGGTAACAGGTGTGTCTGGTTGGGAGGTGAACTGGAAGATGTGGAGTGGAGTATTGGGGTATGTGACCTGGAACATAGACTGGACAGACAAAAAAACAGGACTGGACAACACAGAACATAACAAGCAGAGCATGTAACCTTGGCTTGTATTAAATCAATCCCTAGCGTCTGTAAACTTTCAACCAGTGTGTTAGCAGCAGCTGGTCTTCTTGAAGCCAGAAGGATAAAGCTAACCTACACACATAATGGGACTGTGTTGGTTTAGCCTAGTACCAGCAGGCATAGCAACTCAAAAGTGATATTAGCTGCTAATAAGTAGGCCTATATGATCCCTTGGATAGTAATATGCCTATCCCTGTAATCTCGACCGATGTCAGCAGTCAACTAAGCATGGTTAGTGTGTGTATTACATTGATGAATTACTGTGCAGGAAACAGCACCCTGAAGCCACAGATGTAGAGCAGGTTGGTGATGAATCAACATCAGGGGTTCAGGTGAGAAGTTGAATTGTCAATTTTGGTAAAGATTGTATTAAATTGCAGTTTTTTAAGGGATGTTTAGACAATGTTACACATGAATGTTATCATTCACACTTATATGGTAGATAGTAAAAAGGTGCTATAAATTGGGATGCCCAAATGTATGCATCATATATGATTTCATTGCTCAGAAGTCCAGTACAGATGATGTAGGCCTAGTGCAGCTCCATAAAACTTGAACCTACATATAAAAAATTGAACAAACAAGTGTCCCTACCAAAGCTGAGACCAAACCTACGCCCTTGAAGTTTACTCTACCTTACGTAACGTGCATCGATCACATCTATGTGAGGCGAAATACAAGTTGCTTTCTCTGCCGACGAGGAAAGTCTCAACAGTTGTCCAGTAGATGGCAGAAGAAACCAAATGAAACCACGGTCCAGTTGTCTCATAGTTGACCTCTCCTTGAGCGTTGCAAATTCTACGTTGCAGATGTAACTTCCAAACAATAGTAATCAAGGACCAAAAACATCAAATAAATTGTATATGTCCAATATCTGTTTTCTACTGCCTCTACAACTATGGGAACGCCCACAGAGAGTATTCACAACCACAAAACTCGTTTACTGAATTGACTCCATTAGTGTGACAACGAATGGTAATAGTGTAATGACTGATGTTTGGTGAACAGCTAAGGAAAAAATTCCAAGCAAGCATGTAGTGAAGGGAATTCATGAGAAGACTATGAATGATTTAAACAGAGCCATTTTGAAGCAGTGAGCCCAGGTGGAATATTTTCCTCAAACAAAGCAGATTGATTTCAACCCTCTCTCACAATGCCCATAGTCTTAATATGTCATCTCGCCAGGGAATGTCCTTGATGTATGTTTAATTCAAGGGCAGTGTTGTGTAAATATGAGACGAGTGGAAATGTATTCCTGAATGAGACACTAAACGGTACCAGGACATCACTCTGATATGAATGCATCATCCAAATGACTTCATTATCTCAAAAGGGTATCATGCAATGGCGTTCCAGATCACCCAAACAGCATGCAGAGGTGGGATTATGTTACATTAAAACACACAGCTTCCTGTTCTCTGTCACAACACACGTCGTTGAATCAATGTGTCACCATTTCTGTGTGAAATCGCTCACTTTAAATGGAGGTATACAGTCAGTTCTGCAGCTCAGGTCTCAAATACCTTTTTTTTGTGCCGTGGAGGTGGAGAGGATGTTTGCATACTAAACTGTAATTATCATTCAGCTGTCCCTCCCTCTCTCTCTCTCTCTCTCTCTCTCTCTCTCTCTCTCTCTCTCTCTCCCAAGACCCCTTTTCCAGCCCTCTCCAGTAATAAAACATGAGGTTCCCCTTCTCCCCTCATTTATTAGTCAGAGGAAACTGGGGTCAGACCCAGTTGATCTTTGGCCTACACCTATCATGTATAATTGAGGAGTTAATGCAGATAAATAATTAAGCTATCGAGAGTCAAGATGACTGGTCAGGGATGGCTCCTTCCACTCATTATCTCCTGGTGACATCGTCAGGGCAGGGAGACAGGCGTTGGCATGGAGAATTTACGACGATGGAAAGGAGTTTGAAAAATCAGCTAGAACGAAGTGGCTATTTTTCAGTTGTTTTATTTCACATTTTGTTCATGGGTGTTCCTGTGGTGTATCCCAGAGTATATCGCACACATTGCTCAATGGCGTTCAATTGTTTACACTCATAGAGGGTACTTATCTATTTTCATGGAGGATAATGGTTCCTAGTTTCCTCCCAAAGCTAACAATATCCAGAGTTAGAGGATCGGGAAACCTACAAGTCATTGTGAGTTTCGATTCTGATGACGAGGTTGTGATTGGTTGTTGTGGTACACTAACGCATTTATTGCTGTAGGGTCTGACCTTGTTCAAAGTCGGTCGCTGTTCAAACTCACCACAGCGCTCGTCACTGTGCCCTTTGTGTCATTGGGCACCAGCTCAGTTACTCTCAGTCCTGTGAATAACAACTGTGAAGCAAACACACATCATTTACTTTCAAAGAAAGTTACAGTAATTATACTAATCTACAGTTACCTTCGAAGAGATACCAGAGTATCTTTCAGAGTGACATTTTCAGTGAACATGTGAAGCTACAAGTCACACAGCAAAAACAGCTCCTCATTTTCCTCCTCATTGTCCTCTCTGGCAGACACAAAACTGTGGTCACGAGAGGACGCCAGTTTGTGTTGTTCCAAACAGGAAGCTCGTTCTTCCGCGTTTGACATGACGACAACCATGGGGGATCTTGACATGTTTTGACTGCTGACAATGAAAGGTCAACAAATATTTGCCTCATCCGCAGTTGTGCTTGAAGTTGAGAACTGTGTCCTACTTAAATACAACGCATCACTTTGACCACACTGACAACGATTCCATTTTCAAATTGCATTGACGTCGTTGTCGTGAAGAACTCACGTCCTGGTGTTGCTGGTGTCATGTCTTCCTGTCATCAAGAGACCTCACGTGTTTCTGAAGTTGGGGTCCACATGGACAAATCAAAGAAATCAAAGTTTGATTAGCTTTCTTTCGAATCAAAATATATTTTCTGTCGTTCAACGCCAGCCCTCATTAGCAGCCTGGGGAGAGGGACCCTCATCTACGATGCTGGCAGGAGCCACTAACCTTTCCATGGGCCCCTGGAGGAGCTGTCAGCTCATTTATATACAAGTCGTGTCAATTTCAATGCTAAAGGGCGGCTAAATACAATTTGTGTTGAGGTAAGTTTAAAACACAGGGAGTGGTCATTGGGAAAGGTTGCTGATATCAGTGTTTTGGCTTGTTTCACTGCAGCCAATCGAACATTTCTTTAATCTGTCTCTCTCGCTCTCTCTCTCTCTCTCTCTTTATCTCTCTCTCTTCCTTTATTTCTTTCAATGGTTTAATAATTTACTTTCATCTTTAATGGGTCAATGAAATAATAGTCACCCCCTAACCCTGGTGTTCCTTGCTAGAACTAAATTATCTAATGGCCTGAATCCTTTTTGTCTTACCTTTGCAACTAATCTTTTGATGCATTTCATTCAAACAGACAATTCAATTAGAGGAAGGCAGGTTTCTGCATGATTGACCTGCAGTATAAATCGCACCACGGTGAGAAAACTGAAAGATGAATGTGAAACAGAAGAGGGATCACTGGAAAAGCTTGAAAACTCAGAGTGTCATGCAGAGTTTAAGACTCTTGCGGCATGTGAACGATTATGTGTCATACACAAAAGATGACAATCAGAGAGCCAGAAGAACAGGAGGGAGGGCGAGGCGGGAGGGAGGGAGGGCGAGGGAGGGAGGGAGGGCGAGGGAGGGAGGGAGGTGACAAAGGGGACATGGGGGAAATGATAGGAACTTCTACCCTCATCGAAGGGCTTGGTTTGAAAGAGTGTCATGATCCATCGTGTGTGCGTATGTGTCTGTGTGCCTGTGTGTGTGTGTGTGCGTGCACACGTATGTGTGTGTGTGTGCCTGTAGTTTATGTGCATGTGCGTGAGTGTTTGCGTGTGTGAGAGCGTCGGGTCATGATGGATCGCTTCGTCCCTCCGAGCCCCTTATTATGCAAAGCAGCCCAGAACATAGATGTGTCTTTGACAGCCATACACTCTGCTACGGCCATTTCCCCAGCTGTGAATCATCTTCTCCTTAGCGAGCCATCGGAGGAATGCAGATTGCGAGGCATTACTCAGCTCTGGGCTCCTGCTGCATTCGGACACTACAGAAGAATTACACACGGATGAAGTGTCATAGTGGAGCTTGATAAGTGTCTCCTGTTTCCGAATGCAAATGGCAGCACAGAAACGCCCAAGGGCATTACCAGGATGGAGGGTTTTTGACCTTGGGAAGGAGAAAACCGTCCAGCGTTTGTTGGGTTGAAGAGTCGACCCAAGCAGTTGAGGCTGACCTCACAACCATCCCGTCACAATCATCACGTCACAATCGTCGCGCCACAATGTCAATGTCACAATCGAAATCCATTCCACTGAGGGCGTCAGCTTTTCATTATAACCACCGCCAGAGTTGGCATTCTGGTCGTGATTGGCCACCGGTAGCTCAGTCTTTGGGGCTTTGTTCTTTAAAGTATCTCAAACAGCAACGAGAGCATGAGAGGAAGGTGCGAAGGCCCCAAAGCAAGGCAACTGTGCATTTTAATGACGGTGAATGGAAATGATCCTGTCTGTTCCTGAAAGATGACACGCCCCAGGAAGTCTCAGAGGCACCGGTAAAGGTGACACCGTACAACAAGGCTTCAGGAGTGTCACTTTTTCAGGCTTTTAATCGTTTTTGATTTTTGAAAGAGGAAAACCACATCAAAGGCACGGTTTAATGTTAAGAATTGTTGGAAGTCTAGAAGTTTAGCAGAGTAAATCCTTCCCACCCAATCTACCTGTGGCTATGCTGTTCCTCACACCTTAATGAGCAGAGGCCGAGGGGAATTCTTCACCTCACTGTCTGAATCTCACCAGTCCCTTATCCATTCTCACCGACAGCACCCCCCCCCCAAACCCCCTCTCACACACACACACACATACACACAAGCCTCAGTTTGACCGGTTAGGTCAACCCTTGCATCCATGCAGTCCATGCTAATTAGAGACAAGCAGGGAGAGGTGCAGACACATCCTCGTCTGAATAACGATCGAACAAAACAGAGCACCCTCAGCGTACCAGCGCCATAACCGTCAAACTCTCCACACCGCTGGACACACAACTCATTTAGCAGACGCTCTTATCCAGAGCGACTTATGGAAAGTACAGGGACATTCCCCCCGAGGCAAGAAGGGGTGAAGTGCCTTGCCAAACAAACACACTCCAAAAGAACCCCACGTGCCACACACTGGCACGGCGATAAACTCTACAATCCTTCCCCCCTTTTCGTGTTTTGCGCATCATTTTTTCAAGGCAAATGTGTTTCCTTTGCTGGTGTGATGGAGGATCTGGGAGGCTGCCGGGGTCCAGACAGTGTGGATGCGGACCATCATTACTCCAATATGAGGGCTGCTTCTCAGCTGTCACACCACATCACATCTGAGCAGCCAGCCAGACTTGTCCCCCCATCTATCAGGGAGTTTACCATCCTGCCTGTCACTCGCCAATCGCTCTCTCTCCCATTCGGGAGGGCTCAGTCTGGCCATCCATCTTGTCGCGAGTGACACCTGCTATTGTTGATATCTCAGTTGCATGGGAAGCTTGCTTTCCTACCCTGATGTTGTGATTGTGGCGGCACTCTGGTGATCTGGAGGCGGGATAGGTTATTGTAAAAGTTTTGTCAAAGAAATGATCTGTGGCTGGCAACGACAAACACACATATGCACGCACGCACACACACACACACAAACTCGCACTACCCTTAAATAAAGTGGATTTCAAAAGTATTACATCGGAAAGATAAGTTCTCCTACAATATGTGTGATTATAACATGCAAAGATATAATATAATAATGATGATGTGAAAAAAATCCCATTCATAATCTGAGAGGCTTAAACGGTGGAGTGGCACCAGCCGTTGTTCTTGAATCAAAGGCTTTGTCACTTTCACTGCCACAACTAAATGTGGTTTTGCCTGAAACGAACATACTGACGTGCTGACCAGGTGCACATCTGGCATCCTGACAGTGTAAAACCCCAGAGCCAGTCATCTGAGCATCTCTGCTTCCTAGGAGGGCTGCTATGCCTGTGCTGTGACACAGTGTGGTGTCGTGTCAAAAGCTGAAACACCCCCCAACCCTCGAGCACAGCAGCCGTCAACAGGAAGCCATGAGACTTCCAGAATAGACCAGCCCCTGGACTCTGGGAGATCATCACTTCTTTTTCACCTTGTAAGCTTCTTCCTTCCCCAAGGGTGTGAACACAGACAAGTAACTGCTAATGATCTGGTTCGTAAGATCAGATAAGATAAGTAACTCGGATAGAAAACCTTCCTAAATATCTGTTCTGCCTTGAGCTCATCTTGGCTACTCTGCTACCCATCTCTGACGGGTGATCTCATTTTTTTTTATCCCAAAAGAAATGCGAGTAAGAGGTGTGTGAGATATTTAACAGTTCCTTAATGATCCCAGATGAGGTGTGATTCTTGAGTGACAAGGTGATGTCACAACCCACAACATCTCGTCTCTTTGAAACGCATGCTCACAAGTTTGGAAAACACTACAAGCTCCATCTTGTGACATTGATCTAAACTGTGTTTACGCAAATCTGCATTACAGTCATGACTGTTTTGTCTTAGTGGGAGTTTTTATGTTAATCTAAGCCCTTTAAATGATAAATTAGTGCGCTGGCAAGATGTTAGATGATGATGACAGATGGTTGACATATTATAGGTATATTGAAAAAGTAAACCTTTTTTGTGATTATAGCAAAGTTGATCAAATCAGCAGATAGGAGAGGAGGTAAACAAAAAAACGACATGGCTGAATGTTGTTCATCAATGCTTGCTAATATTTGTTCTTCCTGATTGCTGTTTAATTGATGTTAATGTATAAACAGCTGTTCATCCCTAGTCCAGGTGGAGACTCACTCACACACACACACAACACCACTCTCCTTAGAATTACACATGTTGATTTAACAGTGTGCTATAAAGATTCTCAATCCGATCAGTTCCCCTTCATATCAAGGTCTGCAATCAAATTCCCCCGTGTTTGTTGAAGTGCTTGTTCATGACGGTTGCTGACCAATTACATTCATGAATAGGCATGCCTCCACCATGGCCATTTCTCTCCATCGGTAAGCATGCAGCTAACACATCTTCCTGAAGGCACTTTGATCCACAGGTTTGTTGTTTTGTCCTCTCTCCCCCTGAACTGCTAATGACACTGTGTCGTGAGGCTGCATTGATCAGTGTCTGGGGAGAGGGATCCTCCTGGTCTCTCCCACCTCAAACTATCATCCATCCACCCAGGCCTGCAGTGGGAGACAGTGGACAGAGAAGTGATTCTGTTTACCTAATTACAGTTATGGAACTATAGGAGACATTGATGTCCGCAGTAGTATGAATGGCATCCTTGGGGATCTCATAAGGAAGTCTATTTTTTTCTAACACACAAGGTACATCTGCACAATTTGTACATCCATTTGGCTAGAAGCATCTGCTAAATGACTACTTTTTTTGTAGGCTATATATGTGCATACGAGTTGTTTGTCTGTCTGAAATAAACCAAACTTTCAATACATGAATCATCAGATTATGTTCAATTAGTGACAGACAACATATTGTAAAACAATATTTATTGGTATACACCAGGACAAAATCCGATACAAGCCTTTACACAGTGATGTAAGGGGAAGCACAAGACCCATGGCCCTGCAAGTTTGCGTTTATCTCTGTGCTGTGGCTTTTTAGATATTGTAAGTGCTACTTCTGAACACAATGTATTCTGTTCAAGGTTATCACATTCAAACGAATCACCCTAATTTACTATGGAAATCTCTTTACGCATAAGTACAGAGGCTGATGACTTTCCCAACAGAGAATCAACTTAAATAGAACACCAACAACGAACTTTACTGCGCACGGTACCTCAAAGAAAAGGGAAAGGAAACAGTCTTTATACCTGAGGGGAACTTTAGTCAGGATACAACATGAAACCAGAGAAAGTGCTGTACTTATTGTTATTGCCCCCGTGAGCCTTGCCGCCGTCCAGTTTAATGTAAATCTCGTCCCCAGACTCGAGGTGGAGGACGACGCTGTTACTCGCATAATCATAGTTTTGATCCGCATCCTGAGCGATTGCACTTGCCCGAACCTGTGAAGTCAGACACACATTTTAACTTACAACGAGTTTATTAGATGGAACTTCTGATTTACAACTGTGATATTGTACTGTACTACATCTGCTGGTCTGGAGCGGAACCACGTGCGTAATTTGCGCACTGGACAGAAAAATACATTTGCATTCCGCTCTTAAATGAATGCGAAACGTTTTTGTATTGTTCATGCTTAGATGTCTAATTAGGCTAAATATATATGTATATATTATACATTGCGGTATCTCTTTTGCAACATTTATTGAATGATTACCTGTCCGTTTTTGCACAAGTCAGCCCACATGCTGGTTCCATCTCCGCCCCTCATCAGCACATGATACGTGAAAAAATAGATTCCGGACACCTGGCAGGTAAACTTTCCGGTAGATGGATCGTACTGATTTCCCAAGTTTGTAACAACATCGTCAAACTTGAGAACCTCGTATCCTTCATGGGGATTCTTCAGACCTACATAGAATGCTATCTTAGCGCCATCGGCTGAACTGTTAACTTCATCTGTTTCGGTCTTTGCGGTCCCTGACGTTACCGCCGGATAAGCAGCCTTTCCGGAATCACCCCGGTCACCGGGTGGTCCTTTTGGACCGGGTGGTCCTGGTTCACCCGGTGGGCCTCTGGGTCCCGGTTTTCCCGGCCTGCCCGGTTCCCCTTTAGTTCCTTGGGCCAACGGCGGCGGAGGGATGGCGTTAAGGTCCTGCATCACCTCCATTGCCGTAGCGCTCGGTTTTGAAGTGTACGGATCGCAGATCATTCGACAGGTGCCCATCATCTCATAGTGAGCCGAAGTCTTGGAACTTTGCACAAGCAGCGGTATTGCTATGAGTAGGGCCAACACCATGACGATGCCAACCACTGCCGCCACAAGTCGCTTCCTCTGCACTATCCGAGGAACAAGCGATGAAAAGTCAGATGATCTTGGAGAAGTAATTGTGAAAGATTAAAAGAAAAACCGTATTGACTCGCAAAAATATAGGCAATCGCTCTCTTTTTTCAGTAGCTAAATCTAGTTCGTTGGGACCCAGAAGCCTTCGGCGGTCCTGCCACTATCACAGTGCGTCAGAGAGCTCACACACTGAGGCGACGCGTCTTGACATAACTGGGCTCGAGCTGGTTCTCCGCGCTTGGGTTAGGAGCGCCTTGAGCAATTCTAGTCCATCTGGATGCAGGAGGGGTTACGCTGACGTAACAAAACACAGAATAAAGCCTGTTGCCGTTAGGATTATGATCAAGACATTAATATAGCAATCTTTATGTATGAAATACAAATCCTTAAGTTTCGGTTGATGAGGAATTGGAAAGGTAAAGCTTGATGCAAGCTAGTTTATTGTAGAATGTTAAACATGGATCGGTAGGCTATTCGTTATCCGTTACACAAAAGAATGTGGGTATAATATCATTGGATTTTATTTTGTGAGTTTCTCCTCCTCTCAGGAGTTGCTGTCTTTCAGCACCACGCTTGCTACTTTGACTTAAAAATCGAAAACAAAAAAACACTTACTTATGTCCTACTAATAGGGCATTAATTATAATATCTAATCAATAATTATGGCAAGGATGAATGATAGGCTACTTTGGAACGTGCCGTAGCCTATACTGTCTGAGCAGAATACACAGCTTAGGTTTTTTCAATTGGTTTCAAATCTCCAGGGAAGTGATGGTTTCCCATCTGAAACAAATCTGCATGTTCCATGGCTGGTATTTAGCATTTCACACCCTGTCTCAGCAAATAAGATTGCAGCTTAGAGTTGCATCAACTCATTTCTCACATGTTGAATATGGTAGGCTGTCACATTCGAAATCCAATGTATTTTGGTTCTTTATTCATATGATTCATAGTCTACAACGGACGCTTCGTTCTAAAACAATTAGCATAATATGCTACCAGACTTTTGACTGAAATAGGCTCTGCCAAGGTCATTGGACGCTGCAGAGGCAGTTTGGTGATCTGAGGTCAACGTAAGCATATAACCAGCTGGGAGGTTTGCTCAACCTTGTTTATCTCATCACAAACATATCAAACCTTCCAAATAAGGGCCTGAAACAAATGTTGTGACAGCTACATTTCACACAGTTATTTGATTGTGATGCCCCAGTGGCATGTCTACAATCATGTGACTGTTTTAATCGATGAATAAGATAATCCAGTCATCATGTTGATAGTCTTACATGGGTGAACAATGCCGGCAGCTGAGCCAACAGACTGTCATGTCCGAGCATATAGCTTCGGGCTGTATGTGTGTGTGATGGGTCGAGTGGGGGGTGGTTGAACATGAGGCTTACTGTCATCTTTATCCCAGGCAATGACACCTCTGAGACTGATTCCATCTCTGGTTTGGCTTTTCAGCTACTGGGCGATTTGAGTGCAGAGGAACAGCACTGGATCGCATGGCCATTGCAAACACGCACAGAACAAGACTGCATCAAAACCCTGGGAAGGTTAGTCTCTGTGCGTGAGTCATCTCCACATCCAGCTGAAGTCCTGCCTCTGAGGAAAAACAAAGGGATGGAAAGGACGATTGGGAGTGTGCTGCACAGACTACCGTGTCACATCAGAGGCGGCTTGACTGGAGGCAGTGTGGAGAGTCCTTGAGTGGCTAGACGGAGACATGTCATGTGTGGAACAAACTCACCACCGCAGAGACAGAAACAACCTTGGGGCAGTTGCTTCTTTTAAAGGCCTCACCAGTGAGACATGATCTGGACCTGTGTGCTGGGCGAGGGACTACTGGAGGTGAGAGGTGGAGGTGGAACCCCAGCGGGGCCCATTCGGCTGCATGTGATGGAGGTGGGTGCATCTTAGTGGCAGAGCATTTAACTGCAGATCAAGGTTGCAGGTATAAAATCCCTCTCCTCTCTCCTGAATGTCGCTGTGGATGAAAGCACTCGCTAAAATAAATATTTCTGTAATGCATTCATTTTGCCAGTGCTTTAATCCAGGTGACAAGAAGAGAGGATTTGAAACTGCAACCTCTTGGTCTGCCGTCAAACGATCTACCCCCCAGCTGTACCCTTCTCCTATGCATGTGACATGTCTGTCAGCCACCCAGTAGCAGCAGAAGGCACAGTTTGTGTGGCTAGTACCAAGAGAAACATTGAACTTCAATCTGCCTCACATGGCTTTGACCTTTCCTCTGGACACGCGTGCTTCACCTTTAGGCTAGGGCAGAACAAGTCAGACACGCACCACTGTGCCACTTACAGTCTTCAGGCCAGAGTGCTCCAGTCCAACACACAGGCCCTGCGTGTCAAAGTATCACCGCAGTCATTCTGCTTGTTAGCAGGATACCGAGAGGCCCAACACAGTTTTATTGGTGTGGGTGCCTTGGGAGCCTAAAGATCTGTTGCATCTTAGCTTGGTTCAGAGTAGAATTATGAAACTTGACACTGGAGAGTCCGTATTGGATCTGGGAGTGTATACAGCGAAATGAACACCATAAAATGAACCATAAATAACTTCCTGTCCATTGCGCGGGAAGGACAGCGGTTTGGAGTCGGGTTTCAGAGAAGACGTTGGCTTTTGAAATGTCTCTAATGCCCCGAGAAACACGAGTCAACACAGCAGGAGCCCCTAAACAAACTGTAAATCCCCAAAACACAGTGTCACAAACCTTCATGGGGACACTAATGCAGTTTGTCGACTGAGCTCCGATTCGGTGGCGATGATGAGCTTCCTCCTCTGGAAGATTATAGCAGATCGCGGCTAAACCCACTGGTTGACATTGGCCAGAGCCTCTCAGCGGTCTCATTTTAGTGTTCCGCAGTCGACCCTGTTGGACGTTCACATCCACTGGCTAAATGTCCGGGGCTTCCAGTCCCTCGTGACCCACTTCCCTCAGCCTGGCACGGGGCCCTGTGAAAACTGCTCTGATGCGCAGAGACTGACTCATATGGCCCTCACGGCAGCACTAGTGCCCGTCTCCTAGCGCCTCGTCCTCAGCCAGGCAGACAGATCTGGGCTTCAGCTCGCCAGTGGATGACTTGGCAGAGGTTCCTACAACTGGCTGGATGTTTCTTGAATTCCCACCCTGGCATTCAAGTAGCGTTACGTGACATCTCATCCCGACAGTGAGAAGATAGATGGGTGTTGTTAAGATGTGGATTAGAATTAGATTCTCTCCACTAGCACTCGTTTTTCTTCTTTTTTTAACCCATACATTCAAAACAACAGTAGAACAATTCAAATAGGTTGGCTTAATAATGCACAATTTCAATGCATTGCAAGTTGGTGACAGGATGTGACTCATCACATGACATCCTATATAACATAAACTGGGATTCATGTCGGAAAAATAATAGGTGTGGATATAGGTGTGACACTGGCCTCCTTGATAGAAGGAGAGTGAAGAGGCTGCCTGGGGATGTGTTTCTGATCGAAGACAGAGCCCACAGAAGGACTCCCGCAGCCCCTCTCCCCTTTCATCTTGACAGACGTGGCAACAAGGTTACTGTAATACGGAGGAGCAGGCTGGCTTTGGAGGAAGGCGGGCAGGGGAATGGATTTGGACGTGGTTGGCATTCAACGTGTGTCCGGATAGACCTGTCGCACCGGATAAAAGCTAGCTACTAAAACACATTGCATGACTGGGGTGCGTCTACCACACAAACAGATGACAAACAATTGCTCTTAAACTGTGGTATTACAGAAGGCTATATCGACGATGACAGGGGTACAACACATACTTGCTCAGAATCAAAATGTGCTTATCACATTTAATCAACAAATTGAGGCTTGAACTGCCATGACCTCTACCCATTGGTGGGTCTCTTGAAAACATCATCGCCTACAAATGAATACGTCAAATAGACAAGTAAACACATGCACTATAGAGTGGCACAGATGTAAGCCTAGGGGATATAACCTTTAGCAAGTGGCAAAGGCACAATGATGAACTAGAGCTGACAGCCTCTGACCTGTAGTCAACCCTTTCTTTTGCTTCATTGTGTTTTTCATTCATACCCTCAGGTTGTGACTGTAAATGACTTTTAGCAACGGGCTGACAAACAAGCTAAAAAGAAAGTCAAAACAGAACCTGTAAACGTATAAAAATGTGTAACCTATTGTAAATGTATTTTGTGTGCTTTTTCAAAGAACGCATGACCTTTCAAATCCTCTTTCTTAAATCTCAAATCTCACTCATCGAAGTGTCACGACGTTTCCGTTTTCATTTTGAGCGAAATGTTCCTTTTGGCGAGTTATCTCACGTACACACAGGGACGGCAGTTTGGGCGGGGACTCAGTGGGCGGGGACTCGGTACTGGGCGGGGACTCGGTGCTGTGTCATAGGAGTAGTAGGAACAAACACCGCTAAGCAAGAGAGAACCGACGGGTGAGTAGATATAAAACTATTGGCCTGTAAACACCATGCGTATCGTTAATTTACGTTATGCTGCTATACAGTTATGAAATGGACACACAGAAAACCACATGTAGTGATTTACACAACCAATCATCTGTCAATCTAACCTTGTGTCAAAGTTGGTTGCAAGTTCAATCAAGGACAGCCGAGTTTTTGACTAACTGTATTACAGTAGAATCAGACTCCGATTCAGAATAGTGTTTAATCGCCAAGTAAATGGTCACAAACAAGGAATTTACTTTGGTGGGCAGGTAGCACACTAGGAAAAGGGACTTATACCAGACTTGATTTAGCTATCTAGCTAACGGCTAATAAAAGCGTCTTTATATCGACTGTTCCAATTTCCAGTGAAGTCACATGAGCAGTCCTCCGCCCTAGCCTGCAAGAACATGCATTTGTTGTGTGACCTAAGTACTAGTTTGGAAGAGCTGAACTCAAACATGAAGTATGCTACGAGGTTAAACCAACGTTTTTGAATGTCCCCCACTCCCAGCATATGATGCCAAAGGAGGAGATAAGGAAGCCGTTGTTGCGGGCCACTCGCCACCCAGATGCCTCCATGTCTGATCCAGGAAACCCAGTAGTTGGCATTTTGGGCACGGGAGACTTTTCCCGTTCTCTGGCCCGCAGGCTTGTGACCTCAGGGTTCCCGGTTGTTGTTGGTAGCCGCAACCCCAAACGTTGCTCCTCGCTGTTCCCAGAGGACGTGGAGGTGACCAGCCAGCATCAGGCTGCATCACAGGCTGACCTGGTGTTCGTTGCCATCCACCCCGAGCACTACTCGACCCTGGGTAGCCTGCGGGAGGCGCTAGCGGGTAAGGCCGTCGTGGATGTTAGTAACAGCACCTGTCTGAACAGGGACGGCCCTTCCCAGGCCGAGCAGCTAGCCGCCATGTTCCCAGAATGCAGTGTGGTGAAGGGCTTCAACGTGATCTCGGCCTGGACCCTGCAGACAGGCCCGCGAGACGGGAGCAGACAGGTAGGACCGCGAGGAGGGGGGAGTGTGTCGGAGAACAAACGCACACACACACTCTAACTGCTCCAGACGGTGTGTGTTGGATCGATGGTAAAAGTGGGAGTGACAGCAGTACTGCTCTGACGGATCCCTCCCTCCCTCCAGGTGCTGATATGTGGAGACAGCAGCCAGGCTAAGAACTCTGTGTTCCACGTCTGTCGCAGCACAGGCTTCCACCCCGTCGACATGGGCACCCTCTCGGCCGCCCGCGACATCGAGAACACGCCCCTTCTCCTCTTCCCCTCCTGGCGCCTCCCCGCCCTCGCCACCCTCCTCCTCTTCCTCTTCTTCTACCTCTATAACTTCCTGCGGGACATCCTCCACCCCTACCTCATCGCGGGGAAGTACGCGTTCTACAAGCTTCCCGTGGAGACAGTGAACGTCACCTTCCCGTGTGTTGCCCTGGTGTTGCTGGGGCTGGTCTACGCTCCGGGCCTCCTGGCCGCCTTCCTGCAGCTGTCCTGGGGCACCAAGTACCGCCTGTTCCCTGCCTGGCTGGACGTCTGGCTGCGGAGCCGCAAGCAGCTGGGGCTGTGCAGCTTCCTGTGTGCCGCCCTGCACACCGTCTACAGCCTGTGTCTGCCCATGAGGAAGTCGGCCCGCTACAAGCTGCTCAGCGCTGCCTTCAAACAGGTACCGACCACCAGGACAGCTGCAGGAGGGTATAGGTTCAGTGTTATTTGCGTGTGTGTTTTTGTTAGTGTGGTGGATGTGTGTTTTATTGGTGTGTGTGTGTGTGTGTGTGTGTGTGGTCAGGTGAAGGCAGGCCAGGAGGACTCGTGGGTGGAGGAGGAGGTCTGGAGGATGGAGCTCTATCTGTCTGTAGGCATCCTGGCTCTGGGTCTCCTCTCTCTGCTGGCCGTCACATCCCTGCCCACCGTGGCCAACTCCCTGAACTGGAGGGAATTCAGCTTTATACAGGTGACGTGCTGCTCTGCCCATACACACACACACACACACACACACACACACACACACACACACACACACACACACACACAGTGACAGAGTCTGAGTAGAACAGTTTCACACCTGCTTGAGTTACGGCTTTTAAGGAAGCCAGTCAGCCCGTGAGAGTTGTGTATTCCAAACAGCATAAACATCTGAGCTTAGAGACTCTGGCATCCATGTGTGTCTGCTCCACCCCTCCTCCAGCACGCCTCTCCAGGCAGAGCGGGCCCAGACCTGCTATTATGCCTCCATTTTCCAGGGATTTGTCGATCTTTGTCGCTTTTGAACTTCCCTGCCGTATTTATGCTAAGCTGATCCAGTTGGCTTGAGATCAGTCACATGCTGCTAGTCCCCGTGATGAAAGCCAGGGCTCAGCCCGCCTGTCAGGCCCCCACACCCAGCAGCCTCGGCCCGGCCCCGCTACCCATCAAGATCACTGTCCCTGACCCCCCTCCAGCCCACCAGACAGGCCTGGTGCTGTCCGGCTGATGGCCGGACTGGTCTGTAAAAGGCTTGAAGTCAGTGTGCTGGTGTTGCTGTCGGACAGAGGTCCCTCCCTCTTGTCAGCAGAGATCCACATCAGGGTGGCGCTGTGTCTGTGCTGTCTACTGCACGGTGTTTAAAAAGATCCAGGGTTTTCCTGTGTGAGAGGGCTGTAGATGTGTTGTTGAAGGATCCGGTGTTGTGCTGTAGATGTGTTGATGAAGAGTCTGGGGTTTGTACGGAGAGCTGCAGATGCTGTGTGTTTGGGAGAGGCGAGTGGAGCAGCCCCTCCCCCCCAGCCCCTCCCCGACTTAAAGAGCCTCGTTATCCGTCTTCCTGTTCTTCTTAATGTCATGGGCAGTGCAATAATGAGTGGAACCGCCGGTCCCACACACACTCACTCATACTCACACACACACGCTCACACACGTACTCACGTACACGCTCACTCACACACACACACGCTCACTCTCTCACAAACTCACACACACGCTCACTCTCACACACACACACACACTCACACCCTCTCTCTCTGTCACACGCACAGTTGCAGGGGCTCATTAAGGACATGTGAGTGCGTAGGTCAGTGCTCCCCTAGGGTGTGTGAGAGCTGTGCAGCCGTCACGGAGAGCTGATGAGCTGCAGTGAGGAGACTGCTCCGAGTCCTGCAGCCCCGTCTGCTGCCCTGCCCTGGCCAGCCCTCCCTCTGCACAGCACGCAGACCCACACACAGCTGATTCAAACTCCTGTTTATCTGTGTACACACAAAAGGCATCATATGGCTAGTTACTCACTAAGGACAGAGATGGATTTATGAATGGAACCTACATGTGAAACCTTCCATCTAAAGCAGTGTTCTTAGAACCCTGGTTCCTCAGGGCCCACTGTCCTGTGTGTTCTAGATGATTCCCTGCTCCAACACCTGATTCAGATGAATGGATAAAGAGAGATGGATTACTGTTATTATTGTTTTTAATAACGATCTTCCCTTCTTCCCCCTCCTCCAGTCCAGACTGGGCTACGCTGCCTTAGTCATGGCCACCCTCCACGCTCTGATCTACGGCTGGGACCGGGGTTTGGACCCGGAGCAGTACCGCTTCTACCTGCCCCCGCCCTTCCTGCTGGTGGCGGTGGTCCCCTGTGTGGTGCTGCTGGGGCGTCTGGGCCTGGCCCTGCCCTGCGTGGCCCGCAGGCTGGGGAGGATCCGCCGGGGCTGGGAGGAGAAGCGCCACATCCGCTTCACCCTGCCGGAGGACGCCCGGGGAAGCTCCATGGAGGACGTCAGCGGAGTCTAAGACGGATGGATAATTTATATGTAGACACACACACATACACACACATACACAGGCACGCAAACACACATGCTGGACCGTAGACACACTCTGTTATGTTGACACACATACACACACGCTGGTTTGTAGACACACACATGCTGGTTGTAGGTGCACTCACACGTAGATAAACAAAGATACATGCAGACACGTGCACAGGCAGACACACACACACACACACCACCCAACCAAGCAGAAGTCAGACGTGTAGATGTAAGAGATTCACTGTGTGAATCAGAGGCATCTCTGTATCAGAGAGGGCATGACCATCCCACCAGCAGCTCTAGGATCTAGGATCCAATGACGTCTGCTGTCTTAACAGATGATTGTCATTTTCAGCACTTATTTACAGTCAGCCTTCCATCATGTGGCTCACCTACTGATGCCTAGCAGGGAACTGCCTGGTAACAATAGCATTTAGGCACATTGTTTGTGTTTCTTAGTATTTGATTCTGTTTTCCTGTTGGCCGCAGTCCATGAAATCTCTGGTTAACAGGGTCTAAACAATGCACCCTACCAAATTCTTTTTTGTCTTGTGTTATATCATAATTACGTATTTTCTTAAATCAGCGGGAAGCCTACGGATAAATCATAATTATAGACCGGGGTGTAGATTTGTTAAAGTTTGAGCTTGTTCTTGAAGGGTTGTGATTAATGCTACACGTTCTGCCTGTAATGAGTCTAAATCTCAGCTGGCTTCCTGGTTACCATTGTCCGTTGCTAGGGGTGGGACAGGTCAACTTCGGATAAAAAATTGTAGAATGAATGCTCTCTCTCTAACCTAAGCTGGTAACTTGAAAATATGTTATTCGTTTTAAAACAGCTGGAGACTCATTGTAGTCTATTAATGCACTAGTTCTTTTTTAGTTCTTTTTTTTGTGCCAAAGCTAACGTCAGGTTCAGTCTTTCCTGGCCTGCCTGCCTGTCAGTAGCTGCATACATGTCTGTCTCAACCTAGATCTGTAAAGTATATTATTTAAAGAGTGTATTTTATAAGATGGAGAAAATCTACCAAACTGTTGTGATGCAGCGATATGTTACACAACTCTAATTATTTTAAATCCATTGGCTGTTCCTTCCTTATGTATGTTGTATGTATTTCCACCTGGCTTGTTATCAAGTCTTTCCTAAAGAAATCCAGAAGAATTCTTAAAATGCAATCAGATAATTGACATCATGCTTGAAGAATAAACACTGTTTTTCACAACTTACCTCGCTGTTGAGTTTTGCTGTCTAGATCAACAGTTATTTTACACGACTGAATAAAGCAGTTTATTACTGCGTTTTGACACCCTCCATGTCCTCTGATTGTGAGGACAATGCACCCATTCTTGCAGCGATGAGGCAATTGTCTGTGGGTAGATGTGAGCAGATGCTGCCCTCTTGTGGTGCTACAGGTCTGGCCTGTTCAACCTGTCAAACTTGTCTTCTTCATGGCTGGGAACTCCTCCCATTTCACCCTGCCCCAACTAAAGAAACAATGATTGTGTGGGACACTCCTCCCACAAGCCGTCAAGTGCAAGGCAACACCTGGTGAATACAAGAGAGAGTAGTATTCTACTTGTGAGGGGAGTCAGGGCACTGCTTCACTCTTCACAACCATGTCTCAGGTAAGCTGAACCTCCACACTGACTCCTCTAAACACAGACAAGGACGAGGTCTGTTGAGTCACAGGTGTGTTTGTTCTGAAGGCCTTTTCGGATATCACTTATGTTTTCTCAAGGGTTTGTGGAAAGCGTAGTAGAGTTGGTTAACACGTGGGCGTTGTCTCTGGCTTCAGTACCTTCCTATGTCCCTGAGAGAAACTACCTCCATTCTCATAACACAATGTGTGTTTTGTGCTTTTCATAACAGTGTTTGTTTTGTGCTTTTCATAACACAATGTGTGTTTTGTGCTTTTCATAACAGTGTTTGTTTTGTGCTTTTCATAACACAGTGTGTGTTTTGTGCTTTTCAAGGCTGACTTTGAGAAAGCTGTGGAAGAAGTCAAAATACTGAAGGTTCGACCATGTAGGGGTGAACTGAATAACGTTTACGGTTTATACAAGCAATCGACTGTGGGGGATGTCCCTTTCGGTGAGTGTTCTGTCTCTCTCTCTGCCGAACCAGTCGGATCTCATTCTTAAATCCTCTGCACCTCCTAACTTCCTATAGCAGTCTTTTTACTACTATAATATAGTGTCAAGTCATTCTGGTTTGATGATCTGAGTAACTCAGACGGGTTTTTGTGTCTATAGAGCGGCCTGGCATATTTGACTTTGCTGGGAGAGTTAAATGGGATGCATGGATCGTAAAGAAAGGTAAGATTGGCAACATAACTATTTGCAACCTGTATCGCAAGAGTATTGGTTCATGTCAGTGACTACATTGTGTGGTGTCTGTGTGTTTCTGAGTCTAGGAATGACCAAAGAAGAAGCCATTCAAGCTTACATTGACCTTGTGGAGGAGCTGAAAGAAAAGTATGGCCTGAATGTAGTAGAATGAGATGGAAATTCATTTCTCAGAGAAAACGTTTTCTTTTAATCCTCAGGGACATCCTTTCAATATATGTAAAAACCCAACAACCATAGAATCTGTAAGCAAAGCCACAGTTTAATCAAATGTCCTCTATTGTACACCTTATACCCACAAGTAATCCATATCACAAAGAATATGTGTAGTGCATCTGTGCAAAGTAGCAGTGTATGAATATATTGTTTTTTGTGGACTATGGTCATTTTGATAAAAAAAAAGATGAAGAAACTACATTTCAAGATTATTTGAAGTCCAGGAGGTCAGAAAGAAAAGGGGAGGTCCTCAGTTCAAAAGGTCTGGCATTCTATTTTTGGCATTCCGTCTTGTGCACTGTTTCTGGGGGGTTATTCGCTAGTACCAGACAACTACTTGTAAAGGGGACAGGCAGTGCGAGGAGTCTAGATAGAAGGAGCAAGCGTTGTGCTTCAGGGTACTTTGGGGTGATTGGGTCGCTGCGTAGGGGGTCACACCACCTGGGTGGGGCCACAGGCCAGCAAGGAGACCTGGGTGCAGGCAGAGCCACTCTGGCTGAGTGATCCATGGTACTGTCTGGACTCCCCGTGTAGATGGCGTCTCATTCTCCACCTGCGCCATCTCCTCTGGATCTCAAACTGAACCTGGAGAGGAGATACAACAAGTGACAGGCAGAGGAACGCAACATTTTATTAGACATTTTTTTACTAGACATTTTTATTCAAAGCGATATCCAAAAAGTGCATAGAAAATACAGCATGTCAATGATGATTCATGAGTGATATATTGTAATGTGGGTTGATAGCACTTGACTCTAGTCTGAAATGCAAACCACCTACCTCTCCATTCAGAAAACAGTAGAGAACAGCAACTACAAACCCCTACAGGAAGGGGGACAGGAGTTTAAACATCATTTGATATTCCAAACTTGAAGCACTGAGGGAATTTTCCACACATTGGCATTCATGAATTCACGTGTTTTATAAACATTATATATATATATATATGTATGTCTGTGTTTACCTGCGTGGAGGCAAGAGTGAGCTCTGCAAAGTTCCATATTTTGAACATTCCGTTGCTGACACGTACTGGTACGAAGACGAAGAGGACATATTGCAAGCCAAAAAGAGCCACCAGGAAAAACGTTGACTTAATGAGTCTCCTGAAATGACAAAGATATGAAGATGTTGTTGAACTATTACAGTGGGTATACACAATAAAAACAAGTCAAGACTGAATCCCAACCCACTAGACACCACACCATTTGACAGTGTGTCAGTGCTTGTCTTAAACAGACCCACTAAAGCTAGCTAGGGCACGGAAGACCATGTGCTCATCCCAGCACATATCTAATACTTTTTTTAAGTTGCAACATACTTGCATTGGTTGATTTCATTTCCATGAACATCTGACATCTTTAATTTCCCCACCAGAACACGAATGATACTCAGGAAAAAGAGCACATTTGTCTGAGAAGAAGAAGACAAAAAAGTATTGAGGAATTAAATGAATCACAATGTTTGAACTATAATGTCATGTATAAATAGTCATGTTTATTCTAGCCAGTGCCCAACAGTACTTGTAATTGAGTAGGGTTTGTCAGTACTCTTTATAGCCCTACTTACAACTAGGAAGAGGAGGACTGGGACTTTCAGGATCCACCAGATCCAGTCATGGCCACGAGTCTCCCAGCAGCTGAGAAAACAACAGACCTGAGTAAACAGTCGTGTCTCTTATGACACGTGATGCATCATGATTCAAAAAGTCAACAGGTATAATACCCCTCATCCTCGTAGAAGTATTTGGCCAAGCCCCAGGATGAAATGACAACCATGGGCAGCCCTGAAACATAAAAACAAACAAAGCTAAAAAAAAAGGCTTTACCAACCCTACTTTTCTCTCATTTCAAGGTGGTTGATGAGAAACCAATGGAACATCTCTGTCACATGGCTCATGGGTTGACCTCTGACCTCACTATCTGATTGGTTAAGAGCTGTGACACAAACATCCGATGCCCCCGTCCCCTGTCTGAGTGTATTGCTTCCACTTACCCCAGCCAAGGACAGTGTACCACCACAGATGTTTGCCCTTGGAGAACAGAGAGAGGCTGACCAAGGTGTACAGATAGTGCCCCTCGACCAGGAGCCAGCTGTAGTTGGCTAGGATGCAGTAGTTAGAGAACATCAGCACGGCCTTGCAGGCCACCTGGGAACACGAAACGCTCATGGTCAGGGAAAGCAAAGCACTTCATGTATGCCTCAATACTAACGCAAACACACCGTCCAAACCATGAAAAGAAGCGTTAGGCTGATTGATCAAAAGACAACTGTTTGACTGAAACATACTGGGTAGTAGTCGCAGTGGTGGAGGTCCTCATTGGTGAAAAGCTGAGCATCTCTAATAAAGATGAAGGCCGCTCGTAGGATAAAGGAGAAGAAGAGCTGGATGTGGATGTAGTTCCTGGTGCAGTGCAGCTTCCTGGATGGCCAGGAAGTAGGGAGTATGTATTAGATCTTGACATGTGGAAGTTGATGGAGATACAATGTCATCTGTTTCGTGATTTACACATTGTAAACTAATTGCGCCAGTGTATTTTTCACAAAGATCGTAGTTAGTTCAGTTACCTGAACAAACAGAGGATGATGATGGCGATGGTGAGGGAAATAAGGGAGAGAGAATAGCCAATCGTGTACATGGTCTTGACATAGAAGAAATATCGGTAGGTGCCTGTTGACTGAAGTAGGAAAAAAACGGCATCAATTACCAAATACTTTGGAGAAAACCTTTTAAATAGCATCCCACATGGCACAAACAGTTAGCGTATTCCTCTTCAGAAGAAAGGGCTGATTTGGAAGATACACTGGAAGCAATACACTGACCTCTTCAAAGAAATGGAGCGTGTCGTTGAACGAGTAATCACATGTTTCCTTGAGGGGAGAGAAAGGGTCAGTCCAGCCGTGGTCAGTGCAGTTGCGATACACATTACCTGGCAAAACCACCATCACAGACACAGAGTTATTTAGTTAGTTCACCTATAGGCTACTACCCTGCTCAGCCATCAACAATGAACCATTGGCAACTGTGTATGATAAATTATTACTATTGTTACTTAATGCTTGATATGACTCAATGTATATATTATATATATTATATAGGTCTATAGTACAAACAATATATTATTTATCGTACTATATCGTAGCCTTATATTTGTATCATTTTTATAACCATATCATAATTTGAATTTTGATATAGGCCTATATCATTTTATTTTTTCAAGCCTTCAGATTCAGATTTGTGTTTTTGTGTGTAGAACAGCCCTCCAGATTGAGTTTGGCTATTTTAGCATATTTTCCCCTTCCAGATCTCGCCTTTTTTTACAAAGGCCGACTCTAAAAGAGAAAAAACTCCTTTCCACAACACGTCGCCCTACACAAACGCTTTATGACAGAAATACAAATATTTTAGTACTGTAGCTGAACTCGCGGAAACCAATGTGTGGGGTCGACCGATCATTAGCCTAACCAGTAGTATAGGCCTGCGCCTGTGAACATTCACAGACGGGTGCGGGATCGCCTTACCTTTAACTACGGATTTTAAAAAGCTCGGGCATGGCTGAGACACCGTTTCTCCTACAGATGCGTCAGGCCAACAATTCACATGGTCCCACATGCCTATGCAGTCTACAAAGAGAGCGCATACGCTTGATTATACATCAAATAGACTATAATCGCATTACAATGTGAATGCCTAGTTAATATTGAGTCTGCTTTTGCCTTAACTCACCTTGTGCTTTGGATGTGAGGTTCAGTTGCAGTTTATTCATACATAATTCCTCCTCCATAACAAAAACTAAGTACGGCTCACAGGCAGGGAGAACTCCTTTAATCTGAGGTAGGCAGAAAAAAACGTTAATGTAGCCAACACTGTGTGATAAAAGAACCCATAGAGAACCCATAACATAGCCTACACCTGTCCAGCGTCATGCTCACCTGTGCGTTAATAACAAAGAGAAGGAGGCCTATTTCAAACATTAAAAGGTGTTGCATTTTGTCAGTCGTTACTTTAACTAACTTGACAGATATAGTATTTCTGTAGATGACATTTCAGATAAACAATCCATTCTATTAGGACGCTGTATGCTGAATTTACCCCCTAAGGGGAAAAGAAGGTATTCCCTGATTCAGTCGAAGTTATACAGGACGGCAAAATTAGTTATCCAGGGTATAGAACAATAATTTGTAAACACTGAAAGTCACAACGAGGAATGTGAGTGCCGTTTTAGTATTACCCGGAGGATATCTCCTTCTCCATCTCCGCCCCCCTGATCTTCTCCCGCCCCCTTGCTTGTCCCGCTCTGGTCCCGCGGAAGCGTCACTGTGGCAACGAGAATGTTTGAAACTGAATGAAACCACAGGTACGTGCTAGCCTTGACTAAAAGCCCACTTAGACTTGCTTATTAGCTAGTAGTACTGTAGTTTAAAGTAATACAAATTTGCATTTTAGGTTTACGATAGAATCTTTATATAAAAAATTCGTGTGTCAAGTTAAAAAGACCATGCCAGACAGTTAGACTAGCTCTAGCTATCTAGTTATAGCTATGTTTTTATGTAGAGCTAGCTGTAGCTACCAAGCCAACTACAGTACTGTAGAGGTACAGTAGGCTAGGTTAGCCAATACAAATGAAAAACGTCACGGCATTGTACTTTAATATGTAGATAACACTGTGTACACACCCAGACTACCCACTGTAGATAAAAACATTCCGGTTTAAACATTCAATATTGATTGGGAAATGTATTTTAATCCTGTTGGCAGTTAAGATAACTAGTGAAATAATAAGACACTCGTAGTGATAATAGGTGAAAGCCTAACTATTTATAAGTCGTATTCCTAATTCAGACTCAGTACCTTTGGAGGTATATTAGCTTGTGACATTGTTATTCATCTGTCTTCCTAATGACAATTCGTTTATTTTGAACTCCACAGCCCTGTTTTTCATCATAATAAAGGCAGTAATGTAGGCTTGTTTCAAGATGGCACAAGCGGCACCAGAGACCTTTACAGAAACATACAGCAAGAAGATCCTTCTCCCACTGGGACAACTAGTGGAGGAGACCAGGAAAAGAGCTGATGTTCCCAATCACCTTCTAGAAACCAGTAAGACCAATATATCTTTTTGCCCAACCCACAATAGCCTCATCAATACACCGAACAACGATTGAGCTCTATGGCAGACCTTGTACAATCATTTTCTCTCATGTCATGTCAAACAGAACTAGTCACAAACCTAGGCCCACATGTGAAATTCCTTTAATCATTTCTTCTGATATTTCAGAAATCTGCACCAAGTTAAAGAGCAACAGTGTAATCCATGCGGAGCCTTCAGAGCTGCACTTCAGCGGGTTTGAATTGGGGAAGGATTACTGCAAGATCTTGGTTAGTGAAACAATGAGATTTATCCGACCATCCACTGAATGGCAGAAGGGGAGATGAAGGGGACATGCTGCGGATTGAAGATTGATTACTTGTGGAAAATGGATGCGTGCATGATTCTGCAATTGCTTTGGATGTTTTTCCCCCAACTGTATAAGCTATGGTTATGAAATTGTCTCTCTCCCCCCCCCCTCTCTCTCTCTCTCTCTCTCTTCTCTCTCCGTCTCCCCCTTTGCCTCAGAAATTAATCAACATCTCCTCTGAAGTGATAAATATTCATATTATTTGTACACAAACCAAGTACTTCCAAACAACATATTCCAAAAAGGTATTTTGGGCTGATTGCTGTCATGAATTTCACATTTTCTCTTGATTAGTGTGGATGTCCATGTTGATGAATCCCCTCTCTTTCTGCCCAGTACCGACTAGTGCCAGGACTCTCATACACTTTGAAAGTACAATTTTGTCCCGACGAATGGCGGTATTTTTACGACTGCATTCAAGTTCACTGTAAGGTAAGGAGGATCCATCTCTTAATGCTTGCTTAACACTGGTGCATACAGTCTCGTCCGCTAGTTCATGTCATCTTCCCAGCTGCACTTTTCAAGAGGGATATCCTGTTTATCCTATACGTCACGTTTATAATTAATACATTATAAACATTTATAATAAATGTTTCTCTCCATGGTGGCTTTGAGGATTGACTGTTGACACGTCACGATCCTACCGAGTCCCAGACACAGGAAGCCGTATCTCATGCTGTGTTCCTCTCCTCGTAGGAAGAAGACAATCTTGTCATTCCAGTTCATGCTTACCCCGTAATTGATGACCTACATATCCCCCCCCACATCAGCCTCCCTGCTGTTCCCCTGGGAGAGAGGTGACGTAACAGACCGTGTTGGACCTGCGCGATACATGCACGCTCACTCAGAGGGCTGGGCTGCTTCCTTAGTGTGAGGGGTGGTGGGGATTCCTTTTCATTCCGTCTGTTAAGGATTTTAAAAACCGAAACATCTCTGACGTAACCAGACTTTTTCAATAAACGAATCGATTCCAAAGCCTTTTTTATTCAAGCCTTTGCCCCGCGCGTCAATAATCAATCAGTTTCAGTTTAAAATATCAACTGAACTCAATTCACACCGTATTGACCCCGACACGCAGTAGATTCTAGGATTGATCATTTTGAGTGATTAACTGTATTCCCATAGTACAGTACAGAGCCTTTGAGCCAATCTCTCATCTCGGCTCAGTCATTCTAATCTCTAGAGATCACGTCTCTGCTCTCGAGTCCGTCGCTCTGGCAGGCCTGCTTGCAGTGTGTCCTCCAGCCTCGACGCCATCGCTCACTGGGTCTGTGTCACCGTGGTCCTATCTGCTCAGACCTGGGGGAGCAAACAGGAGACGTGATAACCACAGGGGATTGTTGTGAAGAGTAAACACTGATCTTATTATCACGCTCATGTAATCATAAATGTGTGTTTGGTTTTGATTTATGCAGTCCATGCTGATTGAGGGCATACTTAATGTAGAGGCTGTTGGACTCGGATCACCTCGTGTGTGGTCAGCCTCGTGGTGCGTTGTGTACAGGGCGGGCGCTGGGGTGCACCATCGTGGGTGTGCAGCTGGTCTTGTGTCGTTCCACATGTCGTTTGTGTTTGATTTGGCTTTTCAGAATCTGTCACGTCATTCCGCTGAGCTGCAGCTGCCCTGTAGACTTTGAATTCCAGGTGTTCGTCCTCCAGTCGCACAAGGCCTTCTCTGTCGCACCTCTCTCAGGTAACTCCTACTGCAGGAGGACACGTCACCCCAGGGCCGTAGATCCCTCCCTCCCACACACACACACGCACAGTTTTTTTATTAAGAAAATGATATTTGACGGCCTCATCCTCAGTTATAAAACCCCCCCAGCTGTACCACCCACATTTGAAAGCAGACCTCCTGTCCCTGCCTCAGTCTGCACCTATAACCAGTCCTTCAGATTGGGTCTCATTACCTGATATACCCCCCCCCCACCCCCTCGTCCTTGCTTGTGTTTGGACAGAGTTTTTCCACTGAGGACATGCTCAGATTGAGCTGCCAAGACGACAAGAAGCAGGCGAGGACACAGAGCGTTCTGCAGCAGAACTGCCCTATTTCATGTCTGGCATCGTCTGTGACGCTTGCCAGGCATGGATACTAGACTCCCGGACATAGTCAAAGTGTTTCTCTGAATGACAACACTAGCACACTCCATTTTTCCACTGGGTGATTAGGGTCTCCATTACACCTGACATAACTGCATCATCAATGACCTCTTCATCATCTTCATCATCATCCTCTTTAACACTATCATCGTCGTTATAAACATCAATATCCATCCATCTCATCATAACTGGTCATTTATCCTCGTCATCTATCCTGCAGAAATTGTTGACCTACATTAAATATATATTTATTTATCAAAAGCATCCCGTTGTGACGAGGCCTTAAACGCGAGCGCTGTGTGATTCCAGGGGTGATTCCAGCCAATGGGAGGGTGGACCTGACTGTGGTGTTCAGTCCGTTTCAGTACGGCACTTCTCAGCTCACCTTCCAGGTGGTGCTCTCCCAGTTCAACTCCAAGCCCTGCGTGTGCACCGTCAGCGGAGGATCCTCACCGCGCCTGGCCATCAGGTGAACAGCTAGCGACCAGCTGGGTCCACTAGTGTACACTCTAACCCTAACCCTAACCCTGGCCATCAGGTGAACAGCTAGCGACCAGCTGGGTCCACTAGTGTACACTCTAACCCTAACCCTGGCCATCAGGTGAACAGCTAGCGACCAGCTGGGTCCACTAGTGTACACTCTAACCCTAACCCTAACCCTGGCCATCAGGTGAACAGCTAGCGACCAGCTAGCGACCAAGCTAGGTCCACCAACAACACCTCGCTTCCTATTCAACAGCCCCATGCGCACAAAAAGATTATAACCAGTATCTTTACAAAGTATAACTTACATACCGTATATTAAAGTTTTCAACTTCACAAATATGTGAATATACACAATCCGTTGTGTAAAACCATGATATATACAATGAAAATGTATTCATCTTATTTTATTGTATTCAACTGGACTGTTTTTACGCTTGGGGCTACGAGGCACATGCCCCAAAACCTGTCAGAGCTGAGACACGGCTAGGACAAAGAGACAGGCGTACTTTTTAAATCCAAGACTAGGTCAATCAAACCCTCTCTCTGGCCGCCGCTTCTGCTCGATACTCTGTATTACCATCACGCTTCTATAAACTGCTGATAAGAAGATTGTTCTTGTTTTTTTGTTGTTTTCTTTTGAGTCTTTTATTTGGTTCCCATGAGAAAGCAGGTGTAATCCATCAGAGAGAGTGGAGGTGTCTGGCTGTGCTGCCCTATCTCCCTGGGAAGTTAATCATTCATGAGGCCAACGGGCTGAGGCCAAATCTGATACCGACACTGATAATCCTGCAATGGATGTGTATCGGACGCAATCATTCCATGTTTGATTTCCACCCAGACTCAAATTAAAACAGCCCATTGATACCCCGCTGTTCTGCGCTTCAGCCTCTAAATATGATGTGATAAAAGCAGCGTGAGCCTCTTAGTACAGTGCTGTTGTGTGTAGAGGAAGAGCTTTGAAACCGAGCCCCCCCAGTAAGTTATTAATGTACTTAAGTTACATATTGTATGAGCTAGTGTGGGTAGTGAGAATGTTCATTGAGCTGTTTGTGTGCGTGTTTCTGCTGCAGTCACAAGGAGGGGGGTGATGGACAGGGGGAGTCAGCTGACAGAGGGAGGCATCCTCCCAGCCCTCCCAAACGACCTCCGACCTCGACCCAGGTCAAGCTCAGGTCAATACGCACTCCTGAAAAGACAAAGGTATGCAGCTTTTGTTTTTGTTTTTTTCGTGGAACTTTCTGGAACCTGTCGATGAGATAAATATATTTTTAAGAAATACCTGGCCAAGATATCAACCCGGGTATAAAATGTATAAATATTAAACAGTACAGCATTAAAACATTCAAAAGCCAACATATGCAGTCCTTCTCCTAGTAGACTGCCACTAGCTGTATTCACTCAATTCAAGAAAAGCTATTTAGTGAAATGATAGTGAAATGATAGATAATGATAGTGATACTCACATAATAATAGAACAATGTCTTAGGTTAGGGGTTCACAAACAGCATAAAACACTTATGAAAGACATGCAAAAATTGATTTATAAGTACCTCAAGTGCACACAGATCAACATGTTTTTGAGCTTGGCTGCAGTGTGTGTTCTCTGTGTTGGTGGCTACAGGCTGTGACGGAGCAGAGAGATGCTCAGCTGTGCCTGGAGAAGATGCCAGACCTGTTCACACACACAGGAGTGTCCAAACTGCTTCAGAAAAAAACGGACAAAATGAGCATTAAAGACCTGAGAGATGGTATGGGGAGCTGGCCAGTTCACATTGCCCCAACATTGTCCAGCAAACACCAAACATTTCACTGCTGGCGGTTGGGTTTAGAATGTTAACTGTCATTTTCACACTGCCCCAACAATCACCAAAAATAACACTACAGTGCTACATCCCAGTTGGTCACTATGGGGATTATTGTTAAGTACTCCTGTTTATCATGTCCATGTTCATGTTTGTAAGTGTTATGTCTGTGGTTGAAACTGGAATTGGGTTTTGTTGTTAAGCCATGTCCCAGAACAAACTGAGCGTCCTGACCAGACAGATGAAGGCGGTCTGCTTTAAGAACAAGATTCAACAAGACATCCAGGAAGAGAGGTCGAATCACCTCCGATGGTGTGTGTATGAATTTGTCTGCCTGCCTGCCTGTCTGTCTGTCTGTCTGTCTGTCTGTCTGTCTGTCTGTCTGTCTGCCTGCCTGCCTGCCTGTGTGTGTGTGTGTGTGTCTGTCTGTCTGTCTGTCTGTCTGTCTGTCTGTCTGTCTGCTGCCTGTCTGTCTGTCTGTCTGTCTGTCTGCCTGTCTGTCTGTCTGTCTGTCTGTCTGTCTGCCTGTCTGTCTGCCTGTCTGCCCTGTCTGCCTGTCTGTCTGCCTGTGTGTGTGCTCCTGAGAGCTTGTGTTTGACGTGTTCAGATAGCATGTTATATGTCAGTCAAAGTTTAGTGTTGTCAAACAGTGTAGAGTGTAAAAGTGACAGTACATGATGTGTGTTCTTGATAAAGGCAAGTTCACCTTGGAAAGGAGCCCGTAACAGCCAAGAGCAGGATGCAGATTCTGGAGGAGAGGGAAATGGCAGGTGATGAGGATATGGTAAGATGAAGATGATGATGATGAAGATAACCATTGAGATTTACATTTGTACCACTTCGATGATATGAAAGATAGAAAGCTTTGGTGGTATTTGTGCTAAAATGACACGTTTAAATCCAGTCTCATGGTAGAAGCAGAAAATATGTCCGAGCGTTGTCTGTGTTTGTCTCTGGCCTTCTTGAAAAGCAGAACAGTTGGCAGGACTTTCGTGGACACTTAGCAGCCCTTCCTCTCCCTGTCTCTTCTCCTCCTCGTGTTTACAAGGCTATATTTACCTACTTCATACTTGGGAATCTTTCGTTTTCATGAGAGGAGAAGCACTTGGTTATTTATTTATGACATAAACTCCTTTCATGCGTCCCGTCTTGGAATCTTCTGTCCTGGCCTGAGCTTGGGCAACCGCTCTCTCTCTCTCTCAGACTCTCCTCGTGACCCTAATGTGGTTTGAATCCCTGTGCTTTCTGCCCATGTCCTAGTTCCATGTCAGCTTGTGTCTGTTTCAGGCCAGTAAGGGAGTGGGGAGGAGGGAGGGCGACTGTGCCAGGGCCCCGCTCCAGCTCTCAGTGAGGAGGGTCGTACG
Source organism: Mallotus villosus (assembly GCA_903064625.1). Lineage (NCBI taxonomy): Eukaryota > Metazoa > Chordata > Actinopteri > Osmeriformes > Salangidae > Mallotus > Mallotus villosus. The sequence continues at coordinate 242,069 of CAEFZP010002065.1, forward strand.
CAACGTAGGACAGGTGTGCTTCCAAAAGCTTCACACATAAACTGCTGCTACTATCTGAAATGTGTTTGGAAATTGTGCACTGGTCATCTTTACCCTGTAAATCTATCTAGTTTCTATATTTTGACAGTTAGTCAGTTGTTTCATGTGTGTGTGTGTGTGTGTGTGTTATGTGTGTGTAGATTCCACAGGCGCCAGCCAGCTTGCTAAACGTGGGAGTCGACTCAAGCGCTCCGCTGGAGGTCAGACTAAAGGCTCTGCGTCTCTTCCAGCAGGTGTCCCGGAAGGTACCCCACCCTCATACTCCATTGGCTGGCTTCTCTCACTCCTGTCCCTCCATTGGCTGGCTTCTCTCACTCCTGTCCCTCCATTGGCTGGCTTCTCTCACTCCTGTCTCTCCATTGGCCAGCTTCTCTCAGTCCTATTGAACATACAGGATTCCCTTGTAAACCACAGTTGACACAATGCACAATACATTAACAGATGTGTCAATACGTCGATCCAATATTGTGAGAGAATATGTGTGCGTTTGTTTCCTCATGAACCCCTTATGCAACAATTCATCTTCCAATTCTGATTATCCTGAAACATATTATTCAGATGTTTGACACAGATTTCTGGATTGTTTGTCGGCTTCTTCTCCGTTGGAGATAATCTCCTTCTTAGTTTGACTGCTTAGTGAGACAGACAGATGAAAGAGACCACAAAGATCAATAATCGATCGGAGACAGAAAGACATCAGAGGATCAAACAGGAAAGCAAAAACCTGAGACATCACTTTAACACAAAGCAGGAGGAACATGGGGAGGAACACTTGAGGTCTGTCTTAAATGTGATGCCGATCAGGTGTTCATGTGTTTCTGAACATCAATTGTGTGTGTGTGTGTGTGTGTGTGTGTGCATGCGTGTGATTCAATGGTTTCTAGGTTGTGATTCGATGCCGCATGAACGGCAGATTAGCTTGTCTGAGGAGGCTGACCCTCAGCATGAAGACACAGTCCACAGCAGAGAGAGGTACCCTCACTCCACCCTAACACCACACCCTAACACCACACCCTAACACCACACCCCTAACACCACACCCTAACACCACACTCTAACACCACACCCTAACACCACACCCCTAACACCACACCCCTAACACCACACCCCTAACACCACACCCCTAACACCACACCCTAACACCACACCCTAACACCACACCCTAACACCACACTCTAACACCACACCCTAACACCACACGCCTAACACCACACCCCATGTGTTCCAGCGGAGGAGGAGGAGAGTCCTGGTCCTCTGTGTGCCTCAGGCAGCGTCCGTCCCTTCTCCTTCCCCATCTTCAGCACTCCACACCAGGCATACGAGCTTGTGAGTGGGCTGTCTGGTTCTAGCTGCCTTGCACTGTGTCTCATTAGAGCTGAGATATCATGACTGTTCACCGCGCCTAGTGGTGGCTGAGATGTGGTAACTTCTCTGCTCCTGTCAGGCTCCTGGCGCTCTGGGCGTAGTTCCCGTGACGCCCATCGACGTGACGATCCAGCTTCATGCTCCGTTCTTCAGCCTCAAGGTAGACGTCTAGATAGACTCCATGTCCCCTCTAGGTAGACCCCCATGTCTGCTCTAGGTAGACTTCGAGATCCACCCCCTTATTTATCTTACATGACAGGAATTGGGTTGATTGACATTGTTCAATTGTGTAAATGTGTTTTGTTTTGTTTCTGTATTGAATGCGTTTCGATCGATATCTTATTATTTTCCTGGGCCATTTCTGTGAGTCTTAGCATCAGCAGTCTGGAACGTGTCCTGATCTGATCAGGTGACCCAGGTTAACCGTGTCGCTCTCCTAGGTTCCCCAACACTACAAACTCATGGGCTACCAGCCGGTGTGTCCTTTTGAGGCAGCAGCCAATCACACGCCCCCGGGCTTCCCCGGGACGCTACGCACCGGAGCTGAGGTGAGGAACAGCCCTCCGAGGCCCGGTTACTAGAAAGAGGAAACGAGAGGTAACCGTAGCAACATAAGAATCCAGAGGGATGACCTTGGTGTTTATGGGATGGAATCTGATTTTATGATTTTCCCACGGTCGTCGTCTATTACATCACTCGGCTCTCTTCAGGGGTCAACGCCCGCCAGTTAGATCCCATTAGATAAACACATCCCAGGCAGGGCGCTCTCACATCTCCCCTCATCTCTCCACAGTCTCTCCACAGTCTCCCAGCCCGTCTCCCAGCCTGTCTCCCAGCAGCAGACTAGGAGCAGTTATGTAACCGGGTCATTATTCATAGGGGGTGGCCAGAGGGGCTCCAGTAGTTACTGCGGCGCGGAACATTTAACAACATGGTTTTGTTTACCACGCACAGTGGGGTTCAACTGCTGACTAGGACCGTGCGGTGTGGCAGTCTGCTCTCAGAGTCTCCATGTGCTGCTCTGTGTCCCTGTCTCTGAGGTCCCTGTCTCCTCTGCGTCCTCGCTGACCTCCCTGTCTCCCCTGTCTCCTCCGCAGGACGAGTTGCTTCCCGCCGTGTTGCCCCCCTCCGCAGAGCTGGACGAGACAGCGGCGTGTCAGGATGCCCGCGGCCTGACCTTCACAGCCCCCGAGGCCCTCGTCGACCCCTCCTACTCACACCCCCTACGGATCTTTGTAAGCTCGCCAACACACCCGTCAGCTCGTAGGGGTTTCCAGGACACAGTGTGCTCCCGTATAGCCTCGATTCAATGGTTTTACCCATGAATAATGTAGTAGCTATGCTGGATCATAACAGCTGAGAATCAATGCGGTGAGCGATGGGTTCTTCCCATGACACACTTCTGCCTGGCCGGGCTCTTGAGATGTTGTGGGTTCTGTCGTGCAGAACCCAGCTCCTGGACTGCACGCCTTCAAGATGACCCCTCGCTACCTGGAGTGTGACCCGGAGTTCCACCTGTGCCCCCTGCCCAGATACACGGTGCGGAAGAGCGAGGTGGCGGGCGTACACACCCCCAAGACCCAGAAGAAGTTCCTAGACAGAACGGTGAGACCCACTCTGGAAAACGTCTGCAGAAACATAACAGTCTTTGTTCTGTAGGATTGAGAATGAAATGTTCTTTAGAAGCGGATCTGCTTCTCCTGTGATCCTAAGCTGGTTGCGATGATGCTTGTGTTCACACACAGGATGTGATCCCCGGGGTCATGACCTGGAAGGAGTTCCCCTCAGCTGCCCTGGCCTCTTTCAACCACCCTACTCTCACCAGCTACTGGGTCCCACGCAGGTATGACATGTACACTGCTACACACACACACCCACTCATACACACACACCAGGCTCTCACACTAGGCTCTCACACGCACCACACACCAGGCTCACACACACACACACACACACACACACACACACCAGACACACACACCCACTGATACACACGCCAGGCTCTTACACTCACACCAGGCTCAGACACACACACACACCAGACACACACACCCACTGATACACACACCAGGCTCTCACACTCACACTAGGCTCACACAGGCACCACACACCAGGCTCAGACACACACACACCAGACACACACACCCCAGCAGACTTCCTCCGTGGTGCACAGAGCTGTATGATACAGCTCTCAATACCAGTGTCCCTCTCTCCGATGGAAACTCAAAAGATGGATGTTCCGTCTCTGGAGGAGGAGCGGATCTGTTCCCTGTACCTCGGCCTACTGATGTGCGAGCCAGGGTCACCACGGGTTCACACAGCCCATCTCTGTCGAGCCCAGTGTCCAAACAAGCCCAGAGTGAAATGCAGTGTGTATAGTGAAGATATACTGCCCGGCTATAGCCTCCAGGGTCCTGCGATGCGCACTCTGGGAAGGGCTGTCTTTATGAGCTAGATGAGTGGTAGCCAGGAGGAGCCAGACACCCTCAAATCACACCTGCTCGTCTGCTGGTGGGTAGTTTTGATCATGCCTGCCAAAGGTGATCACTCCTCTTATGTAAGATCCCTGCTTGGGGTTTTTTCACCAAGATGTTACTATGGCTCATTTTAGGCTGCGATTGTGAAGGAGATTTAGTTCATAACTGACCTGTGTGGGGGTGTGTGGGTGTCGACACACGCATTCATACTGGTTACGCCCGCAAGTTACCACACCCGTGCACCCACTCACACACATACCGTATTTATGCTGTGTAAAACATGACATATAAGGTATAGATGACCTTACTTGTCGTTCCCCATGGTGTGTGTGATCGTCCAGGTGTGACCCCTTCAGCAGCGAGCTCCTCCCTGCCGAGGCCCCAGGCCCGCCCCTCAGGGGTCTCCCTGACGACGTCAGGCTGGACCTGCTGGATGCACCGTAAGCACCTACACACACACACACACACACACACACACACACACACACATCCCTGCAGACATGAAACCCCTTGAGCATGAGAGCCCACATGTCCACCTGGAGAGTCAGTTACTGGTTGTTGGTTACCTGCCAGTCAGTAACCAAAGCCCTGTGGTCGCCCTGCCCCTGCCTCTGCCCCTGCCCCTGCCTCTGCCCCTGCCTCTGCCTCTGCCCCTGCCCCTGCCCGGCCCTGTGGCGCGTGGCCCCCAGGTGTGAGGGCACAGCAGGGATCTCTCTGACCCCGGAGATGGTCCGAGCAGCGTTCCCCCTGACTGAGAGTCCTCCCTCCAAACACACCAAGAAGGACAGCCACCAGGAGGACACCAGGTGGGTCTGGGTGTCTGGCTGGGTCTGGGTGGGTCTGGGTGTCTGGGTGGGTCTGTGTGGTCTGGCTAGGTCTGTGGGTCTGGGTGGGTCTGGGTGGGTCTGGGTGGGTCTGGGTGGGTCTGGGTGTCTGGCTGGGTCTGGGTGTTTGGGCTGGGTCTGGGTGTTTGGCTGGGTCTGGGTGTCTGGGTGTCTGGCTGGTCTGGGTGGGTCTGGGTGTCTGGGTGGGTCTGTGTGGTCTGGCTAGGTCTGTGGGTCTGGGTGGGTCTGGGTGGGTCTGGGTGGGTCTGGGTGGGTCTGGGTGTCTGGGTGGGTCTGTGTGGTCTGGCTAGGTCTGTGGGTCTGGGTGGGTCTGGGTGGGTCTGGGTGGGTCTGGGTGTCTGGCTGGGTCTGGGTGTTTGGCTGGGTCTGGTGATTACCTTGGTGTAATGTCTGTGTGTGTGTGTGTGTGTGTGTCCATGTGTGTGTGTGTGTGTATGTGTCTGTGTGTCTGTGTGTGTGTTTGATGTTCCCCCTTCCCAGAGACTTCCGAGAGCGCCAGCTGGAGGTATCTCTGAGGTGTCAGACCAACAGGCTGGGCTCCAGGGTGACGGCTCGACTCAACACTCTCTGGGCTGTGGCCGGGGCCAGCCCCTCAACTGCACCAAGCAAGAAATCATGAGCTCTCCATCATGAAGCACTGTCTGAATTAAACTTTGATGACGTTCGACGCTTGATTCTAATTGATTTACCCACGATACAGCACACACTGGAAGTCATGCTGCTATGAACCAGCTCCAGCTCTGTTTCGTCTTCTTCAGATTTGATTTGATATTTCTGTTTCCGTATAGGATATGAATAAGGGTTGTTCCTACCATGGTTTCTGTCCAGGTTTTGGTTCAAACTGGGTTTACTTACTCATAACTAACTCATCGTTAGATGTTGACGGATGGTCATTCTTAAGCGTAATATATGACACAGTTCAACTCTCACAGTAATTGCTTGCACCACCAGCCTTTTCCTTTTGTGACACTGTTGAACCTGACTTTATGACTTTATGAGTCATCATAGTCAGTCATCTTGGGAGAAGGGCAAAACCATAATGTTTAATCTGTGCCTTATATCATCTCGCATGTCTGATGAAGATGATGATTACTTTACAGGCATCCTTTGTGAATCATCTCTGTCCATCAAAGTTTATTGATAGCTAAGTATACGGTATACATTTTATAATGTTGTCACCTTGGGTGAGGCCGTAAACATTTCCAAGAAATGTCAATATTATTTCGAATGCTTTTTTGTGTTTATGTGAACTAGCACAGGTGTGTGTGCCCAAGTCTGTACATATATTTTTTATTTATTATAGAAAAAAATAAAAATACTAAATATTTGACCAGATGTGCAATATGATCAACTTTGTTTTTTTTGTAATGGAAAATTGCAATGACGTCAGTTAGCTAGTTGAACAGGGATATTCACTCTCTTAAATGTCAGGATTACAGTTTTGTTTAATCCCTAAACTTCTCATTTTAAGCCCTCTGCATTGTTATCTGCCCTCTGTGTCTCACATTGTAGTGACAGTGAATTGGGCTGTTGCCTAAAAGTATTAAAAATACAACAGTTCTGTATTTCCTGTATAGGCTATCAAATCACTCTGGTCGATCTGTTGACAACCATAATAACAATAGCATGAACAATAGTTTATTTGTAAAATAAATTACTTTAAAATACAACCAGCAATAGTCATGCAGGAAAATGTCGCTTTTGATTTGGGGGTATTTCTCGTCTCCTCAGTGATGCAGCACAGACGGATTTACGCCAGAAAAACAGAGGGGCGAACGTACCTTCGTCTTTTGTCTTTGAGCACAAGAACTTGGGTGGCTTGGAAAGCACGATCTACATAGATTGGGTTGATTGGTAAAATGACCACATTTCTTGGAATCAGAGTTTATCATGCTGGCAGTGATACGTGGAGAGGCTCTTAAGGAGCTGTTACAGGAATATGCTTTTATCAACTATTTGGACTAGCCTACTGTCTAGAGTCTGAGCAAATTGCCCTTTGCAAACATTGGAATCAGGCGGGTCTTTAAAAAGAGACGCTCCCCCCAGTCTTCTGACGCAGGCAGTTGAAGAGACATCTCTATGGGATTAAGGGCACTTCCGGAAATATACTTGATTGAATAGACTGAAGTGGAAACCAATATTCACATCTGATTTGCGCTTTCTGTACAAATGTCATCTGGTGATTGTTCCCTCATAATGACCACCAGATGGCGGTAGAGCCATCAGCATGTTGCCGAACATGGATGCAAACTGATTTAAATGTGATAATGGCTTAGTGTGCATGGGCAACCACCTCAAAGAACAAGAAACATGTTCTAATTTGAGATCATTCATCATCACTCATTCTTTTCATGGATTTCATCCAAATATCAATTTTTTTCAGAGCAGCTGTGGATTTAAAGAAAAATACTGACATGCAAAAATATGACCATTTGTTACCTGGTTTTCTTAACATTTGCTCAGCATCAGTAATTTGACATGTGTGTTTTCAGGCATAATGACAAGGTTCTCAGTGTAGCACAGCTATAGAAAGCTTTCAATTAAAACAGGCATTGGGATATGGGATTTAGCTGTGGTTTATAGTCTGCTTGGGTTTCATCAGAGTAGGCTTGGGGATTAAGCACATAGGACCTGCTTAATCTCAACCCCAGATTACAGTGTTCTCCGAAGGCCCGTGTCTCTAAGGCTACCCCGTGGAGAGACGGCGAGGCGTTGGCGGGCGTTAGCGTTTGGCAGTGCACATCACCTACCTCGTCTCACACAACACACACATCTGCCGTCAGGTAGTTTATGTGACTACACGCGCCGATCAAATGTGGATGGATGGTAAATCTGAGAGGAGGAAAAAGGAAGTTATTAGTAGGACACCGTTGGCACACCCTACTGTACACTAGAGTACAGTGCAGTCCAGATCACTCGCCATGAACTCACTGCTGAGAGATTTGCCGGGTTGAGGGTGAGAGCTTTTAATGATGGCCCGCTGGCTGTGTTGCTTGAAGGGTTTATCTGGCAGTGTTGGGCTACGACTCAGTGTACACGACAACGCCTTACTGACACACACACACACACACCTCCCACACACATACACATCCACCACACGGCACACGCACATCCACCACACAGACACGTACACTGCACACACACACACCTGCACCACACACACACGTAGACACATATGTTCTCGCTCGCGAGGCTGCACGAGCGACGCAGATCAGGTAACTGATTCAAATACAATCTTATCAAGGTTTTTTGTTTTGCTCTCTATCTATATCTATGCCTCTCTATTCCCCCTCTCTCTCTCTGTACCCCTTCTCACTTTCTATCTCTCTCCACCATCTTTCCCCCTCTGTCTGTCAACCCCTCCCGTCCTCCTCTCCCTCGGCTCGCCCTCCTCTCGCTCTCTTTGTTTCTCGCTCTCTCTCTCTGTCTCACCCTCTGTCTCCCTCTCTTCCGTCGTGGATATTAATCGCGAGTGCAGACATGCAGGATGCACCCATGGAAATAATCTGCCCAAATGACGTAGGCACAGCTGGTGGAGAATCCTCAGAGGGTCACCTTCATCCTCATCATCAGTGTCCGTCTCCGGCCGGGGGTGGGGCAGAGGGGCGGGGGGGCGGGGCAGAGGTGGGGGGGCGGGGCTTCGGGGGGGTCATCGGAGTGTCACCCGGTAGCTTTTAGGAATAGTAAATAATGTGTGTGACTAAGGAAAGGGAGGGAGAGATAGTGAAAGAGAGATCTGATGAGAGAGAGAAAATAGCAGTGTGTGTGAGTGTTTGTGTAGGCCTAAAGTCACCTACAGGAATGAATCATGGCATCGTCAAAGTGATGGATCCAATTAATTTCACCATTTCATGGCAAGAATACATTGAAAATGAATACATCTTGCATTTGAGGGACCTGAATGAGTACATGTTGACATTTTATTGAATGCAGATTTAACCATTAAAATTATGATTAGTAGCCTATGACGGCACAATATTATAGCCTGTATAAATGTGTGTGTGGTGGGGATACTCTGTGGGGAATGGAAGTTGTTCAGGCTTATTCTCAGGTTCTCTGAAGAAAGTAGGTCGGTGTAGGCAGGGGGAAGCTATAGCCTATATCAGAGCCCGGCTGGGCCAGTCCCAGGAGACTCTGTCCTGGACCTCTTTACAGCCACACTGCCGTGGGTTACGGTCATCGTAATGTGATGAAATTCTTTGAAACCTTAAACCAGATGATCGTCTTGAGGTTATGTAAGGACAAATGAGTTACCTGAGATGGTTTGGTTGGTGTGTCAGACATTCTCAGCCATGTAACAGGGAGGGTACATATTCTGATGACAGTTAGGTCCAGATGTGAAAACGGTTTGAAGAAAATACTTTTTTTCAAAAATGTTTGTAAACCTTCTGAAACTGGTTTCTGGGACTGACCCAGCTGTGAAGAAAAAATGCGAAACTTTTTTTCGAAATAATTTTACAACCTTTTGTGACTTTTGTGCAAGCTAGTGTCTGGTGCCGGTGGCCTTTAACCGATCTATCAGCTCACATATTCTGGAAATAAACATCCAAATATGTGACCTCGGCCAGGCTGGCGTAGTGGCCAGCTCTCTCACTCTCCAGATCAACATCTGATTTATCTATGAATTATTGATCGCCCCGCTGACTCCCGGTAACCCTGCCTAATAAAACTTGCCGCTTAACAGCCCCCGTCGTTGCTTTCCTGCTCTGAAGTGAAATGTGATTAATGAGAGACTCTGACGGGGTCCGCCAGGTTTATTCCGTTGAGATATGTTCAGGGTTAGGATGTCACATGGTCGACTCTGAGGGAGTGGGGTGGAGCGCAGTTAAGACAATTATGCGTGTGTGTGTGTGTGTGAGAGAGAGAGAGAGAGAGAGAGATAGAGAGAGAGAGGGAGAGAGAGAGCGAGAGCGAGAGAGAGAAAGACAGAGAGAGAGAGAGAGAGAGAGAGAGAGAGAGAGGGAGGGAGGGAGGGATGGAGAGAGAGAGTAAAAAGTATGACAATATCTAGGCCTAGTATATAATTTATTTTGTTTCCGCAACTGAACTTAAAGATTTCACTTGAGACATGATATTATACCTATTTCCTTACAGGCCTCAGCAATGCCTCAAGGGAACCTTTAATAATTCAACAGGAGAACTTTTAACATCTCTAGATGAACCTTTACATAACTTACAATTCCACTTTGCCAAGGGAAAGCACAGTAATTCAGTACCACTGACATCTACATTCCGACCAGACATGGCAAAAGTACATATACTTCCTTCACTCAAGTATAAATTTAAGTACAGATGCTCATGTTTAAAAACACTGGTAAAAAAAAAGTATTGACTACACTTTTTCATAAAGTAAATAAGTGTGGGGTCTGACAGATAATAGTCAAAAATAGTCATTACTTCTACCTGTTTTAGTGTTTTAGTAAAAGGTTGTCAGAAAAATAGTGAAGTGCCGATACCAGAAACAACTGAAGTACAGTAACAACATATTTCTTCTTCTTTTCTTCCCATCTCTGCCAAACAAGCGTTGTTTTTGTGTGCACACATTGTTTTCTCACCTAGCTGTGTCACAGAAGAGGTGATGGTGTTCTGGCCTTCGCAGTCATACCCTGGGCACTGCCAGAGAGCTTCATAGGTGAATCAGACAAGCGCTCACGCCATTTGATGCATTCCTTGCTCAAGCTAGGTAACCATGCCAACACTGCCTTTTATTTCCTTCATTCCAATCGTTCTATGGCCCCGTGGCTGTAACTCAGCCAAGCACTGGGGGATAAAAAATGTATAGTCGTGCTGGAGATTTAGAACATGAACACGAGGCATGACCGCCCCAGCAATGCTGCTGCTGTGAAGTCCATATCAACCGTACGGCTGTAGTGTTTACTTTCTAATGGGGGCATTCAATCGTCAAGGATGCAGATTAAATGCAATACAAAATGACATATGGTAGTGAATGGTCGGAGGGTTGTTGTATAGGCTACGTATTTTTAAATAGATTACACAACAGGATTCCGTAATAGACCTCAGATTTCTCTCCTCTTTGTGTAGTGATCACGTCCTATAGAGTTCACTGCTCTTCACATCTCTGGGATGTCACTATGTAACATGGCTGTCATTCTAACTTTCAGGAGTCTCCCCTAGTGACTGGAGAAAAAGACGTTACGTTGAGGTAAAGTCTGTTTGTCAGACTCGATGATTACACACACGTGTTTCTCTCTGTGTCCCTGTAGTTGTGTGTTGTGTCTACTTTACTGTGTATCAGTGATCATTCTGGCTTCTTCTGCCTGTCTGTGATTATTCTGGATGTGTACATTTTTCTGTCCTCAGCCTCACTGTCAGTATGTCTGTGGAAGAGGATCTGGTCGCTGGTCTTCAACAGGAAGTAGAGGAGGTCAGAATCGAACCGGCAACCTTCTGATTAATAGCCATTTCCATAACCGCTCAGCCATCTCACCCTGGTATAGTTTGTATCCCCTAAAATGAAAAAAAATCCTCACTGTACCAAGCATATCCAACAATATAAAGAAAAGTATTTTACACTTTCCACTTAGCGTCTGTTTAATATGGTTGCTTGTTAATCAGTTAAGTGGTAGTTAATTAAGGCTTTATTCTCACAGTTCTAATGCTTGAGGTACTAGATTGAAAGGAACTGAATTTAACACAGTGTTATAATTTCAAAATTAGTATTCCATGTAGCCCACACACAAATAGAAGAAAAACTAATGTAATACTGTTGTCAGGTAAATTGTGATTTTCAAAAGCATGTAATTATTACAGATTCAGTGGCAGCCATTCAATTAACCTACAGATACATGGGTAGGGCCATTTAAACAGTATAATCTTCACTGTACAATAACAATTCTCCACAGCGAATCTAGTTTTAGCCAAATAACTATTGTGTGATTGAAATATGGACATTCATTAATTAATGGAAAAAGTGTCTTTGTGATAGACTCCCCTCCCTTGGAAGAGTAGACAAGGGGATATCTGAAGAGAAGTTACGTACATTATGTTTCCCTGATGGGATGCAACTGCAGTAAAAAGTTTTGCTCCAAACGTACAAATGTGAAGAGCGACCCGCGGGCCTTCCAGAACCAAGCCTTTCAGGAGGGGCATCACTTATTTAGGCTGCAGGGCAGCCCACTCACATGAGGGACCTCTGTCGGCTTGGCTCTGGGAGTCTTGGCGCTTGTTCAGGGCAAAGTCTCCGCTTGGATCTTCCAGCTCTACAGCCAAGCATGCTATATTCCACTTCCACGTGAGGAGCAGGGGTTAGAAGGACCAGTATTAACGGCAGGCTAGAAGGACCAGTATTAACGGCAGGTTAGAAGGAGCAGTATTAACGGCAGGCTAGAAGGACCAGTATTAACGGCAGACTAGAAGGACCAGTATTAACGGCAGGCTAGAAGGAGCAGTATTAACGGCAGGCTAGAAGGACCAGTATTAACGGCAGGCTAGAAGGAGCAGTATTAACGGCAGGCTAGAAGGACCAGTATTAACGGCAGGCTAGAAGGACCAGTATTAACGGCAGGCTAGAAGGACCAGTATTAACGGCAGGATAGAAGGACCAGTATTAACGGCAGGCTAGAAGGACCAGTATTAACGGCAGGCTAGAAGGACCAGTATTAACGGCAGGCTAGAAGGACCAGTATTAACGGCAGGCTGTCTATGAGTTTTGATATTTTTGCGTGATTGCTCATTAGTGCCACTAATGAGAACCACTCCACAACCAGAACTCGTATTCTAGAACAAATGATTACAGTACTCTGCCGATATTCTATTCATCATGCTCCGACTTGGGCTTAAATTCCACATCAATCAAAAGATTGATATTTTTGTACCTAGTTTTTTTTATATAAAAAATGCATGTAGAACTGAACATAAAGTAGATATACAGTATATAAACCGTACAGTATATATACACATATATAGACAGAGATAGACAGAGAGAGAGTGAGGGATGTCTGTGCTCATTTCAGCATTCTGTGAAAACAACTACAAAGTTGCCCCCAGTTCTGTTAGCTTGTTTCTGTTTTGTTGCGTTCTCTGATAATCATCTCTCCCCGGCTCTCAGCTTAGACGTGCGGCCCCCTGAGTGTATCTGACAGCAAGCAGGTTGCTGTGACTCTCTCAAGCCCTCGTCCAGCAAGTCCCTGCGACTCTCTCAAGCCCTCGGCCAGCAGGTCCCTGTGACTCTCTCAAGCCCTCGTCCAGCAAGTCCCTGCGACTCTCTCAAGCCCTCGGCCAGCAGGTCCCTGTGACTCTCTCAAGCCCTCGGCTAGCAAGTCCCTGTGACTCTCTCAAGCCCTCGGCTAGCAAGTCCCTGCGACTCTCTCAAGCCCTCGGCCAGACTGACAGTCCTCACGTGTCTCCACAGGAGCAGCTTCATTCAGTCTTTAGCAAACTAACTCCAGCTCCCGTCACTGAAGCACCCTCCAGGTAACAAGGACTCCCTGAGACGTGGTCGTGGTTGTGGATGGAACAGTTCTGATTAGTGTGTTACCTACACAGAAAAAAGCCAACAGTTTATCTTGTTACACACATCAGTGTTTATGTTTTGCTCTGTGAAACTGTGAACACCAGATCTGTCAACACATCAAACCCATTTTGTGCATTTTCTTAGTATAGACTTCCTTCTATTCTCAGAGGTAATTTGTTGTCATTTATTGAGTTCTCATGACAAATCCGTCTCTGATGTCTTTCGACAGTTGGGCCAGTTTAAAGAAGACATCTCCGATTCACATCTCCGAGTTGTCACAGTGACCCGATCCTGCTTCCTGTCTCATTCCCCCCGTCGTAGCGAACGTTGTGGCCGAGGAGGACGTCCCTGGTGTCTCAGCACTCGCCTCGGTCTGAACCCCAGGAAGACACTCTCATACTTCACGCTTCTCCCCGTAATGCATTTTTCATCCGTTATTAAAATTCATCGTTCGCAGCTAAACAGGAACAGGAAACTCATCATACATCCTCTTCCTCTTGGACGCCCGGGGCTCTGTGGTGCCTCTCTGACAGCGTGGAGGAAGGACGTGTCTGGGGGTTCGGGGACGAATCCATCACTGAGCAGGTGATGCATCGGGGACTGTTTCATAGCTGTGTTTGCGTCACGGAAATAAGATGAATTCGTTGGAGGGACGGAGGTGACATGGGAAGTTATGCTATTGTGAGTTCCAATTGCGGACGACCCACAACCAGAGATCCATCATACCCGCTGTCATTACGCTTTCTTTCGAACTATCTAAATATGAAAGAGTCTCGGGCTAGCCTGCTCTACACGTTAGATTAGACCAAGGCCGTTTTGGGAGAGGGCTAAATTGTCTGGTTGATTTGAGAGTGTTGGTCTCTGATGATTGACTGCTGTTCCGAGGTACAGGCAGGCGGCATGAGGTTATTTGGTGGCTAGTTCCCCCGCTTGTCACCCTTTCATTTCCACAGTCATTTCCTATTCTCTGATTTATATCATAGCTAACTACAAACAGCCCCAAGTCCCGGCTTTACGATTCTCTGTCCCTGTCAAACCGTCGGGAATTATGATGCACTTTGTAAACAGCGGGTTGTGTCTCTATTTCAGATATCTGAGGTGTAATTTAAGAGTTTGGTCTTCAGCTGAGGTGAACCTGTGGAGACGGGGTGTTGTTGTCTGAGAAAAGGTTCTGGAAGCTTCCCACCAAAGGCCCTTCAAAACCCCCCTTTCTCCTGAGACGCAGTCTGTGTTCAATAACTGTACTGTTTACTTCATATTAACAGGGCTCCCCGGAGAAAAGGTCAAGTACCGGGAAGTATTTCACCTCTCTTGTATTGTGTGAGCGTTTATGCAGGTTGTCAGGTGTGATGTGCACAGTTGGGGAACCTGTTCTCTACAGTACCTTTGTACGCACGTCATAAAGGGTCTATGCAAACAGGGCTGTCATTATGTTCTCAAAGGTTTTGCTCACAGTCAGATGATGGCTTCTGTGCCATCAGCTTCTTGATTTGACCAACCCTGGTGAAGGCGGAGCCATTAGCCCGGTCATTTATGACTGTAATGGCCGGTGCTGATATATGGCACAGTGGCATACCCTATGTGGCAATTTGCCTGTCTGCTTTCGCTGCTCAATTTTCTCTGAAGCCCTCAACTCTGCTGAGAGGATATGTCAGGTTGAGATTGTTTATACCTCATCAAGATGATCAATAGTCCGCTATTCCCTGTACCGTGCTATTGGGAGATTGCCACCGCAAATCACACAAGCGGGTATCTGAAAACTCAGCAGAACATACTATTTCGCCTCCTGAAGGCGTCGATAAAATGCAACAAATTACCTGAGTGTACTGTCTGGGTCAGTCTGGGTTGGAGTGTAAACCTACAGGAAGGTATATCTCCAGGAGCAGGGTTGGAGTGTAAACCTACAGGAAGGTATATCTCCATGAGCAGGGTTGGAGTGTAAACCTACAGGAAGGTATATCTCCATGAGCAGGGTTGGAGTGTAAAGCTACAGGAAGGTATATCTCCATGAGCAGGGTTGGAGTGTAAACCTACAGGAAGGTATATCTCCATGAGCAGGGTTGGAGTGTAAACCTACAGGAAGGTATATCTCCATGAGCAGGGTTGGAGTGTAAACCTACGGGAAGGTATATCTCCATGAGCAGGGTTGGAGTGTAAACCTACGGGAAGGTATATCTCCATGAGCAGGGTTGGAGTGTAAACCTACAGGAAGGTATATCTCCATGAGCAGGGTTGGAGTGTAAACCTACAGGAGTACATCTCTTCAGGAACAGGGTTGGACCGCCCTACCACGAACCGTGGAACGAGAAAGCGCCCCAAAATCAAACATTTCTCGACAGCGTCACACAGGTGTTGCTCATCGCATCTCGATATGAGAACTTTGAGGACTAAGAGAGAGAGAGGGGCGTCACTCCACAGGGCCCCATGACAAGCAAACATGTTGATCCTTTATTATAATTAAACATCTATTTCTGGGCTCATTCTCTTTAGAGGCCGCCACCTGCTGCCGTGGTGATCAGGCTGCCGTCAGATGTCGTCCTCTGGAGGTGCCGGGACATAGCTATCACCAGCAGCAGCTCGGAAATATGGGGAAATGGTGTGAATACTCAGCTGATTGGGTTATAAATAGTCTCGGCGGGGGTCTGAGCCACACAAAGTGCTTTTGCTTCGAATCAGAGTGAGAGAGAGAGAGAGAGAGAGAGAGGAGAGAGAGAGAGAGGAGAGAGAGAGAGAAAGTGCCTGAACAACCGATCAGAATGCTGTTCGGTCGAGTCTTCAGATATAGATTTTGTTTCGAGTTTTTTCCACTCTCTTTCTCTCCTTCGTTTCAATAAGATCCATTCTATATGATTGGTGAGCGTGATGTACTATTACACGATGAATGTGAATGTTTTCTGGAAAACCTTATGGAAGTCAGAAGGACGGATACAGGATGAGGGGCTCGTCATTGTCCCTCAGCACATTTAGCTAATGATTTGCCGTTTAGGACCACATCACTGCGCCTTCGCACGATCCGTCCCTTCTGTTCTTCACGTTCCAGCTTGGTTCGACTGATGTACACTGCTCAAAACAATGTTAAGGAACACTTTAAAAACACATCACATGTCAATGTGAATAAATATTACGGTGAATATCTACAGCTACTGATATGCCATACATACCCTGATAAAAAAAAACGGTTCCTTTAATGATGTTGAGCAGCTTATAAGGCTGTTGGTTGCTGTGTGTTTATGTCTCGTGTCTATTTGACATGGGAGGAGACATGAACTCACTTCTAGGAGTACTCTGAAGCCAGGGAGATGCTGCTGGTTCGGGAACAGCTGGTCGGTGTGATGACAGGGCCCCGGGTGTCTCCACAGAGTCCAGAGAGCTAACAAGGAGGTAGCAGATGCTAGCCTAATTGTTCCTCTTCCACCATCCCTCTCCCTAATGCGAGTATATGAAACCTGCTCACATGAACCTTTACGGGAGGCTACAGTTATCAGCTGACCTGCAGGAGAAAGACCCGCTCCTTGATTGGTTGCTGTCGTGAAACTCTCAGGACTGGCAAGGCCAGGTCAACGTGTTGTCATGTCGTTTTGAAGTCTGCCTTGGCTGAGCTTGCGGATGAGCTGTTTTTCTGTTAGCCTTAGGTGACGAGGAGTTCCGATGCTGGGTCCAGGCACGCTTCCATGCAGGATGTGGACTCTCTCTATGTCACTCTCGGTTGCTACAGCAACATAAAGCCATGGTGTTTCAAATGACTATTATTTTATTCAGAGAGGAGGCAGCTGTTTCAAGTGCAGCCAGTGTATGAGCTTTCACACACTAAGGAAGCTATAGAATCGTCAAGGGATCTGCTATTAAGAATTGATTTGAAGTGGTGAACGGTAGCGTGGTGATGCACACACTTTATGCCCATCAAGCCATAATATAAAGGACTCAAACACAAAACGGAACAATTCAACCTGCATTCAACTCAGCTGTGCTGTACTGTTACACAGCGTGAAGTACGGTATAGGTCACGCAAGCCACACAGCCTTGGCAGCATCACACACGTGTGTGTGCAGCGTTTGTGTTCTTCTGCATTGTGTACATGATGAGCCTGTAGGTCCAAGTGGGTGGAAGTGCTCGCTTCAGTTCAAACACAGTAGCATGTCATCTGGGCCAGAGACATCAAAGCACTCTCTCTCTCTTTCTCTCTCTCTCTCCACCGTGGAACAATGTCACCGTTTTGTGACGAGCGTGTGGGCAGAGGAAGGAGCTCACCAGTGGGCACGTTCTTCCTTTGACGAAACGCAACATGCAATCACAAGCGAAACAGTTTGATTACCTGATTGTGTGCATGCAAATGGACTACATTGTAGAATACACTTTCAATTAAGTAAAGGCAAGGTCTTCATTCAGCGTATCTTCAAAGCAGTTGAAAACAATGAAAGAAAATACAGCGTGATACTAATGGAGAATGCGGATTATGATGCTGGATTTTTTTAGCACTTATTTTCGTGGGGGCTTGGTTGAACCAATCAGAACACATCTTGTTCTTTGTATTTGCAATGGGGCTTGGTTGAACCAATCAGAACCCATCATGTTCTTCTTATTTGCAATGGGGCTTGGTTGAACCAATCAGAACCCATCATGTTCTTCTTATTTGCAATGGGGCTTGGTTGAACCAATCAGAACCCATCATGTTCTTCTTATTTGCAATGGGGCTTGGTTGAACCAATCAGAAACCATCATGTTCTTCTTATTTGCAATGGGTCTTGGTTGTGGTCTGTGCATACACCCACACACACACGCACGCATGTTCACACACATATAGACATACACACACATGTGGACCACATCACGCCACACTACATCGCACACGGCCACTGTACAGATACGGTATCTTACAATTCAATTCACTCGACAGTACATAACTGATTTTCTGCTCAAATTGGTTGTAGCGGCATGCAATCCTCCACTGAGTTGGCAGCAGTTTCCTCCAACTCTTTCTTTGATTGGGTTCCACCCAGCACCACATCATTTGCAGCGACTCTTTGAAACCGTTCCACCAATTTCCTTCCTTTGTTTAATTTTCCTGTGTGTTGTCTCAATCTGGGTCAGTAAACTTAAGCTGTACATCAGCCTGACAGCTGTCACCTGTGCTGGTCCTTACATCGGCACGCACGCCACGCACGCCACCTCTCCATCAATCAGGTTTCATCCATTTTTCTGTATGTCTTTTATCATGTTTTGCCTTTGTTACTTAATGCCTTTACCTCGGTTTGCCTTTGGTGTGTTGTTGATGAAGTTGTCGACCGACTTGTGTTTGAAGCGCGGCAATCGCTGATTAATGCGTTTTTATTGACTTCTTAAAAACAACAGGATGCCCAGTTGGAGGTTGAAGAGGCGCTTCGATAATGAAAGTGACTCATCCGTTCTGACATTTGTAGTAAAGCATGAAGCTCGTGGCTGACGAGATGAAGCAGATCTTCCTTTAACAACACAATCCTTGTATCCACCAAATAAATGACCAAAGGCTGTTTTTTATCGATGTAACTAATAAAAAAATAAAAAAAGTATACTACACAAATATTGTCTAATATCCGCTGTAGCAAAATGATGAGTTTGGGAAAACATACAAAATAGTGTTTGATTTATTGTAAATATATCAGACTATGACACTTATAAAGTGCAATATTACTATTGGTATACAGAGGTGAAAATGTTTTATTCTGTTGGTCTAACATACAGGATACATTCACCTAATAGCTTTATGAAAATATATATGTAGGGTGAATCCCACACGCACTTTCTCTGAACAAACAATACTGGCAACTCAGGCTCTAAGCCAAACAACTGCAGAAACACTCATTTTACTTACAGTTAAAAGCATAAAAACAACAGATTTCCTTCAAAACTTCCAATAACACAAAACTATAATACAGAAGTTTTGATGTTTCTCATGTGACGTACATTTTACATCGACGTCCACATATATTCACTCAGTGGAGTAAAAAGACGATTTCTACGATTTCCTCCCGCTAGGGGGGTAGGGTTTCAGTTTGAAATCTTCAGATCTGTCCTTCCCTTTCATTAAGAAAAGTATATTTAACAGCAGCATCCTCAGTTTAAAAACAAATCTGTCCCATCCACATTTGAAAACTAACCTACGCCCCTGCCTCACGCAATAACCTGTTTGTCTTGTTTACAGTACTGAAGGAGTTTTCCTTCATGATGTATAAATGGTAAAAAAAAATACCACACAAACAATAACTATTGATACCAGTTTGAAAATAGTATACCATTTGAATCTTTATATTAAGATTACAAACGTCCATCGACTGACTTACCAAATACAGTTTGTACCTATTGAACATGTCACTCTTGATAGCTACTGTATAAAAATGGCAAACACAGGTTTGATAGGTTAATTGAGTGACTAAATGAAACCTTGTGCAGACCTAATGCCTAATATAGAGCCGTGTCTGAATGGTTCAATAGTGCAGTCTATCCTGGATGTTCATCAAATGGAGCATGCTTTGGAGATGGATGGGAGGGGAGTGAGAGAGGGCTAAACGGGGAGTAATAAACCTATCCTAAATGCTAGTCCTGGTTGTTTGTCACCTCTGAATAGGTGTTGTCCCCTTCCAGTAGAAGGCACTGTGGACACTCACATGCAGTCTCCCAGCCAGCCGGCATCACGGTCGTCCACTGCAGCTGCTCATTAGCCGGCCGTTGTCAAGCAACCAACAGCGCTGGCGTGACATCTGTCCCAACCTCCCGTCACGTCTTAACGATGGCTCCCGTCAAACACGAGTCTCGTTTCCGTTTGTCCTACGGGAGCTCCGAAAGCGGCTAGCCGCCGGCGCTAAAGGTAGAGGTAGCTGACCCAGTACACGATGTTGAAGAGCAGGAAGGAGGTGGGGAAGAAGACCCGGGAGTAGGTATCCAGTTCCTGGATGTCTATGTGGATCCTCCCCCTCCTCCAGCCCCCGCCCCGGCACTCCTCGTAGCAGCAGAAGAAGCTCTGGCAGTCCTTGCCGTCCAGGCAGTCGTAGACGCAGGCGTCCTCAAACTGCTGCCAGTACAGGGAGTTGTTGAGAGTCATCACGGAGGTTGGAGACAGACCCACATCCAGGACTGAGTAGGCCTGCACATGAAGAGGAGGGGAGGGGGGGACACCTCATTAGGACAGTACAGTACAGTACACTGACATGAATACAGAGGTGTTTGAAGAAAAAGAGAGAGGAAGGAAGGAGGGAGGCCTCATTAGAGATGCACCGACAGAGGTAATGAAGGAAAAGGAGATTGAGGAATAGAGAGCGAGAGAGAACGACAAGATAGCGGAGGAAGAGAAAAAAAACAACAGACAGCTTGAGATGCCGTCGAAAAGCCAAAATATCGAGGTGGTGGTGGTGGGGATGAGGGGGGCGGGGGTAGGGGGTAGACAGAAAATGAGCTGATTTGTTTTGAGTGGATCTGTGCCATCATGCATTAAAGCTTCGCAGCTAAACCCTCCCCCAGCCGGCAGGCAGCAGGAAGCTGTCACACAGCCGCGAGATGAACTACCTCTCCTGGAACCCACTCATTCTTCCCCTCACTCACCCACCCACTCACTCCCTCATTCACTCCCCCCTCACTCACACACTCACTCTCCCACCACCCACTCCCTCCCTCCCTCACCCTCCCACCCACTCACCCCTCTCCCTCCCTCTCCCTCCCTCCCCCTCCCACCCACTCACCCACTCACCCCTCTCCCCTCTCCCTCCCTCACCCCGCATGGTTGGCATCGCGACCAAACACTCGTCTCACACGCCAGCGGAGTAAACAGAACAAACGCTAAGAGACAGGAGAGCCTCGGGTTCGACCTGCTCCAGGTCAGGTTTCCCCCGACAGGCGTTCATGTTCGACATCGGCACATCGCAGCACACGGTACGGATCACCAAACCACTGGTTTCAATTCCACTCCGTCTCACAACACCCCCACAAACCTGCTCGATCCTGACTTGCTTGCTCTCTTGCTGCAGATACAGCTGTTGTTATGGCACTTAAGCAGAACTGACTTGAGGTTGACTCGTTTTAGATACGACGTCTCTCGTAAACACAGACTGTTCCCCGGCACTATCCACTGCACTACTGTCAGAACGGCGTCACTTCACATACTTGATTCTCTGATGCACTTCCTGGATGCACTTCCTGGATGCACTTTTGCACATCACCTTGCACAGGGGTGTAGGGACGTGTCCCACCCACTTTATGAAAACAACAAATCTGTCCCCCCACTTTTATTAAGAATATGATATCCCACATCCTCATTTATAAAAAAAGGCAGCACCGCCCACATTTGAAAACAAATCCAT
The DNA here is from genome assembly GCA_903064625.1 of Mallotus villosus. Classification (NCBI taxonomy): domain Eukaryota; kingdom Metazoa; phylum Chordata; class Actinopteri; order Osmeriformes; family Salangidae; genus Mallotus; species Mallotus villosus. The sequence continues at coordinate 263,595 of CAEFZP010002065.1, forward strand.
GCCCATGACTCCGAAACCATCTTCTAATGTGCAGTATAATATATGTAATTATTATTGAATCCGTGTGAATGTGAAGTACATGATCGGGTACACCCTGGGGGGCAGGGGAGGGGCCTCACCAGTCTCTGGGGCTTGGCGGAGGCAGGCTTGCGTACGATGTAGGAGTAGTAGTTGAGCGTGGCGTACTCGATCATGGCAGCAAACACGAACAGGAAGCAGACGGTGACAAACAGGTCCATGGCGGTGACGTAGGAGACGCGGGGGAGCGACGTCCTGGCCACCGTGCTCAGCGTAGTCATGGTCAACACGCTGGTGATACCTGGGGGACAAGGAGGAGGTGACCACGCAGAACAGCGGCGGGGCCCAGGGCAGCAACACCTGGAGGCTGGGGTCAGATCAGGAGGGGGAGGCTAGCCCTGGAAGGGGGTCCCCCAGGGGGGTTCTGTCGTGACTCAGACACTCCTCCGTGGATCTCTTTGGCGTGTGTGACTTGATGTTCAGTCTTCAGGTGGCTGTGTTTTAATTAATTATCAAACACGCTGTACAGAGAATTCAGCGGAATAATTCCCCTGACATGTCTAGGCACAGTTTCTGTACTGAGAACTTTGAAGACGATACACACACACAGTATTCAAACTCTCACACACACACACACACACTCATATTCATGCATGTCTCCAAGATGCTTCACATGAGACGGCTATGTGTGTGTGTGTGTGTGTGTGTGTGCGGCAGTGTTGTGTGCAGGTTGCCATGGAAACAGGAAGGGCCATCTATTTTGAGCAGTTGGTTCCTACCAAAGGTAGAGCAAGCCACCCTGGTGCTGCTGGCTTCCTGATTCCTGCTCACTCACTCTCACAGTCTACAGAGACTTGCTGCCAACAACACTGAAGCAAAACTATGACCTGAACAAGGAAACTATTAGTACATTTATGACCTACGGCCATTATACGAGAGGTAGAGAGAGAATGAGAGACAGATAGAGAGATAGAATAAAAAGGGGAGAGAAAGAGGTGGAAACAAAGGGTGGAGGGTGCCTAATTTGGGGTGTTACCTGGAACATGTAGCCTGGCCTGTGTGCTCTCTCCCTCCCCCTGCCCTCCTCCCCTGCTCCTCACCTCTCCCTGCCCTGCTCCCCTGCTCCTCACCTCTACCTGCCCTCCTCTCCTGCTCCTCACCTCTCCCTGCCCTCCTCCCCTGCTCCTCACCTCTACCTGCCCTCCTCCCCTGCTCCTCACCTCTACCTGCCCTCCTCTCCTGCTCCTCACCTCTCCCTGCCCTCCTCCCCTGCTCCTCACCTCTCCCTGCCCTCCTCTCCTGCTCCTCACTTCTCCCCCCCCTCCTCCTTACCCCTCCCTCCCTGCCCTCCTCCCACGCTCCTCACCTCTCCCTCCTTATCTCTCCCTCTCTCTTTCAGCCCTCTATTGATCTGGTTGGTTCCTGAGATGGAATGCACTGCGAGCGACAATACGGAGCAAATGACTTCTTTTGTTAAACAGGGGAGGATGTTTATCGCCCTGCCACAGACCCCGTCCCCACCTGCTCGCCGACAGAACACAAATGTGCCGCAGCCTCGTCTCCGGCGGCGACCGCCGTGTGCCAGCTGCGATGCGTAAATGTGTTGATTGTTGTGGGTTGTGAAATGAATTGGGATGTGGATAAGAGTTCAGCGAGCTCGGATCTACGGTTTGTTCATGTACAAAAGGACAATTCTGTGGCCTCACTTTCTTTGTGTGGGAATATTGCGGAACTTCAACACTGACCGTGGCAAACATGTTTACAATCTTGGAGACATTTTTCATAAAAGACTGGACAAAGACTACACCAAGGCTATCTAATTGTTTACACTTACCTCTTATACCAGAGTTCAACCTGGAAATGACCAGACACAGCATCCACAGGAAAGCACATGAACTGATGTAAGCATGCAGCAAAAGACACAAACAATAAATGAATCACATGAATAACATAAATAAAGGAAATGGGGTTTGGGAACATCGCATTATGATCAAGTGAGATGAAAGGTTAACAGCAGATCTAGATGTGGGACATGATATCAGCAAATTACCGACATTAAGTCACGCAGACAAACACACACACAGGAACACACATACACACACACAGAAGTAAGCTACCTGCACAGCACTCTCGCACGCACGCACACACAGACACACACACACACACGCTCACACTACCTAGTGCCGTCCGGGCAGGCGTGGCGTCACTCTTGATCCAGAAGGACACCCAGGAGAGCACCACGGTCAGGATGCAGGGGATGTAGGTCTGGATGGTGAAGTAGCCCATGCGTCTGCTCAGGTCAAAGTACACGGTCATCACCACGTAGTCACCTGGGAGAGGGGGGAGGATGGGGAGGGGACGGGACAGCTTCAGAGGGACTGGCAGAACCGAGGCACGAGCCTTTGAAGGCGACATCACTGAGTGAGTAAAGATGGAGGACACAACAGGACTACAAGTCCCTGGCGACGAGGCGGCATGGGAACCGGACGGACATCCAGTGTCCTCATTACTTTGAAAAGCACCCGCCGTCTCGCTTACTCCCCTTTCATGGGAGATGTAGGGTAGAGAGAGAGAGGCAGAGAGACACAGAGAGAGAGAGGGGGAGAGACGGAGAGAGAGAGGGAGAGAGAGAGGGAGAGAGGAAAGGAGAGAGAAAGAAAGAGACACAGAGAGAGAGAGAACAGTACTTTATTCTGAGTTTGTTGAGATGTAAATTAATGATGGGTATTTTTAGACCTGGCTCTAATCATCATGCAGCGATGCAGACGGAGAGTAAAGAACAAGAGAAAACAGACGAGAAAACGTCTCATTTCCCAGAACAGCGCGAAACCACAGATGTGCAAACTGCCGATGTTAGGATCTCCTTCCATCGCTTCATCTGGATTTGGAACTACGCGACGCTGCTTCACCTTGTTAAAATGTTTCATTCATAAGATCGCCTGACCTTTGAAGGCTGAATCATTGTTCATTATGGAGATGAAGCCCTGGTTCTCCGAAGACCGGTCCGCGACATCGCTAACGCTTGCTCAGTAGGAGAGGCAGGTTAATCAGGGCCTGCAGGACTTGCTCATAATGTGTCAATTTGTAGATCCTTAAAAGGAGGATTTATCTTCACTGCTGTCATGAATGTATTAAAAATGCATCGCTAAGAAGTTTGGCAAATGGCACTTGCAAGTCTAATTAGATGTTTTAAATACCTGTTTCTCACAACAAGATATTAGTTACACACTCAGGAGGAGACAGATCACTCAATGTGGAAAGCATTAGGCCAATAACGACATTTAGGTCTGAGGGGAACCAAATGTGATTGAATAATTAAAAATCTTCTAAATATTTAATGAGAATGATTTATACATCATGCCAGAAATGTGTTTGGTCTGTCTCTGAGGTTTAATGCTTTAAGCAGTTTTAAGTTTCACCTCATTGAGATGTTTAAATATCACAATCCTATCAGACCTCCGAGATCTGAGGAGAAACCTTGTTGTCTAAACTCACGGCCCTGTCGTTCTCCAGGGAGCAGCAGGAGGTGTACTACCACGGGATAAAAGCAATCTCTTCTCACTGGTGGACTGCAACTTACTCTATTTGTCAAGTTCATGAAGGAACAATCTAGCACTGCCCCAACTAATGAAGGTCTTATAGAGAAGCTCGTTAGCGAAGACATGTCAGAAGTGCAGCCAAGCCACTAAACTACAGTGGTACCACACACCTACAGCCATGCCACACACCTACACACACCTACACACACCTTACAGCCATGCCACACACCTACACACACCTACAGCCATGCCACACACCTACACACACCTACACACACCTACAGCCCTGCCACACACCTACACACACCTACACACACCTACACACACCTTACAGCCATGCCACACACCTACACACACCTACAGCCATGCCACACACCTACACACACCTACAGCCATGCCACACACCTACACACACCTACAGCCATGCCACACACACCTACACACACCTACAGCCATGCCACACACCTACACACACCTACAGCCATGCCACACACACCTACACACACCTACAGCCATGCCACACACACCTACACACACCTACAGCCATGCCACACACCTACACACACCTACAGCCATGCCACACACCTACACACACCTACAGCCATGCCACACACCTACAGAAACATCACACCTACAGCCTGTAGGAGCCTGTTCTATACCGCCATGAGAGAGAAGAATCATCTCATTTTAAAGTAATCCACCTATAATTGCCATCGATGGATGTTTTTGCTATTCAAATGTTCCCCGGTATATTAGTACATGAATGTTCGAGATGAAATTCCAGAGGAGAATCCTGATGAGAAACGCAGCTGCAACCAAACTCCGGGGCAACCAAAAGTTTAATAAAACTGAAAAGATCCAAACACGAGATGTATTTTTAGTCAAAGAGCGTTACCTGCTGTTGTTTTAAGTAAGCTGGTGCTGTTCCTCAATCCCATGAAATCAAATTGGTAAAGTCTCCAGGATTTCTGGTCCGAGGTCGACACCGAGTTCTTTCCCCACTTGTAAATCATTTCATCTCTGGGATAACCATCTGTAACGTCAGAAGAACATGTTATACCCTAAACCTCAAAACAGGCTCTCTAATCTGAACACAGTGTCCTCTGTAGATCTTGTATGTCCTGACAGGACAATGTCACTTTGCTCTGAGGTTTCACACTAGATATTTTGTACCTTTCGTTTCATATTTATGACAGAACAAAGGGAAGGGAACATCCAACAAAATGCCCAGATTCACCATGTAAGAATGGCAGGAGTAAGATTCTAGCTCAAGTGATATTATCAAGTCAATAAGGCCTGTGACGTAACCACAAAATACCACCGGAGTCAAATCTTTGTCTCCCTGCCTGCCTCCCTGCACGGTCAGTGTGAGTTGGGTCTTGGTCATACACCGAGAAAATGGACCAGATGTCCATTAATCATTGGTTACGATCACTCTGCTCACTGCTGTGGCATTGGTGGAGATCAACATTGAGCTTCGAATTCACAGACCTCCTTAGTCATTTACCTCAGTAATGACAAGCTAAATGTCAATCATTATGTTACAGGAATAACTATTAATTACAGCCTGCTTGCACTGTACTTTGGGGTTGTGGAAGGGAAAAATGAAGGTATAGAAGAATGGCTGTCGAATTGAGGCCTTGCCTTTAGAGCAAGGTAGCCGCTCGTTTCACACAGCTATGCGCTGATAACTCATTCAATGACATCAGTGAAAGGCTTTGATTTAATTTGACTGCAGGATTTGAATGGGTGAGATTTCATCCATTTTGTGGTGCTTGTTAGAATGTCAAAGCCAGAGGGGTCTTTTGAATGCTTGAAGGACTCACAGGTACAGTTTGACTTCCTAAGGTCTCTGTCTGTGTCATAATAGTTCTTCCCTGCTGAGGCAGTAACATTGAAAAGCACAATTGCCTCCATTCTGAGGAAACGAGTCAGCGAAAACACTTTCAATTCACACAGCAATTCATCTCCCTAACAAACGTCCCCCACACACGCCGCAAGTTTGAAGACCCAAAATTGCTGCCTTTTTCCTAAATGATTCCACTGTTGCTTACTGTATGCTACAGCTACAGTTGTGGCATAGCATCGTAGCGATATCGACGGCGACATTTGTGAATGATGAAACAGAGAGTGGGGGTGAGGGAGGGATTCTGTCTGAAAGAGAGACGGGCTACTCACAGCTTGAAAAGACGAGGGGGCAGGAGTGTTCGTCCATGGGGAAGTTATGAAGCTGCAGCTGGCACTCTGCGTTGATAGTCAACCTATTGGAGAACAAGTTCAGATTTTTAACCCTTTATTTAACCAGGCCAAATCATTAAGGACACATTCTTATTTTCAGTGATGGCCTGGCAAAAAGCACAGCTTTTTGAGGGAGAGGGGAAGGGGGCTAAGGAATAAAAATCTGGTTAAAAAGCACAACGCCACACAACCTTAGCAGTACAGACGTACTGAATGTAATTTCTAGAGGTCCTTTTGCCTGCAGCAACAAAGTTGCTAGAATCCTAACTACTGTAGAGTAGCCTACATTTACACATTAAACACCTAACATGTTTGCATTTGGAAAGCATATAGTAGATGTACCGTGGTAATTTAATTACGAAGAGAGCATAAGGTATGTGGTAACCATCGTTCTCATTGTCTCGTACAGAACGTCTCGCTAGCGTCAAGACAGAAAACAGATGGCAATGATGCACTTGATTGCGTGGCCATTTTGGTGCGTTAAGGCTGAATCACGAGGTCAGTGTTGTATGTAACGGTACGAGGCCTTGTGGGGCAGGGTAGTGGCCAGCGGGCCAACAGGCCACCTAATAGGAGGCGTCTGCCGTTTGGAGCACAGCTGGGTTCTGCATGCCTCTGCAAATCGGTGTTTCTCATCTAACTACTCACTCTTTTTTTCCCTTCAAACTACAACCTACTAGTTGCTAAAAAATGCATGAACTAAATGACTTGTCTTTTTACTTCTTCCCCTCCAGTCCAGAACCCCCCACCCTCCTCCCTTCTCTCCCTCCTTCATTCAGCCATCTCTCCATCTCATCTTTCTCTACTTCCCTAATAAAATGTCAGCCTTGTTTATTTTGGCTTGACTGAAGTTCACCAAGAGTGGAATTAATGTGTGTGTGTGTGTCTGTGTGTGTCTGTGGGTGTTTGTGTGTGTGTATCTGTGTGTGTGTGTATGTGTCTGTGTGTGTGTCTGTGTGTGTGGGTGTGTATCTGTGTGTGTGTGTGTGTGTGTGTGTGTGTGTGTGTGTGTGTGTCTGTGTGTGTGTATCTGTGTGTGTGTGTGTGTGTATCTGTGTGTGTGTGTATCTGTGTGTGTGTGTTGTGTGTGTTGTGTGTGTGTGTGTGTGTGTGTGTAATGGACGGACAGACCTGTGGTGGGGGATGCATTCAATCAGGTTAGCCGACCAGTCAAGAAAGACTCTGAATGTGCACACAACTACTGGTGATGGGATCATTCTGTAAGTTGTGCAGCAGGAGGGTCAGTTAGAGCAGCAATTATCCTGCCTACACAGATTCTCCTGCACTACTAACCATACTGTTGCCAAGGGAATGCCTGGCGAACGCAATGAATAAAACAGCAGGGAGACGTCCCTCCTTTGGCAGGAACAAAGACACAGCTCCAACTTTGATTCATACATGATGATGTTTACGCCCCAAAAAGCACAAGGTTCCTGGGAGAGTGTGCTTCGTTGTATATGACTATTTGACTGTGTGTAGAATACTGTGAACAGTATGGATATATTATTAAAAACTATCTTTATATATTATTAAGGGGTTAAAAAGACTGAAAACAAAGGAAATTCTAATTATCAACCCCAAATCCTGATTCAATGGATGTGTTTTGTGATGTATGATGTAGTACAGTAGAGCCATTATACCGGTTACATTGAGTGCTGTAAAGGGTATAATAGTGTACTGGAATATACCTTGTTTGTGCATCGGTAGAGTTCTGTTTTTGGTGGTCATGGGATTTTCCTGTTCCTTTGAGTCTCAATTATAATAGAGTGTAGATAAAACAGTGCAGTGTTGATATATAAAAGTGTGCAGTTTATATAATAGCGTGTCAAGATTGTAGTATGGATGGCAAAGTGTGCAGAGCACTTCAAAGCCACAGTGCGAGCTAAGCAGGGGAACACGCAATACCTTCGTGTCGTCGACACATCTATGTTTCATATGTGCGGTGTATACCATAGCATGTAGTGTCAATATCTAGCATGGATATAGACATTATCTGCACTTGAATAAATAATGACATTTGCTCTTATTTCCCCAAATAGAAACACTTCACGAGAAATACCTCTTGCCCAGAACAGCACTTCTGATCCTTGATATTCTGCTGTACATAGGCACTATTCTGTACATCCCTCTGGATAGAAACACCTGCTAAACGAATACAACTCAAAGTAAATATAAAAGTCCTACAGCAACGTTCAGAAGATCGTCACTCACCTCAGCGTGTAGAGAATCTTCCCATCGTTCCATATTCGCAGCAGCTGATTGGGTGTCGTTATCCAATGAGAGTCGGCGTTCTTGGCGTTCCTGAATATGGTGTCGGGGACCCAGATGAGCCCCACCATGTTGCTGTTGAGGGTCAGGATCTTTGTGCTGCTGTTGTACTGCAGACGAGTGTCGATCCACGACTGAGAAAATATGATGTCAATCTGGTACTCCTGTCAAAGGAATTCAAGATCATTACTGGAGATCAAACCTATACACATGTTGTTGTTGGCTACAAGTTCATTTTTATAGATTCCTAAATTGAAGGCCCGGTTTTATCCTACAATATATTCTTCTGCGGCGTCAAAATTCTTTCACAGATTTAACATCTTTGTCTCGAAAGCATTTAAAGATTTGACTAAAAGGAGAAGGCAAACCGAAATAGCACCTCTTTGTCTGAACTCAATTTTTAATGCTAAACATTCAGAGATGATTTAATGAAAGGCTGTGTTCCCCTCTGTGGCTGTACCCACCCCTGAAGTGCACGGCCCTTTAGGTCAGCCATCTAACGCAGCATGCCTGACCTTTTACCAACCTCCTCAGGCTACACACAGGACCTGGCTTTCTTATCAGTTTAATTAGAAAGCATTTGTTACATGAGCTGTGACCTTTAGATCCTTAAGGCAAAGCTGGTTGCTCGGGTCAAGCCAGTTACTCAAGACGAAGAGCATCACAATGATCACAGAGAGAGTCTGTTTTAAAACATCCTAGCTTGCGTACTCCCATATGGCTGGTGTGTGATCGTGAGTTGGCACTTTAGCTTGCCTTCATGACTCTTGCATGGAAACAGGGAGCAGCCATGGCAATTAGAGCAATTGCTCATCCACGTTTGGTACTCTTAAAAGGAGGTGTTTCTTAGATCTACAGTTTTACGCTTTACCTGTGAGGCTTGGGGATAGCATCTTGGAATAGCATGACATTAGCTTGCTTTTTCATACAGCGTTGTTATGGTTTTGATTTGGGGAAAAGGACATGCAAACATATCTACCAGTCTACTTACAGAACGTGTTAACAACCACATTACATAGATTTACAGTGCTGGCAGAGTGTATTTTCAAAAGCCCTGATGAATTTGAAATACATTGTTGTTCAGTCACGGTTCCATTTCAATAGGTAACAACTCTCAAACGTCACACACTCTTTGCACTTTGATACAGTCTTCACTCTCCTCTAGCAGTCATTTCTATCCAGCATGACATTGAAGTCGTACCCAGATTTTTATACTCAATATATCAAAACACTAAAAGTATTACGCAAAAGCAATGGACACAAGAACTTCTGAAACACAAGGTCACACATGTTACTAAGAGGTTTGTGCTAACTTGAGTCTCTCCCACAGATCAGTAAATACTGCTGAGGGTTAAGGAATCATCTCTTCTCACTGACTTAAACTTTAAAGAGACTGTTTTCCTGAGGTCCTGCATCTGCATGAACCTTGTGACGTACAAGGAAGGTTGTTAAATGACTGTCACTATGTAAAAACATCCCTTTGGGGCAGCTAACCCATTTAACTTCAGTGAAGTAATTACAACCTCAAGACTTCAACAGCATTTCAAGTCTTGGAAAACAATGACTAAACAGGGAACTCGTTTCATTCATACTCTTGTTGTTGCTTTGCTGTGTGCATGAAGGCAGGGAGAGAAATAGTTTAAAGCTATTCAAGTTTAGCCACACAGTACTGAAACAAACGTTTTTTACAGAGCTTTACAGAGCGTAAGTATAAGTACAAAGTATAGGTACAAACATACTAGCAGACTACTCATCATCACCTACAAAACAAAAGTTGTCAATATGTGACTCCAAAATCAGTTAATTATATGTCCAAAGAAAGATAAATACAAAGAAAATGTAAGCTTTTTTATTTGAGATGGGAACATTTTAATTTAGGTACTGTGACATGGGTGATAAATCCAAATCTCTCTCTTTTTTTTAAATCTCATCTTATTCACTTGAGTGCATAAATCTACGTGTTACTATGTGTTAAACTAAATGTATCTTGGCTCCTCCACATTATTCCAAGGCCATAATTATTTCCACTGCGCTAACGTTCATGCGCGCCTCATGAATTTTAACTCCAACACTAGGCGGAGCATATGAAATGCCACATTATAAAAGGTCAAGTGATAAAAAGCTTTGAGTAGGAAACTACACTACATTGAAACTTTGTGATCTAGAAATTCACACATCCAGTCCTATATAAGAGTGTTCTGTCTTAAAGAGGGCCACGTTAGACAATATTCTCCCTTGACAAACCCTGGATGACAAAACCCTGCCTCTGCCAAGCTTAATTATAAAACACAACTAAACGTAAACAGTGTCAAAAGTGTCATCGAGTGCCATCAAATCCAATATTTCAAACGTGTTCTTTCATCTCGATACTAGCGCTTTTGTCAGACTTATGTCTCTAAGCAAAACTGTCTTATTCTGTTAGACAGAGACGGACTTCTTGAACTTGTTCCAGTATGTCAAGATTAGCTCTAGTAGCCTACGTCAACATCATATAATTGACTCCATAACAGCGCTGGAATGTTGCCTTATGGACACCCAGTGCTTTTAGGGGTTCTACTGTTGCCGTGGATACAGAGTGTCCCTGACATAAAAATAGCCCCACTTTCTAGAAGGGTTGTCCCTCAAACTATGTAAGCAAATAATTCAGTGAGTGCACCGTGTGTCATTGCAGTGGAAATCTACCTAGCGAAAAAAGTAGAAAAAAAACTATAACAACTGTCTAAGTTGAACCTATTCGTTTATTTCGTGATTGAGATAGGCTACTTCCTCCAGCTAGGGGACAACACAGTGGGTGAGGAAGCTTCATGGTGAGAGAGCCACAGGGAGATGTGTTTCTGTGATGCGGGGGGGGTAAACACTGTAGAAGCGATCAGGATACCCTCAAAGTACTCAAAGAGCTGTTTCAAACATGGCGTCTGTCACACAGAAAGCTGCACTCTGTGATGTCTCCTCAGTTTGCGTTATGTAAACATTGTTTTATCTAGACCTGCCTTGCTGGCTGACTACAATAAATACAGCAGTGCTTTCATGTATGGTTAGAACTGTATCACTTTCCTTTTCAATACATGTTGTGTTTTACCTGTATTTGACCAGTTAAATGTGGCTTTGTGGTTTAATGCATCAATAACAGACATTAAACCAGCAACTACTAGTGCGTTTCAGTACCCAATACATTGCTTAATGCTCAGTATACAGTGATAATTATTAGAATTTACAACTGTAGGCTACACATTAAAAAAATAATTACCTTGATCATCAGTGACCTGCGGACAGTGTGTATAGATTTGAGATGAGAATTGCTCTTTCGGTCAGGTAATTTACGTGTTATCTTTGCTGCACAGCACCAGCTATAGAACGACAGCCATTACTGCCTCTAGCCATTTCAGTTTTAATCACACAACTTCTATCTTGAATTAATATCCGCTTCAATGATGCACTCACAGTCATTAAAGCAATGAAGAATAGTCATTTTCTCAAGAAGAAATATGTCTCTATTAGGGTCACTAACTATGCCCATACAACAGTGTCTACTTGATTACATTAACTATAAGAGCATAACAGTAATTGTACGTATTAGATATGGAAGCCTATTGTTATGCCTATGCTCTTTAGACCAAGACTTCTCACATAGGTAACACGTTGGAAGCTAAGAGATTAGAGTTTGTTTAATGACAAACGTCTTTACTGACAAAGTCTCCCCATTACATGCATGGCATCTCTCTTCACTCGATAACAGTAACTACACTAGATGACTAATAAGGCTTTGCATATACAACAACTATGGCCAAGTCACATAGCCCAAAACAACAGTGGCTCTACAGTTCAATACATAACAGATCCACCCTGTGTCTGTGTCCTCTGCAGAACCAGCGTTTGGGTCATCTGAAGCTGTGAGCAGCCTCCCAAGGCCAGAGAGACGAGTCTGCTCTAGGACTCAGAGGGAGGAGGACACGGGAGCAGTGGAGTGTGGCACAGTCCTGAGTCTAGTCAAGCCGAAGATATCCATTGTTTTCATTCTTACTTTGTCACATTTCCGGGATGCGAGTGAGAGAGACGCAAGGGGGGTAATTGGAAGATTTGGGTGGAGGTGAGGGGGGGTGGTGGTGGGGTGGTGGGGTTTAGTCACGTTTTAGTCGAGATCTCTCAGGCTCACCAATCGCTGTGCCCCCGAGATAAATGGTGCAAATGTCACTCATGGTTGGGGCAAATCACATACTTCTGGAACAAAGCGTCAGCTTAGACTGTGTGTAATGGCCTAGTGACCTACTGGGTAGAACAGTGTCAGCGGAACTGTCTCTGGAAGGAGATCTCCACGTCCCTACAGACGTAGCGTAGGGTTAGGGTTGTGAAAGAAGAGGTTACAAGTAGAAGGAAGAAAGCACAAAAGATAAAAAACGGCAACCGCTAAATAATGCAAGTATTGAAATATACATGTCTCTGACAATGAAACCATTTGAAAGGTGTTATTGTTGTCCTGATCTGAGGATGACTCATGTAGGGAAGTACAGTACGAATCCAGCCATTTCTGCACACCAGACTCTAGACACTAGAGACAGCGGCCACCGGCTCTATTTCGACTGGCTGCTCCCACACATCTCGCCCTATCAACAGGGAGAGCAACCCCGCTGTCATCGTGTGTGTGTGTGTGTGTGTGTGTGTGTGTGTGTGTGTGTGTGTGTGTGTGTGTGTGTGTGTGTGCTTGTGAGAGAGAGGCAAGAGAGAGAAAAATAGATAGGGACAGACAGAAAAAACACCCGATAGATTCAGAGAGGAAAGAGGCCAATTCACTTACCATGTCTATCGATGACACAGGGCCGATGCTATTGACATATATGTCCACATCTATGACTGTCGGTTTCACTGAAAAAGACAGAGATTGAGACTGTTACAGACAAGGCAAAGTCTGATCCTACAGCACTTGGGAATATCTTTCATAATATCGAATTCTGACTCGGGGTCGACAGTTTCTCTATAAGCCAGTATTTGACAATGGACCCCAGTACCTCCGACTTTGTAATCAAAGTATCAACCTTGTATCAAAAAGTGTAAAGTAGTTTCATACTGTGAGTTAGTCTGTATAATTTGTGTCATTTAAATTGTCGTACACACAGTTGGCCTACCTACTGTCTAACTGCTGTCTATGAACATGTTGCTACGGTGGAATGCGTGAACCGCATAAAGCGTTTTTATCGACTGGTGTTGATATTGAACGATGGCTAACCTGGCTAGTGTTATGGGGGCAAACGCAACAAGCAAGACAGGGCTCTCAAGTTATCAAACGTTTGGCGTGAGAGTAGGCCTCTCATAAACCACATGGGTGGGGACATGGGTTAATCATCTTGGGTTAACTCGGGCGTGATGTCATCCCCAGTTCCCCAGTTCCAAGGAAACTTGAACGCGCCATTACAGTGACCTTGTAACAAGTGGATATGTTAACACCCTGAGACAATTCTCAACTGACAAAACACTTTCTGCTGGCTTGAGGCACCTTCCTGAGAGGAGAGGGAGGAGGGGGAGCAAGTGAGAGGGTGAGGGGGGAGAGGGGATGGGGTAAGGCTGACCACATCTGCTCTATGTGCCAGGAACAAAACTGCCACCTCACAACAACTTTATTGACTAACACCTCATAAACAATTCACAGCTTTGATTTCACGCTCATGCTCCCAGCTGCATCGCGAGCGCCCGTTCCTCTTTACCAATCAGCCTCCTATCTAACAAGGTGTCAGGGTAACGAGTTGTTGGCGCCTGTACGCCTTTATCCCCTTACCCATTGAACATCACCCTCGCTTCCAGACTCGGCCAATTAGCCCCCGAGGTAGTGCCACGCGCTAAGTGCAGACTCTGTCTCTCTCCCCCTGACGAGTGTCAGCACTCAGATGCTCCCAATGCGGTAAAGACTGTGTAACGGCCGATGGATTCACGTCAGTCCCATGAAAGCAGATGCAGGGGGGGGAAACCGAAAGTGGGTGCGCCTGTGTGTCGTCTTCACGCTAGAGAGAAGATGCGCGTCTCCCGACAATTACAGTACATCAAACGCTACATCAAGTCGGCAACTTACACCACGACCGCTATTAGATAGGAGCGACGCAGCCAGATGCAGATTGCCTCTGTTTGCATGAAATTGACTTCACTCTCTACAACAAGAGCCGAGCACTTCCAGGCTGGAGTCTGAATCTGTACACACACACACACAGCCTCAGACTCATTGTCAATCTGCCTATAGATACATATGAAATATCAGTCTACTCCTCTGTGTGTGCCCCCCCCCCTCCCCCCCCATCAAACATCCGCAGGCCTCTGATGGGGGGAGGTTTCCCGTCAGCTGTCAGGAGCAGGTCAGTGCTGGGCAGGTCCCTCTAGGACCTCTGAACTGTTCAGTCTCCCTGTCCGTCTGTACAGAGACCCCGACACCCCCCCTGAACCAAACAGCTTCATGATGGTGATGATGTCATGTGGAGTTCCCCCCCTCCTACCTCCCCTCAACAGACAGGGGGTTTCCCAAAACGAATGCAGCTTTTGACCAATGCTTTCTGGGTTTAGATGTTCATCAACAGCCATGTTGGAGCTGGGCAAGGACAAAAGCTGGCACACCTGTTACTTCAGAACCGATTTAGAGAGGCCCCTCTACCAATTAACTACCTCAGGGTACCAAACCACATTTTCCTCAACCACTTCAAATCAATAGCTAGAGAAGGAGTCTTCACCTGTCATGTGTCATCGCCTTCCTCCTGGAATCATTCTCACCTGAGCGCTGCCACGACGACAGGAGGAGGGTGAGAGGGAGACAGGCAGTGACCTCAGCAGCTGGGAACAGACTGCAGTCACCATCATGAAGTCAGTCCCTCCAGCCTCTCCCCAGCCCCCCCAGCCCCCCCCAGCCTCTCCCCAGCCCCCCCCAGCCTCCCTCCAGCCCTTCCAGCCTCTCACCAGCCCCTCCAGCCTCTCTCCAGCCCCCCAGCCTCTCTCCAGCCCCTCCAGCCTCTCTCCAGCCCCCCAGCCTCTCTCAAGCCCCCACAGCCTTTCTCCAGGCTCCCTCCACCACCCCCCCTCTCCCTGGGCTAAGCACAGCTTAATCAGTCATGCATTGCAACATTTGAAGTACTTTTCCTATGGTTAGGCTAAATACCGTGGCTATTTTTGGGTCCTCAAAGAGATCTTCTGTTTTTAACAGGTAGACTACCCTTAGAGACAAACGCTGGCGTACGGAGGCAGATGCTTCCAGTTTCCAGAGCGATAAGTGTGTGTGGGCGAGCGGCAGTTTGTTAAGGCAGACAGAGTAAACAGAAAGATGTGTGTGCTGTTTGCCACCAATAACAGAACAGCAAAACCAGGCCGAGTTTACCAAAAAGCAATGATAGTTCAGAATGTAGAAATACAAAGCTGCATTCGGTTGCAATCAGACTACACTGAGCACGGTTTGCCTCCACCCAACAGGCGATGACGGCTTAATCGATTTTCACTCCGAGACCGGCCCGATTCCTGCAGTCCAGGTATTTAGTGAAGTATCTGGTGCTCTCTGCAGAACAGGAGCGCCCGAGCCAGCATGATTTGAGGCATGTATTTCCATCTAATGCAGCCGATTCACTGCAGAACGCCGCCAGGGTACAGGGCTGCCTCCGAGGAAACAAACAAAATTAGTCTATAGTGGGTTTCATAAAGAATCTGATTGCTCTGGCGTAACGCTGAGGGAAAACCTGACACACACGCACACACACACGCACGCACACACACACACACACACACACTCAGCCAGCCCCGCTGTCGCTATGCTGTATGGTGATCCAGGAAGAAGAAGAAAAACAGGACATGGTGCAAACCCTAACATGGTTAGCAGAAACGGATAGGGCAGTCAGGTTGGCTGGTATTGGAGATGTGCACCTCTGGCCATCGGCCATCTCCCTATCATTAGAATGTGTTGTTCTGTCTAGAATAAGCGGCCGTCACACAGGCCGCTAACATGATTGTGTGTCGCTGCCACTGGACTGCCAGGGGACGCATGTGAAGCCCTCTAATGAGACACAGGTGGATGGAGGGCTTTAGATGCCCAGCAGTGAACAACTGCTTGATTTCAGCAATCAGAAGCTTGTGTTGCACTCTGTTGTGGGATGCTAAAAGGGAACTCTTTAAAAAAGATATATAAGTTCTATTTGAGTGCACACACACAGCTACACACCCACCTACACACACGCACACGCACACAGAGGTACGTAACTACCACTGTCATGCAACGTCTTGAAATATATTCACTCTTCCGCTTCTCAACATTTTTTTAACATGGATTAAAGATTAGCTCAGACAGTATTAACACCGGTAGACATCTTTCATTAGCATTATACATTTCACAGTAGATTCTAACAGTATATCTAGGGATTACACTGAGCTGCGTCTAAAGCTGTTCTGTGCATTGCACCAGCGGAAGTAATAATTTGTATTCTACCCCCCAAACCTCAGAGAATTGCCTCCTAAGCTTCAACAGTGGGGGAGAGGAGAGTAGTGTCAGAACGACAAACTTCAACAAGGTTAAACATCCATTCAGACATGTCGAAGCAGACATCCCCTGACCCAAACTCAAAGAGAAGTAAAGTCTATCGTGGTTCTGTGGTTACCCTACCCGGATTAAAGGATCGTGAGTGGCAGGGAGAACTAAATCAGGAGTTGATGACGAGAGCACTCAGTTCTGTGTTCAGACAGGAAGTTCATTTAGATGAATCTACACGGTGGGCTTCGGAGTTCCTTCCAGGTGAGAAGAGTCTAATGAAATGTCGCAGGGCTCGAATGATCTGAAATGACTTGTCAGGTACTCAACTCTGAGTTGGCAGGACCAAGATGTCACGGTGCCAGATGTCACATCGTCCTGAAACAGGAAGAGGTGGTTCACAGCTGGTGAGGGCACGGGTCTCTGGTTCAAGTCTCTTGTAGTTCAAGTCTCTCGTTGTTCAGTTCTCTAAAAGGGGGATTCATTTGGCACAATCTTCCACTACCGAAAGCACTCAATTAGATGTCTAGATTCGTGTGATTTCTGGTCTGACAGGCAAGACGTTCTGAAGGGTTATTTTACTTTTCGGTGGAATGTAAAACACAGTACAGTCCATCTTAATTTCGTTGATACACCCACTGAAATGCATGTAAAAATGATATGAAGCTTTTATAGAACATTAATATAAACCCCTTGATTACAGATTAATGGGGCATCTATAAAATAATAATTAACTTCATGTTAACTATTTATAAATCATTCCATTGTATAAGACTTCAAGTTACCGAAATATCCCCTAGTCACAACCAGTAACCCAGGTGACATAACAGAAGATCTCAGCTAAATGATCCTGGTTCAGTCGACCTGAAGCAAATACCCCTCGTTTCTAGGGGTGTGACAATATATCGTGGAACAATATATCGCGAGACAACATTTTTACAATATGTATCGTAGAGTTATGGCAATATGTTTACAATATGACGTCCGTTTGATCCTATTGGTTGAGCTACCAGCACGTGACCTACTCTGCACCTGCGTCATGCGTGCGTTCATTAACTAAATTGTATGTACAACGAAGACAATTATTGAAAGTGTTTAATTTTTTGTTTTGAATTTCAGTATAACCTTCACTTAGCGCTCACCTGGCTAACAGAGTTTGTTTGAGACTGTGTACTGTGATTGTAACAAACACAGCTTTCACAGACGTCTAACAGAGGCTAGGAGGAACCATTCCTTCCAGTACGATAAGCAGTGACTTGTGAACAGACGCTGTATTCACTCTTCTCCCACTGTTGTCATGGAGCGATTTATATTCAGGCATGATGCACCTGCTTTCTTCTGAGACAATCCCTTTTCATTATTTCAATCAGCCGTCTCTTTAATGTCGGGGTCATTAATTCAAGCGTTCATCGCCCGTTTCAAAGGGGCCGGGCTGGGAGGAGAAGCTGTTTCTATGCCCAGCCCCACGCAGGAGAAGGTGTATGTACACTACACACACACACAGGCACATGCACGTAAGTACTCACACGTACACATTCACACCTACATACACACACGCACTTACATTCACACTTCACAGCACGCACACACACACACACACTCAGAGGTCATCACTATGAATGTAGCCAACACAAATACTGCATCAACAAACACATGGGAAAACAAACACAAACACTCAAAGCCAAAATACATGAACCCCCCCACTATCATATGATGCCCCACTGAAACAGTCTGCTCGACACAATACCCTCCATATTCCTGCAGCATCTCATTTGAAAAGAGGTGTCTTCTCAAACAATTAGCCCCCCCCCCTGCCGCTTCTCCCACGCATGCTGTGGCGCGGCTGCACGTGGCAGGCACGCGCCGCGACACAACCAGGCTGGTTCTGCCCTCCCGCGTCGGAACCCCCGATCGGAACCCATGGAACCTTCTCTAATGGAACCTTCGTGGTCGGAGTCTCCAGAGGAGGAGGTAGCACTGCTGAGAGTTCTCAGCATGGAGAGAAGCCACAGTAGGATGGAGAACTGCATGCAGAGCAAGGCAATCTGACCCACTTTGAGTGGGATCCCCTGACAACCCAAAAGGAAGCTGACATAATAGGGCCACAAACGCAGCACTGCCTCATGTGAGATGAGCCGAGATATATACGCATTAACGCTCACTGTCAAGGTGGTGTGTGGGGCCTTCTCTGACAGAGGAGAAGGTATGTCGAGTACAGGTCGAAGATTATGATTTAGCACACATGCAGAGTTTGGCATTGTTTAACATAGTTGTCTCAATGAAGAGGGTCACGTTGTCCTGGTGACTCTTCTAGCCATGAAGTCCTCTCTAGAACAACCCTTATGTTGGACGTACCGCAACATTAAGACCCCAGAAAACATTAAAACATTTGTTTTTTATTGCAACCTTTATTCTGAAACTGTTTCAAGGGCAGCTTAGCAAAGACAGGCAGCAACATGAAGTAAAAACACTGTAGTTACAGAAGCCCGAAAGGTGACCAAATGAATAAGAACTCAAACAAAGCACAGGAAAGTCACATTTCAAAAGAGACATTTAAAGTGTTGTAACCAGGTCAAGTAAAAACATTGACATTTAAAGAAATCTGCCTCTAATTCTTTCTGTTGTGATTTAAAACTTTAACTGGATTCATTCATTGAGTTTCAAGTTGTTCTGCAACGTCTTTCGTGCCAAAGGTGAAAGAATACACAAATGCCAAAGTTTCCAATTTCTGTGAGGGCATTTTTGGAAAGAAAGCATTTAGAAGTCAAGAGAATGCAAAAAATAAATCTAGCATTTTTCTGTGTGATGATAACTCGTGGGTGGTTTATGATTAGACCAGGAACAGCCTTAAACATGGACCAATGCCTCCAGGTGGTCTGAGCAGGCCATTCTACCTCAGAGAATAGCTCACGAAACTGAGTTTCGGAGTAAAAGACAACTGGTGTCCTTCAAGACCGTGGGTGTTGTGAAAGGTGCAGTTGGAAAGCTCAGCTACTCACCAGACTGGAGCAAAAGGCGTTACACTGTAGAAGAATCAACTAGATTCTTTCTTCTCCTGCTAGCTTGCTCTGTGTTTGACAGTAGGCTATCCCCAAATGCCAGTGTTAATATCGTCGAACATTTGTTGTGTTTTTTTTAATGAGGAATGCCTTTTATGTATATTTTCAGTTACAACAAGCTCAGTCACTGGAAAAGGTTTTTTTTCTTTGCAAGGCCTCAGTTTTTAGATTCGGTCACCGTTGCACACAGCCTGACCCTAACCCTATCCCTCCAACCCAACCACACACACACACACACACACACACACACAAACACCTCTTAAGTAGAATACTCATCAAACGAATGCACAGTGTAACTTTAGTCTGGAAAGACTGCACAGTGGTTTTATCCAAGTTTCTTATAGAGTGTGAATTTGTGCATCACATGAACAGTTGACCATCACATCGAAGAGCGCACTACCTTTTCACTGGGTGGGAAACATAGTTGAGACCACAGTTATCTATATAGACATGCATGCTTACCCCCTATGTCTGGGCGGAGTGTCCTGTCGTACTCCTGCAGTAAGTTATTTAATATATGTGTGGCGTCGGCTTGATGGTCTTTCGGAGCAAGCATCTGATTGACAGTGACATCCTCATAGTCATCATGATATTGGCGTCGGTCGGAACTGTGTAAAAATAATAATAATTTGATCACAATGCGGTTTCGGATAGCACGAATATGTCCATGTCTGTCTAATTTCCCCCAAATTAACAAACTACGCAATTAACAAAGTATATATCCATACAGAAGCGGCTTGGCAAACAAAAGCGGGCGCTCTTGTGAGGATTGAAGTCTGTCAGTGAAGAAAATTGTCTAATTTCAAAACGAGCAACACGCAAGTAAAAATGAGACTTACCGAGCAAATTGCACAGCCAGAAGTAAGAGAAAGACGAGTAAGTTGGTAATCATTTTTTCATGGAGAATGCTTGGGGTGTAAGCAGACTTAAAGCGCTGGTGAGCCAGAGAAGTGGGCAGAAGTATTGTTGAAGACGGTGTTGTACCTGAAGCCTCAACTAGTTCATCTCCAGCTGCATTGTCCTTCCCCAAAGAAAACCAATAGATCCACTTATCCGACCATGAATACGGAGGGGGAAAAATCGCGCTCGGGATTCACCGGGATTTTCTGAGACTGTCCTTGCGCGTCAGTGATCAATATCTTATTGCACCACACCTCCTTCCGCTTCATAGAATAACACTAACCCGTTAATGCATCGACATGGTGACGTTCTTTCTACAAGGTATGTTACATTATACAGGGCGTCTTGAAAAGTGAGTCACAATCTCTGTTTAACAAAACACATTGCTATGCAATAAAAGTGACTTATTTTCAAACTTCTAGTAAACATATGGTTTCATAATCCCTTCACTTTAGCCTTTATTATTATTATTATGATATATATTTTTTTTAAATATCTACCTAACTGGATTTAGGCTATTTTTAAATGCATCTGAATGAATGTGTTAGAACATGCCGTAATAAAACTTTAAAAACCTGTATTCTATCTTGATAATATAATAGGCCTATGTAATGTCATCGAAAAGGTGGGGCCGCAACCTTGAAACATAACCAAGCCAAAGAGTTTAGAAACGCGCTTTCTTCAATGTAGAAATGAGGCACAGTGCTAAAGTTAAAGAAGTGTGACTACCCCCTAGCGGGAAATGGAGGTTTTGCAAGTAGAATTAGGTTTGCAGTGGAATTGCATTATACTGTAGCCTATAACGGATTAACCCCATGACATCTCCAACCGGAGATAATCTGACCAGACCACGACAGACTATGAATGGCAGCCAGCAGTGGGCTGAGCACGATAGGAACCACATGAGAGGGGGGGGGGAGGGGGAGAGAGAGAGAGAGAGAGAGAGAGAGAGAGAGAGAGAGAGAGAGGAGAAGAGGAGAGGAGAGGGGGGGGGCATGTGTGGAAATGTTTGTGCATGTGTAGGGGGGAGGAGGGGTAGAAAGTAGTTATCCTCTGTGGTATCACATTCCATACATAATGGATGCCAATTTAAAAGCACAGATCTTTCTGTTAAATGTATGCAGACTAGCATACAGTACATTACAAGGAAGACGACTGTCGTAGGGTATGTTAAAACATCCACCCGATCTGCTATCACACGACAGTTTACTGAAAATAAACACGTAGCCTAATAAGTGTGATGTGACAACGGTAACGTCGCCTTAAGGCTGCAGATTTAAATCTAGGTTTCTCCACCATGATCAACAATCCTTTGCATTTCCTTGTTTATTGAAAAAAACAAAAGAAATACATTTCAGGGTTATAAGATACATGAAACCAGTGTTTTTTTTACGAGTGTCAGTCAAATAAAGCAAACACATTTAACCGATCTGTCGCGTGGTAATGAACTGATGGACAACAGGTTCAACGATGTGCCCCTCATACGCCATGCTATAGCACACAGTCCCGGAATCATTTCATTCAGCATATTCATCCCAAACGGTTTCCCTAGCACGCAGCCCAGCTGTCCGCTGCGCAGAGATGCCACCATTTGTCATCAGTTACGGCTTAAAGAGGAGAGAAGCGCAGGCCTCCTGAATGGAAAAGTAAGTGAAGCTGAACTAAATCCTTGACAAACAGCTGTATGGCAGATGTGGCCGCCACAGCCTCTGGTGGGACCGACTCAGTCCCAGGCTAGCAACAGGAGAACCGCAGTCTTTCTCTAATCCAACAAGTTATCAGTGTTGTTGGGGTTGCTAGTCTCCCCTCATCCTCCTCTTCTTCCACTGTGGTATATTCCAGGTGTCCGTGGAACGGGTTAGGCCATAAACGGTTGAAAATAGCCTACTGTAGTAACACCGGTAAAATGGTTCCCCGTTCCACAAACAACATCAAATGAATCAAAGTTTTGCAGAATCGGTTACAAACACATTAGTAGGCCTATACGGGACACTAATTAATTGCTAAATTAAATTTGTAATAAATATATAAATGAATAAAAAATACTTTGAATTAGATGTAACATTTGGTGCTGTTTCTGCCTTAGTTTTAAACCTGAATAATACAAACAAGGCATTTATTCATTGCTCTATTTACATTACACATAAATTAGATTGTACATTCCCAAGATAACAAGGGAAACAGCCCACCGTTTGGACAGAAGAACATCTAAGTAAATAGGAAATAAACAAGTAAATACACAAACATTTACAAACAAAGATAATGTAATCCTCATAGGAAAACAAACAGATTTCAGGGTGTCATTACCTACAGGGTCAAGGTTAATCAGACTTGGTCCTTTCAACACCCTTTTTCCCCTCATGCGCTGCAGACCGTCTGCAGTACCAGGCCTGACCTGTAGGGAGAGCTCTAATCAGCTCCTCACAGACACTGCCAGTTTACCCATATTTAAAGGTTTGGTGTTCAGAGCTCATTACTTCAGGGTAATTAGGTCACCTTTGACCTCGTGGAGTGTTCTGTAGTAAGGAGCTAGCCAAGCTGACTGGACTATGTTACAAGAGCAGGACACAGCTTAGCCTTTCATAGTCCACACCGGCGTCATTTGAAGTTCAATACTCGACTGTAGAGCACGCTCTCTCTTTTAGGAGTTTTTTTTTCTTTCTTTGGAAATCCAACATATTTGTTTATTGTTGTTATATTTTCCATTATTTCAGCAAGCCCGTTTCTTGCTAGCTCGAGTGTGCAATTTGTTATTTTCATTCATGCTGATTCGACAAGATCTCAAAGCGTTTTAGGACAAAAGTCAAAGTTTTCGAACTTTAAAGGAAAAAAAACAACAGGAAAATAATTATACATTAAATGTCTGAAACAACCAGATTTGGTTTGGAGCGTCATATAGCCTACACTGCATGATGGGAAATGTAGTTGAAAAGGTGCACACATTCTCAAGGATGAGGTAATGGTAAGTCCAGAAAGTCTTATTTTAAGAATCGCCTATCATGAGTTTGGCATCGCCAGACCAATTCGCAAATGCGTATTAGTATTGAACCTCTCAGTTCATTTGCTATTTCAAAGGGGCGTTATCAATGGGAGCAGACCAAAATGCCTTTGGTTGTATCTATCCAATTGCGTCCAATCAGAGCAACAAAATGTCATCTCGGTTGTTTACGAAAATGCCTCACCGGCACTCCTCATCATACTAATCCCGCCCCCTATCAGATAAACGGTTGTGATTGGTCTGGCCCGGCACCATCCAGTCTGGGTGTGAATCTGTCGGAATGGGAGGGTGGCCAGATATATCTACCAGAGCAAAGAAAGAGCTTGCAGATTCGTCTGGTTCCCAAGCAAGTCTATCATTCCACTTCATAGTTGTACGTCAAAGGTAACCATTGAGGTACAGTAGCATGTTGGTTATTTTTCCTTGTCCATCCAAAATGGCAGTTGAATAAAAAGCATCGATACTGTGTGTGTGTCTTATCTCCTGTCGTTCAGTCAGGCCAGTGTGACAGCGGGTGATTGAAAAGGTCCATGTTAATTTACACTGTCCAATGTAAAAAGTTCCTTTTTGAGAGACGAGGCAATTTACCAGCAGACTAGAAGCGGGATTTTTCAAGGCAAAGAAGGTCACCTCTCTAACAGTGTCATGCAAATCACAGTAGGAGATAGTCAGAAGATACAAGACATCTCCTTTCGCTCACGATCATTTCTCTTCTAAACATGTCTTGGCCCGCAGAGTGGAACATCATCCTTTATGTAGAGGAGGCTTTGATCACCGGTTGATCCCTGTTCAGGTACGTGGCCCAGTACACCAGGTTAAACGTTCCAAAGAGAACAGGGAACACTATCCGGGACATCTTGTCGATCTTGCTCACGCTGTTGTAGGTCTTCTTTGGATCGGGCAGCTTGGTCTCGGCCGACCTCAGCTGGACAGAAGTGCTGTTGGAGATGGTGGAGATGGAGACGTCCTTTCGTGATGTTGGGCGTGTAGTTCATCCCTGCCGAGCACACGTTGTTGGGCTTCTTCGACAGCACCATGGGGTCTCTCTTCTATGGATGGACAAACAGAAAAAGGACAGCTGGCTAAAGTCCCTGCCGATGTCAAGAGACCAATGAAACGTCCCCACCAATAACTAGCAGTAGAGCTGGGCTAGTTTTAGCATAGGGTGGTAAAAATGTTTGACACCCCAAATGTTCAAACCTACATTCTTGGTTGATAGTGATATTTACAGTAAATCAATACAGAGTCATACACTGACCCCCCACCAACCCCACGGCATTGAGACAGTTGATCAGTCAGTTGATTACTTGGGAGTAGCCGAGCAGTAGAGCATTTGACAGCAAAACAAGATGTTGCAGATGAGTGTTCTGGAACCATGCATGACTATGACATCGGCAGTCTTGTGTGATTCTAAGAGCCTACCTTGGGGTGTTGCTGTGCCTCCATGGCCTTCTTCCCATCCCAGGCCCAGCTTCTCTTGGTGAAGTAGTTGACGGTGGCGAACTCTATGAGGGCGGAGAACACGAAGGCGTAGCAGACGGCGATGAACCAGTCCATGGCCGTGGCGTAGGCCACCTTGGGGAGCGAGTTACGGGCGCTGATGCTGAGGGTGGTCATGGTCAGCACGGTCGTCACTCCTGGAGCAAAATGACGCGTGGGAGGCGATGGACGAAAGAAAACAATTACTGGGTTTGTGTCGGGGGGTTGTGACCACACAAGCTGGCCGGATAGAATGAGGCAGGGTGTGGGGTTGTACTGAACCTGATTTAAACATACCTGACTTAGTAATGAACTGTTTACTGAGGTTAATTAGATTAGTTCCAAGTGAACAGCCATGAGGGGTGGGGTGGTGGGGCTTGCAGGGTTTGGCAGCCATGATGAGTGGTGCTGTAGGTACTAACCAAAGACAGTCCTGGCAGGTACAGACTCCCGGTTCAACCAGAAGGACACCTGGGAGAGGATGACTGTCATGAAGCAAGGCATGTACGTCTGGATGACAAAGTAACCGATCTTCCTCTTCAGGTAGAAGTGGGCCATCATGACGGTGTACTGACCTGTAGGGCACAGCAGGACGTTAGGCTGGAGGAGCACACAGCAACACGTTAGGATGACCTAGCAACTAGGTGTATCAGGGTCTCCAAGAATATTAGACATTATCAGAGAATAGTTTACTTGTTTAGTTTCAGCTCGAGGAATTAGCTTGTTGCATCTCTTTTATGCACAATATATGGATAATGCAAGCAATCTACCACATCATCATTTTTTTTTCCTGTAGATATTTTTGTCATCTCACTATAAATCTTATATGATTATATGCAGTGAGTTTCACACTCAATAAAGTGACAGTTACAACATCATTCTTGACGGTAAAAACAGAGATGGTGGAGAGAAAAAAAAACATAATATCCTGTTAACCAACTGAAGATTGCATTTGAAGCTTTTAAAAAAATCCTCTCAACCCTTCCTCTGACAGCACTGATAAACTATAGAAAATCCACTGATGACTGCTGCTTTCTCCAGGCAAAATCGGATTTTTGTATCTCACTAATCCCTTGTCACAATCTGCCTCCTGCCCATCACTTCAACCAGGGCTGGGCTCAGTCCAGCCCACTCGCTCTGCTCGCACTCATCAGGGAGACACACACACACTCTCCCTGTCACACACACACGCACGCACACAATCTCCAGCCGCAGAGATACCCGCTCCTGCTAATCACAAGGATCTGGTGGGATGGAGGGGGGTTGACGGATCCCCACAAGAAGCTCACGATTCCGTCCGTCCGCTCAAGGCAACACCGCCGCCAGCCTGCCTCCTGCCGAGCTACGCCTGCTCCCTGGAGCCCTGACGCACCCATGACTCCCGACCCTCGGCTCTGCCTCCTCGCTGGCCCGACCCACAGTCCGGGGGAACCCTGGACCCTGCTGCCCTTGATGCATGGAGCCCAGTGAGACTCGAACAGGAACGAACATGTTCATTTGGTGGATTTTACTGCAAGGATTTTGGAGCGTTTATGGGGAACTTCCTTTTATTGCGGACAATAATGCAGCCATGTTGGTCAATTGGTGAGTACCGGGACGGCAGAGTATTAGAGAGACTTGGTGGGATGAATTAAACCGCTCGACAGTGTTTTTTAAATACTTTTGAAACGCGTTCGTTTTGCTATGTCACAGTTTGGGTTCACAAGTAGAAAGATCAACAAATGGGAAACTAGAAATGAAAATAATAATATTTGCATCGTATGCATCGTTATCTGAAGTCTTTCTAGATTAATTCCATTTAAACAAAATGATTGAAGTGTTTTTAAACCTGTATCTCTCTACTAAAGAGTAAAGGCAACCTTTGCACGTTTGAGTATTTTGGGCCGGGCAGATAAATCTGGCATCCAAGGAGGATGTCATGTCCCTAAACTGAGGCCTGCTAATCTCCTCTTGATTTAGAAGAGAGAGATTGTTCCTCAGATTAGGACTGCTAATTCAAGAACCTACAACTACCCAACTGTCTCTGGGGTCAGCGAGCTCCACGGACCTGGCAGTCCACCAGACGGCCGACCTGCTGTCTCAGCCTGACCTCCTGCCGCCTTTCCCCCCCCTCCAACGCGCTGGAGTGTGAGAGCTCTGCTCCAGAACCAGGGGAGAGTTAGCAGGGAGAGCCGGGGGACACGTCAGACTTAACCGTTTGTGCAGGACAGGGCTTACTGAATACAACTGACCCAGAGGGGAAAACAACCAGGGTTTACAGTCGGTATCTGTGACCTGCGGGTACTGCAGAAATCTCTGATATCTAGGGGTTAAACCATCGTCTCTGGGCCTGTTTCAGCTCGGAACAATGGAGGGGGAATCCATAAAAACCGGGCCGCAGACGACAGCTGAAGAGTATTACAGTTCCATTTTTACATAAGGGAATTAAGCAGATGTCTTTCAGTCCCACGTGTCACTGCCAGAACGTCCAATCCCTACGGGATCGGTGATGTCATCTGCTTATGCAAAACGGACGGGGGCAGTCCTGTAGGATTAACCCCATCTTTCCTGGGACTTGGGGAGGGGAGTAGGCCTGTTTCACTTCCAGGCCGGGCCTACAGAGACAGCTGCCGTTCTACTGGAGAGCACACACTCATTCATGTTTTGGGCCTTGTATTTTAGGATCTTGTATCTTAGGTTCTTGCATCTTCAGAACACATCGTAGAATAGTATATTGTAAGGACTTGTGTATCTTTCAATCTTGTATCTTGAGCAAGAAAACCTCCCCCCCCTCCAGTAGCATCCTAGCCAGTTCAAGTTGCGGGGAGGTGTGTGTTGGTAAATGGTGTGAAAGTGGGACCGGTTGGGGGAAGGAGTTGGGGACTGTGGGAGACAGGAGTATGTTAGACAGCAGCGTGTGAGGCAGAAGTGTGTTGGACAGCAGCGTGTGAGGCAGGAGTGTGTTAGACAGCAGCGTGTGAGGCAGGAGTGTGTTAGACAGGATCGTGTGAGGCAGGAGTGTGTTAGACAGCAGCGTGTGAGGCAGGAGTGTGTTGGACAGCAGCGTGTGAGGCAGGAGTGTGTTGGACAGCAGCATGTGAGGCAGGAGTGTGTTAGTCAGCAGCGTGTGAGGCAGGAGTGTGTTAGACAGCAGCGTGTGAGGCAGGAGTGTGTTAGACAGCAGCGTGTGAGGCAGGAGTGTGTTAGACAGCAGCGTGTGAGGCAGGAGTGTGTTAGACAGCAGCGTGTGAGGCAGGAGTGTGTTAGACAGCAGCGTGTGAGGCAGGAGTGTGTTAGACAGCAGCGTGTGAGGCAGGAGTGTGTTAGACAGCAGCGTGTGAGGCAGGAGTGTGTTAGACAGCAGCGTGTGAGGCAGGAGTGTGTTAGACAGCAGTGTGTGAGGCAGGAGTGTGTTAGACAGCAGCGTGTGAGGCAGGAGTGTGTTGGACGAGTTAGGAAGTGTGAGGGAGAAGTGTGTTGTTTGTGACACAGGAGTGTGTTAGACAGGAGTGTGTGACACAGTGTGTGTGTGAGTGCCAGGAGTGTGTGTGACAGGTTGAGGAGTGTGCAAGACTGTAGTGTGTGAGACAGTGTGTGTGTGCCAAGAGGAGTGTGTGAGACAGTGTGTGTGAGACAGTGTGTGTGAGACAGTGTGTGCGTGGCACCTCTGCTGGTGTGGATGTCCTCGGTGCCGGCAGTCTGGCCAATCAGATGGTACTGGTTGAGCCGTGAGCCGTCCTCCGCCACCACCACTGACTTGGCGGCCCCCTGCGTCCACGTATACACCACCTCCGAGACAGGGTAGGCATCTGGACACGAGAGAGACACAGACACAGTCACCAAACCTTCTGACTACCAGGACCTCAAATATACCATTTCTTAATGAGCTTCCTGACTTACAAAACCTGAAAGATATGTTCCAAGCTCTGATGACATCTGACACACTTTCCACATTCAGACAGTGATGCTGAATAGCGTTTCAGCAAGTTGTAACATTTGTTTTGTATGGGATGTTTTTGTTGTTAGAGACCTTTTGTGCAGACATATTACCACTACAAACTAGTACCGGTCAATTTAGGAAATCAGCGTTTGGCAGATGATCTAAAGATCTGAAGTGCAGATGTAGTTGTTTATATTAGCAACATGTCCAGTTAATCTAGTGGTGTGGGATTGGAGTTGACAGGCTGTCTGTGTGGCAGTACATCTGACCCTGTCGTCTATCCGCATTCTGGCTGACCCAAAGGCACGGGTCAGATTCTACAAACCACATTCGGATAACGGGAAAGATAAACACATCACCTCTACACACATGGCTAAATCGTCCCCACGGTTACGGCCTGTGCTCTATCTGTGTTGATTTTACAGCACAAGATCCTACATTTCATGCTCCACTTTATGCTCCACCATGAAAAGTGATGATCTATTGAGATCTCCCAGCTGCCCCACCCCGTCCCAATCCCTCCAGACACTTGCTCTCACACACCCATGGAAACACCCATCCACCACTATCTCTCTGAGATTTAGCCCTGATCCAAGCCTTGACTATGGGTTATTAACCTAAATCAGGACAGACACACTGACACATTGGACCACAGTCTGAATGAATGCTGCAGACTGTGGACAGGTATCGTGTCATTCTGCAACACAGTGTCATCCTTGTTTCTGAATTTGTTCTATTTTGTACTAAATGGTATTATTTTCCAAGATGAGTGTGCTGACACATAGGGTCTGAGAGGGTGTGAATACTGCCTGTGCATTAGTTTGGTCATTGAAAAGTGGTTTGGACTGAGCCGGTCAAACAAAGTGAATAGAATGTATTTTAGTTGAGAAGGAGAATGTGTAGGAGTGGCTCTGCACTGGCACCCCAGGGGGGAAGGGAGAACAGTTCCTCAACTTTTGAAGATGGTCTGTATGTGAAATACGAAAGGCAAGTGTGAACACGAGAAAAGGAAAACCCATGTGAGTCTGAAAGAAAGGGATGAGGCGTGTGGAGACCGAGAGAGAGAAAGAGGGAGAGGAGAGAGAGGGAGAGGGAGAAGAAAGAGAGGGAGGGAGAGAGTGGAGGAGGAAAGCTGGAGAGGAGAGGGAATGTGTGAGTCATTCTATTCAAGGCTACACTGTACCAATCTTCTTCATCATTTTGATGTTGATCTTTTTTTCCTCCAAAAGAACAAAAATAATTGCGGATGAAAGCATAACTTGTTTTATCCCCTGATGACAAAGTATATTTTCGCTCTGAAAAGAAAATAATATGAAATAGGTACATCTCCGAGTATCCATGGGCGACAGAATCGTTTCTCCAGAGCAGAGTCGGCAAGAAGTAGAAAGACTGAGAGAAAGAGTCTGTAATGTGCACGTTAACTATACAACTTAAACAAAACACTGGAACATTATGGCCGGCATGGCTGCTCACTGTTGAACTTACATTCGGAAAGGACAGCTTGGTATTGCCTGGGCCACAGTCAAACACAAACGAGGATGATTATGAAACAAGGGCACAGTCTTTCATTATTTGGTAGAACAGCTAAGAGACTTGGCAGCCAGAACACATCAGGGGTGCCAACTTTATATTAGGACCTGACACAACTTACAGTGAGCTCTTTCTAAACTAAAAATAACACTTATTTTACATTGGATTGAAGTATTTTCAGGAGGTGGTCAAATTAGACTATTATTCTGGCACATATTTAAACAGAGCATATATGAAGGTATTTGCGGTTTGCAAACCATTAAGTACATTTTTGGGAGTAGCAACTTTTCAGGTAATCTACAATCTAAAATTATGTCCTGCACTCTCCATGTCAGCGCCTCTTTCAAATCTTCTCAACCACAACAGGCTTCAATACAATCAAAGACATCGAAGCCCAATTATTGTAAGAAATTAAACGTTTCAACACTATTAACTATCAGCTTTCGATTTTTTAAAGCCAACCACACATTAAAAGTCAAAGGAATAGCCCAAGACCTATTTCAGGTCTAATCTCTATTCTATTCATAGTCTGTGGTGTGACAACTGATCCTGAAACAGCCCTTGAGCACGGGCGGTGTCCTGGTCTACAGGTTAGGGGATTTCCGTCCTTCTCAGGCCCTGATACAACACTTCCAATGATCCTGAGCTAACAGAACGAGACGCTAAAACCTACATGTGACATCACACACACACACACACGCGATGCTCCGCCACGCACATGGCCCGAATCCTCTTACACCTTGGAGTGTGTGTGTGTGGAGTCTTGGTTCCCCTTTGACTATGACCCGTAATCAAACACAAAGCATTGAGGACCGGCATGTTAGCTTCATGCAGGCCCAGCAAACACTCCTGTTCTCCCCTGCTTCTCCTCAGGAAGGCTGTGGGCCACAAGGCAGCGCACGTACCACATTTAGAGTGAACATACAAAATCTGTACATTTCAAACACACTTTGAACTGTGTAGAAATAGATCAATATAATGAAAATCGATTAAGCTCTCACTTAATACATTTCAAGTAGATTAAGAGATATTCTTTTCCTGCTTGGTTATATAGTATCAAAGCCAGTCCCTACCAGGTGTAAAAATACACTTTAACCCGCTGCCCTCGTTTTCAGAAGCAGGTATTCAGAATGACGGAACAAGCACTGTGTTCTCTCTGCTAACATCAATACTGTTCTCCAAGAGGAAGACATTCTTTTAGAGCTATTTCAGTGTTGTGTGGTCAATATGTTGTATGAGCATCATATAACATGTGGATTGTTCACTACTTATTTCTTAATCGACATGGAGAGCTTGTGTGTCGTGGTGGTCTACATTCTTACAGTCTAAAGACATGTTTGCTGGGTTCGGTTGTGTTGTAGTCATGGAAGGGGAGTACTCACAGCTTCCAAACTTCAAGGGACATGCATGGGCATCCATAGGAAAGTCTTCCAGTTGCATGGGGCATTCTGCTGCTATGGTTAACCTGGAGAAATTGCACAAGGTCAAACGGTTGTGGTTAGCTTATCATCATCATCATCATCATCATCACGACTATCATCCTCCATTCTTATATTCAGCCAGACATCCGAAAAACAAAAGCTTATTTTAAATGGTTGTAATCTCATGTCTTCCTGATTTCCTGGTCTGCTAGCTCAGAACAGAGGATTATAAAGATGACACTGCCATCTTGTGGTCATGTTCAACTCAACCTTATTCAGGAATGCTCAAAGAGAATGTATTTTATCCTGGAACATCACAGTCCTGAGAGGAGGGAAAATATCCCCAAACAAAAGGTGATGAATCATGATAGAAGAGGGCATGTATGTGAAGGCCTTCTCTGGCCCCTTGAGGACCACCTGGATTCAGGTTGTGTCCACATCGCCGTGTAAATAAACAACTGAATCGCCTCGCTTATTGTGTGCGAAATAGCTGAGGGATTTCAGATTGGGTTAATATATCAAGTCAGAAACACAGTGAACTCAGTTTGTTTTGGATGTTAGATGATCCAGTCAGGGTGTTGGTTCAGGCAGAGATAGAGAGAGAAAGGGAAAGTGAGAGAGAAAGAGAAAGGGAGGGAGAAAGAGAGAGATAGAGAGGAACAGCCTTCCTGTGGCTGGAACAAGACAAGCTGAGGAATAGAAACGTTCTCATCTAGATCAGACAGAATTCATGTATTCAACAACAAGGAAGTAAGAAACCACAGGCATTTCCCATGGCGGTTAATAAGACGATGCTATTCTACTTCTTTGGATGGACTGGATGTTTTTTTGATGAGGGCTACCCTGAGTGTAGTACTGCACCGGGCGCCAGTGTGAGACACATGGCCACAGAGGTGTCGGGTGCACAGTGACAGGTACTAGCATCGTGTTAGAGTTGGCAACAGTACTACAACGTGTCTTTTTACATAACACCTTGAGTTTGACATCACTACTGAGGTACCATTCAGCTACTTGCACTGATTACACACAGCGTTGTGGAGGAAGACGTCATGAAATATGTATTCCAGGAAAATGTAGAACTTGCTCCGAAAAATGGGAAAGTGTCCATGGGCTAATGTTTTTTATCAAACAGGACGAGAAACGCAATCACATTTAGTCATTATCTTGCTAGAAAGAAATAGTCTGCCCCCCCCCCTCCGCAACCCCCTCAACTCCCCTCCCCACGTCCATGAATACTGTGAGGCCGAGGCCGAGAATGCCGTAAATCTAGGTAGTGCCTAATCTCTTTTCCCTGGTAATGGCAGTGCATTAAGAGAGAATGTAGTCAAAGCAGAAGATTAAAAGCCACATCCTGATGTTTCATTTCCAGATAGTCGTCTGGGTTCTGTTACATTTTCAGACTGTGGATTCTGTGAATCTGCACTTCCTCATTCAAAAGCCTGACCCAATCACCCTGATGAGAACAAGACAGTAGGCCACATGGAGGCCTGTACTGCGCTTCTTTGTTTGATATGTACTGTATGTAAGGGATATGGCTCATTGAATTTACTTTCTAGATGCTTTCTGTGAAGTTTGGTGGTTAATTAACTCATATATAAAAAATGTGCTATGCTATATAACTATGCACGCTGTGAACGCAAAATCATGCAACCCAAAACATATTTTTGAAGTTAACAACCTTATCATTTCATCCATACAGTAGAAGGCAGTGCCTTAGGCTGTAACTCTAGAGAAGTTACTGAAGTATTGTACAACATTAACTGCAAGCCAAGCAGCTGGTTCAACTACATTACCCAGAAGGCCTTGAGGCAGGGTGGTTAACGACTAGCTAAATCTTGGTAGCTTTCTCGTCCCATGTTGCGAGAGCTGGTATGTAACTGCTACGTCAGCTCGCCAAAAACGGATTTAGACGCGGCATCGACGCGTACCTCATAGTGTAGAGCAGAGTCCCGTCATCCTTTAGTCTCAGCAGCTTGTTGGGCGTGGTCATGTTGTGGGCGATGGACTTCTTGCCGTTGAGGAAGAAGGTGTCAGGAGTCCAGATGTTGCTGGCCAGCAGGTTGTTCAGAGCCAGCATCTCCATGGGGCCCTTGAAGCAAAGACGCTCATCCTTCCAGCTCTGACGGAAAAACACATCGATGGTGTATTCCTGGGATGGGAAAAGATAGAGAGAGAGAGAGAGAGAGAGAGTAGAGAGAGAGAGAGAGAGAGAGAGAGAGAGAGAGGTGGGGGGGAGAAAGAGAGAAAGAAATAGAGATAAAGAGAAAAAATCATGCTATTGATTCTGGGTATAACACCTACAGGCACATATCTATGATGCATGAGGTAGTGTGCTGTGTGAGACATGGATTCCTATATTAGACTCGGCAAGTGAGAAGCTACAGCAAATATGCAGCCAAATTACTGACCCACTCTTATGTCTGCACCGTTTTGTATGTTTGTGTGACTATGGTGTTTTTTTGTTTTGTCTTTTTTAGTTGTGGTAGAATGTTACGTAAAGGTGGGGTTGACATTCAAACTCACCATCTCAGTGTCTGAAACTGGGCCGAAGCTCGTGACGAATATATTTGTTTTGATCTCCGTGACATTCTCTGTGGACAGAACAGGGTTTAGTTGTTTTAAAGGACTGGGGAGCATGATAAAGTCACGACCAATCAGAGATCATTCAGTGTTTCTTTTGCGACTGCTTCGCCTCATCTCCATATCTCCAGGATTGAACGACCACTCTGGAAGGCATATCTCTGACTGCCTGCCCTTTCATTCACGAGGAATGAATGCACTGCATTGGTACTCTTTGATTGAAGACAGGACTAAATGAAAGAGAAGCCAAAAGGGAACCAAGGAACGTGAAGACCGAGCCGAGGACGGAACATCAAGTTTCTCTCAGATACAAAATCAGAAGGAAAAAAAAGGTTACAAAATCAAATCTGTATTTAATGTTCGCATGTTCACTCTGCGGCTTGTCTCCTCTCAGAATAGAGCACCAAGCTTCTCAAGGTTACGTTCTGTAGATATTGGAGAGTGGAGGAGAAGGCTCTTATAATGTGCACAATCGAATGCTGCAAAACCAGCCGTTTTCTCCTGCAATTGATTGCATATGATTGGTTCTCTCCGAGGTGTCTTCCATCTCAGTTGCCGTATTGGAAAACCTCCTTTCTTTCTCCCACCTGGTAGCCTTGCTATTATGCCCAATCACAAATTATAAAAGAGCTTTGGTAGGATAGAAATGCACCCAAAGCAATTCCTCTCTTTCTCTCTTTCTCTCTCACTCTCTCACTGCAACACTGAAAATCCCAGGCCTAATTCACTTACATAAATCCACCCTCTCATTCTTTCATAAAACAATAGTTCGACAGCACCTGGCAAGAGAGGCGGAATCTTTGGAAATCCCACCATGAAATAATGGATTCGAGGGGAAACCAAACCAGAGCAGACCATGGGAAATAACCCAAAGATGAAATTCCTCCGAGTGCGTGAATGTATCTGTGCCGTGTCCTCCTTCCACAGCCCCTCTGTGGCTCTCAGTGGCTCTCTGTGATCATCTGACTGCTGTCTCTGTCTCCCCGTGTACCTCCTAGCCCTGGCCTCAGACGGTTGTCGTAGCCATCCAGCAGCCCATCCAGGATCCTGGTGAACACGGTGATGCTGTCATTGTTCTCCGCCTCCTTCAGCGCCTCCGACGTTGTTATGGAAACCCTGGAATAGAGTTTTAGGGCGGCTAATTACAGATTGTCGTGTAATGACCCCGCGTTGAATGTCTATTAAGCAATGAGAATTTTTTGATTTGCTGAATGGGGGGGAAAGAAAGCATTACTGAAGGATATGTATTCTACTATAGGTTCAGCAAAGGAGGAGTTAGGACCTGTTACTCTGCAGTTTTTATTTGCATGCTAATGCTTGGTTGTGGAAGTTTGACTTACTTCACAAGGCATGTCATGCACACCAGCAGAACAGAGAGAACCATGTTTTGTAGCGCAGAGACTTTCCTCATTTTGTGTAAAAGTTCTGGAAAAAAACAACAACAAAGTTGTAGATTAGTAGTCATCTTCCTCCTCCAAACGCAATTCGATCAACACGTATTGACTACATAATTGGCCACATTATTCAAATCAAATTGCATTTGTACAGCCCTATTTATAGATGCCTATTTAATTTCATCTAAACCAATCTAAACTCTCGAAGAAGACACATAGCAGGGGGAGAGTCCCAGGAAAACTATCTTTCTTTTTTTACGAAATCTTGGAAGAAGCAAGTCAGCGAGGGATCCCCTCTTCCATATTCTGTCCACATCCATACAGTCTTACTTCACACAAGACATTAGCACTACCTAACCTGGTACACAACACATCATATCACACAGGACAATCGTCAGTCCCCTGGATATAAAACGTTAGTTTCAGAGTCTTGCTATGGCTAAAAGGCATTCCTCGTTCTGGTATACGTATACAGCAATGGCCCTTGAACGTGTCCCTTGCCCATAGACCACCCCAGACACCTCATTGCACCAGAATACATATCTCAGTCAATCTCAGTTTGCTGCAACTGTAGTCGTAGCCTAGTAGCCAACTGTGAGCTTTACTGCGTAGGAATTCACAGGCTGTGCAATACCATTCAATGGTAACCCTCCTTCCCTCAACCACTCACCTCTCAAAAAAAGAAAAGAAAACGGTACCTTCATACAGAGGGTATCCCAACTAGAGAAGTCACAGAACACATTTGGGTACCTGAATTGAGAGCCGTCATCTTCGGTTCGATTTCAGTTCAAGTGGGGTTCAAAACCCGCAACAATGGGAGTCGAGGAATGTCGAGTGAGTCGAAAGGCAGTCTACTCGGATCTACCACCGCAGGCAGTCTGGAGGACACTGTACTGGACTGATATGCATCAGTGACTTCCCACTCATATAGCAACGCTGCGTCTTGTCCTACACCCTTCGCATGTTCTTGAGAGGCGCTTATATCCTACCTGCTCGTGACAGCGTTCGTCCGCTGATGTCAGAACCGACAATTCGCTTAATCAAGCACACTTCTCACCTAGACACGAGCATCGTTGCATGTAAGCTATGCTACCGCGACGATTTCAGAAATTATTTTTCCACCGCTTTCCAGCTGTTGTTTTTTTCCCGATTTTTTTTTATATATTTTTTTCACAGCGGTCAATCGTGAGATCCGTTCTTAGCCTATCACACCTGGACTCCACGTGCAGGCTCCAAGCTCCGCTAACCTAATTCAAAGTAAAAGTCATCATTGCTCTCTCAAGTATTGTGCTAGTACCGTAGCCTACACCCAAACCGAAGCTCAGGTTCGACGTCCTCGTGCAGAATGAGGGTCAGTGGGCTGATTTTCTGATCCCTTAGTTACACCCCAAAATCCCAGCGAGACCATAAACCACATGCCTTCAGGCAACACGTTCAATCCCACTCCTCTTTGCCTGTCTACGGTGTCCTCGTGAACGCGCGATCTGCCAGCGAGATTAATGATCTCGATGTCCTGCCCTTGAATAAAGGTCCTGTTTTGACATTGAGCCGACTTAATTGATGATTGCCTACAGCGTGAAAGTCCCATCAATTAGAACAATAAAACAAGCGAGGCTTGCGCAATTCATGTTCTCCTTAGCATTTGCGCATTCAAAAAAAGTAATTCTTTCAATAATATTATGCGTAAAAAAGGTATTTGAAAATACATAAATGAACTCATTCGCTAAACATTTGCATAACAAAGTCGCACTAGCATGCCGATTGCCATAAGAGGGAACTCGTACTCCATATTTTATGTGAGCCATGCTACCTAATCACAATGCACCGGTAATAACATATCCACATGATCTGGGTTACATCACACCTAACCGTATAGACAT
The DNA here is from genome assembly GCA_903064625.1 of Mallotus villosus. Taxonomy (NCBI): domain Eukaryota; kingdom Metazoa; phylum Chordata; class Actinopteri; order Osmeriformes; family Salangidae; genus Mallotus; species Mallotus villosus. The sequence continues at coordinate 301,294 of CAEFZP010002065.1, forward strand.
TTATAAGTACCCGGCGATTTATAAACAACATATCCTTATGTGTTGCAGCAATGATAGTCTAACATAGAATGCTAGACTAACATTAGGCCTATTCCATTTATTGTAGTTTCAGCACCACATAGTGTCTGTTCAGCACCACAGTCGTGCTGGACAGCTCCCACACTGCAGACAGTACAAAATACAGTATACGTTGCTATACAGCATTGACTTACTGTTGCTCACTAACCGGACAAACACAAACCACACAATCACAATTCGGTGTCCAATCTAGAGATCAATGTATGGATACGAATCCTATGAAGTCCATGACTTTGTTCCCCTGTGGGCACAGTTAGCAGGAAATCGTTGTGAGAGCTTTCTTTTATCAGTTGAGTTTGCTATTCAATCTACAGTATGGATCACAAGGGGTACGTTTTAGTTTGGCCACCAATTTGTCTCATTAGGAGACAATGGGCTACTAATTATAATTGGCTCCTGTAGAACTGCAACGGCTATACTCTGCAAATGGTGGTCCTGTTTCTGACCTTGCTTTCTTCATGTCTTTCAGGAACGCAGTCGACGGAAATAAGAAGTTGTTTGCAATTTACGACACAAGGTACGTTTCAATTTCCAGCTCCGAATCCTCGGGGATTAATTAAATTGTGATCAGAGAAAAGGGCCTCTCAACGATCTCAACCACCAGTTCCACTTGCCCACAGCTCTCAGGGCACGTGGGACTGTTTTATGATCTTCGTCCCCAAGGAAACATGCGGTCGATAAGGATGTTGAACTCCACACTATAGGGAGTTTGGGCAAACTTGATGAAAGAATAAATGATGGCTATATTAGAAATCAACATAAATAAATTATGTTTCGATTGAAATGTTATTTATGCTTATGTGTCGGTTTATGTTTATGTGTAGCTTAAGGGAATGCTGTTTTTTTAAGACAAGCCAGAAAAATCAAGAGTTGTTAGAGGGTGTGAAGTGAGCGGGTTTGAAGCTCATTTGAACAGAGTGAATTTACTGCCTCTACTGGCAGGTTTCTACCGTCAATATGCGTTTCGGTTGTAGTTCTTTAGGTTAACCCTCGCATGAGACAGAGGCATCAGCAGTCAAAATAAGAGTGATGTCAAACCTTACTTTGGACCTGAATGATCTTAAACGACTTCAACGACTGTTTGTGAATGGACTTCTCTGATTTCGTATAGAAATATCCGGATAATTTTATTAGCACTTTGATAAAGCGTAAGGAATGTGGGCTTTGCGAAGAGCCAGACTGTTCAGTGTTGTTTCTGCACCAGTTCTGGTGGCAGTTGTGTGTTGCGCACAAAGGTGAGTGTTTTGATTTCCAAACGTGGACGCTTTTGGAAAGTATGTGTTGTTGACTTGCAAGTTAACACTATTCATGTCATTTCAGTGTCAATGAACCAGGGAACATGTCTTTTGTGAAAGAGACAGTGGATAAACTGCTGAAGGGCTATGATATCCGTTTGCGTCCAGACTTTGGAGGTAGGTATCACATTTCGAAGGTTGCTTGCATTCTCTCCTTTTCTTATGCAATGTGGCGCAATCGTATGCAAAGTACATGCAATATTATTAAATGGAATCATTGTTATTTGTCGTTTCAGGGACCCCTGTTGCAGTTGGCATGAGTATAGATGTGGCGAGCATAGACATGGTGTCCGAAGTAAACATGGTAGGCTAAGTGAACTTCCGTTCATTAATTATTTTTGCTTTTAAAATCTAACCTGCCTGCGCTCCTCGCCTAACACACAAATACACATACACACTTTACATTTCAAGATTAGGCTACTCTTGTCTTGCGCTCTTGAGGATTGTTGTGAAGAAGCATTCCTATGCTGCGGCTGAGTGAAGTTTCGTAATGATGTGAATGTGACGTAATGCTTAATTTTAGTTTTTAGTTTTCTTTTCTGTGGATTTGACCCATGCTGTGTCCTGAAATAGTTTCACTTAGTTTGGGATTTGGGACATCATTTTGTTACTGCTGCCCTACCAGCTGAGAGTACAGCGAAGAGGTCACTGTTAAGACTACAGTGAATGATCTGAGCAATACTTTCCCATTATATTATTGATTATTCATCATCGTCATGAGTATGTGTATTGATGTACTCTAACACAAAGGTCATGTGTTGTTATTGGATTGGATACTTTAGAATCTGTGTGCAGTCATGTTGGAGCGCTTCAGTGTTTTGGGAGATCTAGATTAACGCAGGGAAAGTCATTTTCTCCTGGCCCATTTTTCACTAATTCTAAGAGCTGCCTGTGTTATGTAGTCTATAATGTATGTCTGTGTGTGTTACCTCTCCTGCCTTGTGCTCCCCCCTCCCCTCTCTCTCTCCCTCTTTCACATTCTCTCTTTCTCTTTCACTCACTCTATCTCTGCCTCTCTGTGTATCTCTCTGTATCTCTCCCTCCCCACTCTCTTTCTCTGTCTTTCTACCTCTCTCTCTCTTCCTCTGTCCCTCTCCCTCCCTGCCCTCTCCCTCCCCTTTCTCCCCCTCCTTTTCTCCATCTGTCTCTCTCTCTTCCCCTCCTCCTCCATCTCTCTCTCTCTCTCTCTCTCTTCTTCTCTCTCTCTCTCTCTCTCTCTCTCTCTCTCTCTACCTCTTTCCCTCGCTAACACTCGCTCTCTCGCTCTCTCGCTCTCTCGCTCTCTCGCTCTCTCGCTCTCTCGCTCTCTCGCTCTCTCGCTCTCTCGCTCTCTCTCTCTCTCTCTCTCATTCACTCACTCACTCACATGCATACACACAGGCACACTCACCCACCTGGTTGCCCATGAATACACCTGTTTTAACAGTAGGCTGGATCTCAGAGTGAAGAGCAAGATGTTCACAGCAGCTGTGTCGCCCTCAGAGATAGCTAATTAGCCAACAGCCTGGGTCCTCAGCCTTAGAATGGGTTCACCACTGAACTGTGTTGAACATCTCAAAACCTGGTCTCGTGAACCGGGAAGTTGGTCGGGAAAAAGCAAATATGTTAGATGACTCCATTTCCTTTGCTATGCAATTGTCTTATGTAGAAAAGACAAAGGTGAACAAATCCCAGTTGTCAATGACAGGCTTTTGTGTTTGTAGTGAGTTTCCAACACAGTCTAAAAAGCGGAGTGGGCTGTGAAGTGAGACCCTGGTCTCGCTGTTTCAAACCAGAGCACATTTGCACGTTGGCGAGAGAGAAGCCATTTGTATAATTGGATGACTGGTGGTCGCTCTCAAACAGCATGGAGAAAATACTATTTGGAGTATGGAAATGAGGTGCTCTACTCTTGTCTGTAGAGGGGGTGGTTTGCTGGTTTATGAGGAAAAAGGTGTTACAGTAACACATACAGGACGCATGAGGATGTTTGAGCTTTTATACAGTTTGAGATTTAAATAAGAACAAATAATTATATATTTCGATCAAACCCGTATTACTGATAGGATGGAGATTTGATGGGATACAAACAGGGTTCCATCAAATTCACTTCAGTCGTTTCTGGGACTTGTTCATATGTACATACATATTTGGTGGAGGGTGCAGCTCAATGGTTTGAGCATTTCATTTCAGATAAAAAGGTTCAAATCTTCCTTTGCTTCTGTTAAATGAATATCATGAATACATTATGTAACTGTCCCGAGAATGTGAAAAACATATTCTATGTCATGTTTCTTAGTGTTTTAACAAGTGTAATGGTATTTGACCATTTAACACATTTACAGTACTGCGGTAATGCAGTTTTTGATAGAACACTGCCTCCTTATCCAGTCTATTGCATAACCACATAGCGATGGCAAAAGAGCGATGGCCATTTTCCATCAGTTACTATGGAAACCATTGTAATTAGCCAGGTGTCTAGTGTCAAACATTTGCTAACACTTTCCCCAACGCCCCCAGTATGATACATTATAATAGTTCTAAGTTAATCCTATCTGCATGTGCTTCAAGTGATTAAAGTAGATTGCCATCAGTTGCACAGAGCCAATAACTAGAGACTTCCTGATTGACCCCGGGGGCCAGGGTTGACCCTCCACGTGTGCTCACGTGTCCATGAGCAGACCAACGATCCAGGGAAGAGGAAGGAGGCTGTACGGGCACGTGCCCAGAGGCAGCAACACCCTCCGGGCTGGTCTGAGAGCAGCGTGGGGGTGTTAGGCAGAAAGTCTGTCATGGCAAAGTGAAGAGGACATTTGTTTTTCCCCTAATGTTCCTGTCATAGCTGTTTGCTTTTCCGGAACACGATCTCGAGATGTTCCTCCACACTGTGGCTCTATGTGGAGAGCAGAGCGCCGTAATCCTTAAATACTTCGGCGAATGCTAGCTCTCCCTGTTGGCCAGGATTGAGAGGGGTTTATCATGTGTCATTGACTCTCTTAGCATTGTCTAGGCTGTTATTGATCCAGAAGCCAAGACGTTGTGATTGAACTCCCTCCCAAGCCCACAGAGCTTCCTGTCTGGCTTCATGAAAGACCATAATCGAAAACATCCATATAGAAGAATGCAGTATACAGTGTTACTATGTCAATGTCTGTAGAGTCATATTCACTGGTCTGTATGATTATTGGTCACCGCTCCTTGAGGGCAACTCCCAACACCCTATAAAACCCCCTCAGTCACTCAAACACACAGGTTTGTTTAACCATCTATGAAATTAAATGTGAACAGACCTATTGTCTTCTTTTTTCCTCATTTGGGTGTGGAGGCGGAGTGAACAGAGGCAGAGGGTTGGAGGGTGATTCGTTCCCTGCATGAGAAATTCATAAGCAATTAAATGATAATCTGTAAGAGGCAGGGAGCACCATATGAAGAATCCCCCAGGAGAGATTCAGTATCGCAAGACTCCAACTGGACCACAAGCAGGTGGAGGCAGACTTACAGGTTGTCCCCCAAGGAAAACCTAATAGCCCCATTCTGAACTGTGGCTGAGTAGAATCTGCAGCAATAACAACAGTTGTACACGCGAGACTCGCTCAGTCTGAATCCAGTTTCTGGCCTGGACTAAGCTCTGCTTTATCACTTCACTGTTGTGATCCTTGTTTATCATCACCACGACAACACACAATACATATCCTCCTACTGCTAATACACGCAATGCTAATACACACCCAGCTAATACACACAATGCTAATACACACAATGCTAATACACACCCAGCTAATACACACCCAGCTAATAAACACAATGCTAATACACACAATGCTAATACACACCCAGCTAATACACACAATGCTAATAAACACCCAGAGGGACATGCTCATATTGCAGCTGCAAGTCTGAGCTGTGAGTGTGCTTCTCTTCTGAGATTCAGAATTGTCTGGCCGGAGTCAGCACCACACACAAATCCACTTAGCTTTCAATGGGGACCAATGCTATTTTTATCACACTGCTGGGGGTGGCTATGCAAATGATGAAGGACCTTCACAGGGATTCCCCACAGCGGGAACGGAATATTAGTGGCAAGCCCACGGGGAGGAAACTGAAATCAAATAAAATACATCATCATTTATTTATTTGTTTTTATTTAAATTGCCCAATTGGTGAAAGTGGTTGATAATTGACAATGGATTCCATATCTTGGAATGATATTGTATTGTGGGCAATGGAGAGAGGTGGAGAGGCAACGGAGAGATCATGTTTTCACCTTGGCTTTCACCTTGGAGCTTGGATGGGGGATACTTGTTCTGGATCATCCTTTTTTAGCGAATGTGGGTTAATTATGAGCAGCAGCTAGATGTTGATACTAAGACCAAGAGGCTGGAGGGGAGGAACAGACACCAACACAAATGAGATTAGTCGGGTGCAACTGCATCGATAAGCATCATTTAACATTATGGTCGAAGGGATGCCGTCGACGAGGGCTGGTTCCGACCCATTGCAGTTTGGCATAGCACAAAATGGGAATCTTAACGGCAGTGTTGAATGTCACTTTGGATAAAAGCGTCTGCTAAATGAACAAAAGTGTAATAAGGTTGCTGTTTGTATCACCCGAGAAATCTCACTCTTTTGACTCTAAGCAAATGAGCACTGCTAGAATCATGCCCCAGGCCATCCAGTCCCTGTTTCTTCCCCCAGGGGTTTCCCTACAGGGATAACTGCATCAACCTTTTAATAACCTTTTATTCTGGCACTTTTGGTGTTTGTGATGCAAGCATTGGCTGTGCGCTGAGGCCATATTTAATAGGCTGTGTCACAAACTGTGTTGTAATCACACTGAGAGTGTGTGAGTGATATGCTGATTGTGTGATTCCAGCCACGGCAGGTCTGTGTGTGTGTGCGTGTGTGTGTGTGTGTGTGTGTGTGTGTGTGTGTGCGGAAGGAGAAGCCTTTCATCTGGGACGTGGGTGATTGTGCACATGAAAGATAGATGAGGACCGCACAGGAGCTTATCAGTTGGCTACACTCTGGATCATGCTTTACCTGAATGATTCATTCTCTACAGGTGACGACTCAAGCACAACGTTTACACAACGTTTATACGGACAAGGCAGCAGTACACTGTCTTCATGAATTTTGAGAGAATGAGAGGGAAGGGGAGAGAGAGAATGAGAGATGAAAATAAGTGAGAGAAAATGAAAAACAGACAATGAGAGGGAGAGAATAGGACACAGAGAAGGAAAGTGAGAGAGGGCGAGAATAAGAAAGAGACTGAAAGTGAGAGGATGAGAGGGAGAACGAGACTGAGAGACATACACATTTAGCAGACGCCCTTATCCAGAGCGACTTACAGTAAGTACAGGGACATTCTCCCTGAGGCAAGTAGGGTGAAGTGCCTTGCCCAAGGACAAAACACCATGTGGCACGGCCATGAATCAAACCAACAACATTCTGATTAACAGTCCGACTCCCTAACCGCTCAGCCGTCTGACCCCCAGGCAGATCAGAAAGGGAACAAACACATCCATAGCAGTGTTTAAGTGACAGATCGTGTCTCTTCCCCTAGTACATTCCTGACTCCGTATGGTAGGGACACCCAGAAAACAGGCCAGCAGCCTGGAGCCTGGTGAGAACCCTCCAGAGAGCATGTGTCCAGGTACGCAGTCTGCTCCCTGGGAGAGGAGGCCGGCCCTGTTGGGTAACAGGATGATGTGGTTCAGGCACTCTGGACTAACTCCTACCTCAGACCAGCCCTACTGTACAGTAGTCTGCTGTTGTGTAATCCTTTATCGAGGATGGGACTGAATCAGACAGCCCACGCTGTTCCGGTTGAGGTGGGAAACGGAACTGTGTTTGAGTGTGTGTAGGCTTCTCGGGAAACTCTCCTGAGTGAATGAGGGGCTGGTGGTGAGAGAGAGGTGTGACCCCTTCTGAGAGACTCTCAGCTGGCGTCCCTGTGATTGGACAGGGAGATTAGGGTCCTCTAGAATCTGTAACATGATTCTTCTCCCGCTAATGGACAGTTGGTTTTAAATGTCATCGCTACACACATAAGGACACATTCTTGCCAGACATTTATCTTTCTGTGTCTGACTCTATGCTTCAAAGTATGCTATCCACACATCAACACCATCATTTTAATTCTCTCTGTCTCTCTCCGAAATGTTTCACTCTGTCTCTCTCTTTCTATACTGGATCTCTTTTTCCCACTCGCTCTCCGTCTCTCTCTTTTTTCCCCGTCTCTATCTCTTCCTCTCCTCCCTCCACTTCTCTCCTCCCCCTCTCCCCCTCTCTGTCACAGACGCACAAACACACACACACACACACATCACACTGTATAATGTGTCATAGAATAAAAAGGTCAAACTCTGAAGTCAAATCTGGTTCTCATGAATGTTTGTTGTTTTCCCCCAGGACTACACGTTGACCATGTACTTCCAGCAGTATTGGAGGGACAAGCGGCTGGCCTACGTGGGGATCCCCCTGAACCTCACGCTGGACAACCGGGTAGCAGACCAGCTGTGGGTACCTGACACCTATTTCCTCAACGACAAGAAGTCGTTTGTCCACGGGGTGACTGTGAAGAACCGTATGATCCGGCTGCATCCTGACGGAACCGTTCTCTATGGCCTGAGGTAGGTTCTAGGTTTTAAAAAACCTTGATTGGGAGAATTGGTTCTGTTTTAGAGAAGTTTTGTGCCTGTCAAAAGTAATTGCTTTTTTAGACGTTGTGTTGTTCTGTCGGTTTCCAAACGCACTGCCGTACAGTCACTTTTGATTTATTTTTAATGTTACAGTTATGTTACAGTAAAGTAACTATGACATTTCTTAAATCAGGACTCGGCTTGTGATGTTAAATATTAATTATGAATATTAATGTAGACATTAATTGCTAATCCATGGATTATGTGTTGAGCCTGTTGGCAGGTTTGGTTTTTGTTTTCACGGCTTTCCAGAGGACATGAATAGTTTTAGTTTGACAGGCTATAAATTAACAATATTCATGAATAAAGATATGTGCACGTCTAAACATCAATTCAACTCTATGGTAATTGGATGTCTTCACAAAATAGAAATTCTATCCATGAAGTTTCATTGTTGGGTTTCTATCTGAAACATAGTACAGAGACTGTGTGTATGTGTGTGTGTGTGTGTGTGTGTGTGTGTGTGTGTGTGTGTGTGTGTGTGTGTGTGTGTGTGTGTGTGTGTGTGCATGCATGCCCGTGTGTCTGGATTGGATCAGAACACATTACCTCTGGAGTGTAATACGTTTGGACAAAAACCCTCATCTGGACTTAATACAATTCAACCATAACTTTATATAAGGAACGAGCCACCTGATACGGCTTGTCAGACTCTTACCCATGACATCACTTATCTTATTTATTTATTTATTCGATTTTTGGGTGCTTAAACCGTCTAATGGTTTCATCCATACTAATGGCTGTCTGGGCACCTCATCCCAGGTCTGGATACATTCAGGCTGCTTCAAGGGCATCCTGCAGGGATCCACTGCTGGTGAATTTCAAACTCCAGACCCCCCCCTCCTCCTCTAGACCCCCCTCCTCCTCCAGCCCACTCTTGCCTTCATTCAGCTGTGCCTGAGCAGTGCTTGTGGTCATAACTACATTATGAAGCGAGATGCCTTCACGTCAATGTATATGTTTCGGTTCTCCTATAACCTTTTCCAAGATATTACCTACACGTCAATTGGTTTCAAGTGCCTACCTTGCTTTTAGCTTCCGGTAACCTAACACAGGTTACATCATTAAGATGATAGATTACGGCAACACAATAGTTTCTTCATCTTTACTGTTTGCTGCAGTTCCTTGGCTGTGCAGTGAGTTTGGGTTGATGGGAATAGTGCCACACTGGACCACAACCAACAATCATCCCTAAAGTATCCATAAATAACTTTCTGGCCTGTGTTTTCCCAGGATAACGACAACAGCAGCCTGTATGATGGACCTGCGGCGTTATCCTCTGGACGAACAGAACTGCACTCTGGAGATTGAGAGCTGTGAGTGATGTGCATCACATCTCCTTTTCATCCCCAAAGGCATACGTAACATAGGTGACCATAGATGTTGGCGTGGTAATCAGCTCAAGCCATCAGGGACATTCAGAATGAAAACTTTGATTTCAAAATCCAGAACTCCAAGATTTGTGTCTCTTGGGCAGCGTTCTGTTTTGGTGAATCATCGTTAGCTGAGTTCTTCAACGCTGCATATCTTCTCCTCCCGGTGATCCAGATGGCTACACGACGGACGACATCGAGTTCTACTGGAAGGGGGGAGACAGCGCCGTGACGGGGGTGACGCGCATCGAGCTGCCCCAGTTCTCCATCGTGGACTACAAGCTGGTGTCCAGAAATGTGGTCTTCTCCACAGGTACCACACTAGGGTTCTCAAGCACAGGTTCAGGATTCGTTTTTTTGTCGTTGCTTTATTGGACAGTTTTGAAGTAAAGTGTGAGAGGAAAGGCATGGGGAGAGAGGGGAGGGAATCCAAGGGCCAAGGCCTGATTCACACCCAGGCAGATCAGGTCTTATCCCATGAGCCACTGGGGCAGCCCCTCTTTGCTATATCTAACAAGTACAAGTGCAGGTAGAGTTTAATTCTGGTGCTCCTGTCTTGTGTCTAATCTAAGTCCTCTGTGGTTCTAAATCTTAATTCCTATTTATATACCAACCACTGCCTCTGAGAGGGGACACTCCCAAGGATGGTCGTCCCAAATTCTCGTTCTATTTTTTGGGAGTTTTTTGGGGGAGTTTTTTCTTGTCTTCTTTGAGGGTTTAGGTGCATTTCTAGGTGTACTCACCGGAGATGGCATCGTACCGGCGGTAACCACGGACACTGGGGGAAGAGAGAGAGCGTGATGGATGAGAATGGGTCAGGGAAAGTGTCGGAGTAGAACAGGAAACAGACAATGGGTCCTAATCATGCGTTCCATTAGCGCTTTCATACAGTCGCAATTCAGATTATTTTCGGCGTAATCCAACCCGGCTATATTCTCTTGTATCTGGTCCTATTCCACCACAAGGGCCCCACTGTCACGCTGCTTTCCTTCTGCAGTGGATAAATACTCAATTTCTGCCCTATTTTCCTGTGTGTGTGTGTGTAGGGAGGGTGTGTGTGTGTGTGTGTGTAGGGAGGGGGGTGTGTGTGTGTGTGTGGAGGGGTGCTCCTGCGTGTGTGTGTGTGTGTGTATTTGAGCGTGCGTGGTATACATACTGTATTCTGTTTACACACATATTGTTTACTGTATGAGTTTTCGTCTGCATGTACAGTAAGTATGCAGGATGTATACCAGTGTGTGTGTGTGTGTGTGTGTGCATGTGTGTGAGTATGTGTGTGAGTCCCTCATGGCAACCATTAAAGTTTAGCATCCAGTGGTCCTCCAGTCTGTTCCTAGTGGGAATGGTGCAGCACTTCAAAGGCAGTCTCAAACTGTAGCTTGGCTAATGACCATCTCTGCTCCATCCCCGCTCCATCCCTTGCTCCTTGTGTTACTGGCCGTGTTCCCACTCTCTCGGTGTTGGGGAGTGATTGCAAGATGGCAATTACCTTGCTTGACACAGGCTGTCATGTGTTCATGAGGAATAAGACCCACAGCATCAATTATTCCAGTGAGGGAAAAACACGGGGGCAATGCATTTGTTTTCCTCCCCTGCTCTCTGGCGCCAAACGACGTCGACGCGCCGACCGTTGATGTTCCGCGGTCGTCGTGGCCCAGGCCGACGTCACCCTCGCCGCCTTCATCATGATCACTAGCGCCCTCCTCCTCCTCTTCCTCCTCCTCCTCCTCATCACCACGCAGTGTTCCGCCCACTCTCTGACACGCATCCAGACAGGCAGCCAGAGTCACTGCTCAGTTGGCGCACACACGCATCCTGCACACCACCAATTCCCTTTCAACAACGCCTACTTTCGCCTCCTTCTGTTTCTGGGGATGGCTGTCTGTAATTATGCTCACATCAAAAGTGTTTGATGGAATTCAACTGAGATCTTGCAGAGATCTAAGATTTGGGGTTTGTTCATCAAAGGTTGTTCGCGTGGCTGATCACAGAGCAGTGAAAGTTAGGGCCTTTCTTAGTGAAACCTACAAGTCATTTCAGTTCTGCGTTCTGTATGTTCTGGCTACGCAATCCCAACAAGATAAATATTGAACTTGGTGTCTCTCAGGCGTTACCATGGAGGAGTATAACACAAAATATCATAAAAAGAAAGAGCTTTGATGGTTTAGGTTGGGCGTCATAGGTGTGAATTGGTACTTGATGTAGTAAATCCACATGATAAAATGTTTTATTTGGTATTGTAACAGTTTGAAATGAATAATGTATACAGATTTATAGGTAAGAGCTATCTCTAGCATAATCAAAAAACAAACACGCACCGATGCGTGCATCATTATTTTAACGTGTCGGGTTAAAACCATCACCACCAAGGCAAGGCGCGAGGATGCCTGTTTCCATGGCGATAAATCCAACCCATGCTGCCGTCGCCATGGAAACTGAAACCAAAACATGAGGTGGTCCCGCGTGCTCCTGGAAGCAGGATGGACGTCTGTCCGTTGCTCTTCTGTCACCTCACCCTCCCTCACCCTCCTCCTCACCCTCCTCCTCACCCTCCTCCTCCTCCTCTCTCCCCCACCCTAGGTGCCTATCCACGCCTGTCTCTGAGCTTCAAGCTGAAGAGGAACATCGGCTACTTCATCCTGCAGACCTACATGCCCTCCATCCTGATCACCATCCTGTCCTGGGTCTCCTTCTGGATCAACTACGACGCCTCGGCTGCCAGGGTGGCACTGGGTACGTACATGTTGCACACACACACACACACGCATGCACGTGTTCCACACACACACACACACACGCATGCACGTGTTGCGCACACACGCATGCATGCCCCAAAAATACGCACAAGAACAAACACGTATACGAGCATGCACACTCACTTGTGCACAAACTCCCAAACGTACTCTAACACACACACACACACACACGCTCTTTCTCCCTCTCTATTGCACGCACGTTTCTATTGAAGTTAAATTGAGTTCTGTTCACCTGAACCATATGGTAGCCCCCCAGCAGTCTCCTCCTACTCCTCATCCGCCTCCTCTTCCTCTTCCTCCTTCCTTTTCACTGTTATTGTAACGGTTAAAAACACGGTTGAAGGTTGTGCATGTATGTGCATGGAGTGTTTATGTTCTTGTATGTGTGACGTGTGGGTGGGTAGGTATGTTTGACTGTGGGGTGTCTACATAGTGTGTGCGTGTGTGATGTGTGTGCGTACGTGTATTATGCAGAGGTATCTGAGTGTGTCGACACACCCCTCCACTCATGAAAAGAAAACAGACACAGAAGAGTTCATCTCGGTCTTCAGTAACTCTAAAGACCCAGAGAGACGTTCGTCTCTCGTAGATGAATGAGAGCTGTCACCCAGAAGACTGCTTTGATCTGCCACCGGTCAGGAGAACCGCGATTAGGAGATCAATGCAGCTGGCAAATAATTGAATTGTTTGAGGGAAGATTTGATTTTGGCACAGCCCAGGGGAATTTTAACTCCGAATGACCTTATTGGCCTTAATCTTGTTGAAACTCACTTTCCCCACCTTCCTGAGTGGCGTTTCCCAGCTCAATATCATGTTATGAACCATCAGGTTAACTCCCTTCGGTGCACAAGCTACCGGTTTCTGGGCCGTGTGTACCGAGGGGAAGGTTGGCAGCTGGTGGATCCTATGCATGCTGGGATTGAGGAAGTGGCGCTATGTGAGTGTGTAGTCTTGTTTCCGGGGCCGTTGCCACATCATAAGCCATATTTAGCTTCAGCGCCTTTTCAACACTCCTACACACACACCTCACAGGGTTTATGAGCACAAATGGTCTCTGGTTATTTTTACAGAGCCTTAATGAATGTTACAATCATCCATATTTTTCAATGAGAGGTGGAAAGGGGGAAAGGATGCAAGTGAAGGAGAGGGTTGGAGGGACGGAGAGGGGAAGAGGGAGCCTAACAAGAGAGATAAAGTCAATAGAATTTGTATCTGCGTGTGACAGAGACAGAGAGAGACATAAAGAGACAGGGAGAGAGAGACAGACCGACAGGACAATGATGGAGAAACACAGGAACAGAGAAAAGGGGAGAGTGTGAGCGAAGTTCCATAAAAATAAATGTATCCCCCGAGAGAGAGGAATCTCCTGATGAAAAAGGAGCGATGCCCACCGGCCCAGGATTAAATGAAATTGTCCAACGGAGAGGGCAGCAGCGAAGGACAGAGAGTTATAGAGACACTGTAGGATCACCTAAAGAACATGGCTGTCGTTAAGCTAAACCCCAGAGATAGCAGCAATGAATAAAAACCAAGTAGGAGGAGGAGTTGTTGTATTTCAGAAGGCTACACGCACAGACATACAAGGTAACACAAACACACACACGTAAACAGTAAATACATACAGACACAAAAACACACATATATACACACTACACACTCTCTTCCCTTTTCTCTCCCTCAATCTGTCTGTCTCCCTCCCTCTTTTTCTCTCCCTCTCCCTCTCTCTACAATTTTCCTCCTCACTCCCTATTTCCATCCCTCCCCCTCTCTCTCTAACACACGCACACACACACACGACACACTTCAGTAGAGCTGGCCCTGTAATGTAGCAATAAATCATGGTAAGAGGCAGATTGATCTCAGCCTTTTCTCCTCCAACTGGTTTTTATGATGTCACTAGCTGCCCATAGACAATGTTTATTCTTTACTTTAAGTAAAATATGTTACTGCTGGGTCTGACCGTGAGCTAACACCGCAGGCCCTGCCATACCGCGAACAGCATTGTTCTAGGAGTGAGGACATCTCTTCTTCCTTCTGTGGGGTAGCTGTATAATTGACTGGAGCAGAAGCAGTGTGCGTGTGTGTGTGTGTGTGTGTGGGGGGGGGGTGTGTGTGTGTGTGTTCGATATCTCTAATGCTCCCTGGCCTCACGGCTGGGAAGCATTATTCAAATGAGCTAGTGGAGCCGGGGGACAAGTCGAGGCCTCATGAATTTCAAACAGCAAGAGTCATTTACTCCACAGTAGATTATTTTCGGACACCTTGTTAAATACCTTAATACCACGTCTTGTTTCTTTCTTTGTGTGGTCCACGTGAGCCGATGGATTTTTACAAAAGGATGCTTGTTGACTTTCCCATTAATTGCAAACATAGCTAATTAAGATTCCTTGACTGATTAAACGTTTTTTAAATGATTTGCTATTAAAATGCGTTGCCTCCAAGGGATTAGCGCGGTGCAAACCCTGCTCCTAGTTCCAATCATGGCCCTAGCCCTAACCCTTGTCCTAGCTCTAAAATAAGCACTAGCCCTAATCCTAGTCCTAGCCCTAACCCTGATCCTAGTCCTAACCTTAGTCCTAACCTTGGTTTTAACCCTAATCCTATCCCTAACCCCAACCTTGTTCCCTCTGTCCTCCAGGCATCACCACCGTGCTCACCATGACCACCATCAACACCCACCTGAGGGAGACCCTCCCCAAGATCCCCTACGTGAAGGCCATCGACATGTACCTGATGGGCTGCTTCGTCATGGTCTTCCTGGCCCTGCTGGAGTACGCCTTCGTCAACTACATCTTCTTCGGACGGGGCCCTCAGATGCAGAAGAAGCTGGCGGAGAAGGCTGAGAGGGTCAGCAACGAGAGGGCCAAGTACGACTCCAACAAGGTGAGACAACTGTCCAGACTTTCCTTCCAAGCGTGTTAAGGCCGGTTCATGTTGCCCCAACAATGTCCCACGAATACCAAATACCGTTGGCTGGTGGGATTAGAATGTTTGGAGAGATGATCTTTTTCACACTGCTCCCAAATAAACGCCAACAAGCATTTCACACCAACAACTGTCGGCTGTTGGTGTTTGACGGTGTTGGTTTGAGCAGCGTGAACTGACTTTTAAATGTTAATTGCAACCTGAGTTTCTCCATGAGGGGTTAAACATGTGAAGACTGACTCGGCGTGAACGTGAGTTGGTGACGGTCAGGGGAGGTGCGTTGTGGGGTGGATGGGTGTATGACTGTGCTGATCGTCGCTGTTTTGTCTTCCTCTCGGTGGACTCAGGAAGGGGGTAGTAAAACGTCTTCTCTTAAGCGGTCCAATCAGGTAAAAGGTCTTCGCCATTCGCGCTCGGTGAGTTTCAGCCCTGGACACGTCGATCAGGTGTTTGTTGTCACCAACGCCACGTTGTTCTGTCTTCAAGATCTTGTCTCGCTTTTGTCTCGTGTCCTGCGTCTACTTCTCATGTCTTCAGAATCAGAATCGATTCTGATTCTGATTCAGTGCTAGCTCGCATGCCCACAGAACGGTACATATATCATTGAGGTTCCGTTGCATGGGAAACGTTGTTCTTCAGGTTCACATTGAGATAAGAGATGTCTGTGATCAGTACATGGAGTCTAATGTCTGTCGACGTCTCATTATTCATTTGCCTGCATTGGCTGTCTATGGACAGACTGTTGTGATCTTCTACAGATACATGGGCAGTTTAGTAAAGCTCTGTGTGTTTGTACACGCTGTCTGTTGACGCCTGCTGTTTGGTTCGCACTTCCTCCCAAAGGCGGAGCCTCAAGGGAACATCCTGCTGACAACCCTGGAAATCCACAACGAGGTGGCAGGAAATGAGGTCACCACCAGCTTGGCCGACATGAGGAACTCCACGTCCATGAGCCTGGACAGCACCGGGGTGCAGTACAGGAAGCAGAGCACGCGGTCCAGCCGCCACAGCCTGGACCGGCACGCCACTCTCAAGAGGACCCGCCTGCGAAGACGCTCCTCACAGCTCAGGATCAAAATCCCGGACCTGACGGACGTTAACGCCATCGACCGGTGGTCGCGCATCATCTTCCCCTCTGTCTTCTCACTTTTCAATCTCATCTATTGGATGTACTACGTCTAATTGACACCTTGTTTATTTTTAGATGTTGTTGTTGATTGTTTTTTTTTCTGATCTCCTTTCATCGTTGCTTTTACGTGATAGGAAAGGTTTTACTGTGGAAAAGAACTGCCTCCTCACAGCATGAACAGCATACTTGGGCCTGCTTGTCAAAGTATGCGTACAAAGTATTTGCAGTCTGATTCACACTTTTGTTGACTTTTGACATTTTATACGGAACTTTGTGTTTAAATGCACTGAGAATCGGAACATTCCATACTTTTTGCCCATTCAGTAGATAACAAACTAAAAGCACAACCTGAGAAAGGAATTTGTTAAAGGGGCAAAAACATCCAATCAGCATGGTGGGAAAAAACCTTGCAAGTGCAGAAGATCTTGTTATATTTTTACCCCATTATATGCATCATGAATGTGCATTGTTTTCAGCCATTTTAACTAAGTGGTTCATAAAGAAAACAAGTTGTGTGATTTATGACTTACCAAGGCACCTTGATTTATACAGTATTTTTAGGTAGTGATTTCCTTGGTAAGTGAAAATAAGGTAACATTGTTTATTTGTTGAACCATTCCTTTGATCACAAACGAATGCATTTCTTCTTTTGCCTTCTGCACATACAACAAATGACTTTTACAGTGAAGTGGTCCTGTTTATGTGTGTGTTTTTTATTTATTCATAGTGTATTATTAAAACACTTATTGTTATTGACTAAATAATCGACACTATAATGACATATTATTCTGATTGATCTTTTTAAAATGGTTTTGCAGTATTTTACTGTTGATCATGAAAATGACTCAGGTTGGATTTATCTATTTAGCTGGGCATTCAGTAAAACATTCCGATGACAAAAAGTCTTCAATTAATACATGTTCCTACTGATATTGTGATATTGCATTTACACTCTATTTATCAAATAGTTTCCATTAGAAATACTTAATAAAATCCACTGCCAAGGGCCTTTGACTGTAATTTGAGTGTGTGAAATATGATATTTTTGTAAGATTTGACTATTGTACTGTAGACAAACTCTACTCCAAAACTTATCTTGACATTCCAAGAGAGTGCCCTGATGTAAGGTTTTACTGTTCTTTCTGACTGAAGGTTTTGTTGTACATTTTGATTGGTATTTATTAATGAATTGAATGCAATTGTACATATGTGTATACGGTATGTAAAACCGAAAATAAAAATGATCATATATTCAGCATATTTATTAGATAGATAGATAGATAGATAGATAGATATATACATTGTATTTATATTTGCTGAGTGAAAATATATATGCACTTGCTGGATATGCGACCATTTTTACTTTTGGATACTTAATGCTTTTTTGTTCTACATGACAATATAATAAGAGTCACAAATATTCTGAAATTGACAAAGATGCTATTTAGAAATACAATACCTGCATTCCATTACTCTGACTTTCCAAGTTCAGAATTCTGTGTCGTGTAGTACTGCTACAACTATCTCCTGGTGTATCGTTTCATAGTAGCACACAGGGTGAATGCAGTGTTTGATGGGAAACACATTACTGCATGCATGGTGTGTCCCTGCATTCCTGGGTTTAGAATATTGAATGTATGAATTATGTTCAGGAGAAGGATAACCAACAGTGATTGTTTCTCGAACCTAACAAGCTTTCTTTTCTGGGCAATGAAAAACGTGACATATCACTCACACTGGTAGACAGGGAGAGAGAGGGAGAGAGAGGGAGAGAGAGAGAGAGAGAGAGAGAGGGAGAGGGAGGGAGAGAGAGAGAGAAGGAATGATGATTCTCATCTCAGTCTCTGCTTTCTGAATTGCATGTTTAAATTGTGGAACCCTCAACTACGAGTTCCACTAGATATCTTGTGATAAACTGCTATTCTTCAGTTGATTTTCAGAGGAAAGGGTCTCTATCGCCAAGGCCAGAGAACAATAGTGAGGATTCATGACATCATAATGACCTTTTCATCACTCATTCTGCACCCCTACCTAATCTCCATGCTTGATCAAGAACAGAATGTAGCCAACAGCTTTTCAAAAAAACAGTGTCGATCTGAAATTGTATTTTGCTACTTGATTATCTCAACTGGTGATTCATTTTTTCGGGTGGGTGGGGGTGGGAGGGGTTAATTTTGGGGATGTCAGTTTGAGGTCGAGGGTGCATGGTTGTGCCGGTAAAATCAAACCACGACCAAATGATATGTTTATTTTGTTTTCATCACCCTTCTACTGTGTAGACGGGCTGTGTTGATTGGGTCATTGAAGTCTCATGCATTTGCGTGCATCCCTGCTGGCCACAGAGGTATCTTAGGCCAGGGTCCACAATGGAATGTCAAATGGTTCTGTACTGCCACAAATGTATTTAGATTTAGATATCTGTGTATATGTTTCTCCTTTTTCAATAGGTTATGATGGTCAAATATTAAAGACATATTTAAATTGTATTGTCTGGCCTTGGTCTTGCATCCACAGGAAAGCAGATGTTTAAGCGGGGTTAAAAGTGTACATTACATACATTCATCTTATCAATCCTATCAAATCTTCCATATTATATTGACAATATAGTGTTGACCGACCGTGAAGAGATAACAGACAGTCCTAACACTCATACTACAGTACATTTCTCACATCACAACATGAAATCCTGGAAATATTCACACAAAACTAACTTGCATAAGTCATTAGCGTCATAAGTCATTAGCTCCAATCGTAAGCTTCCCCATTAGCATCTGACCATTACAATGATGACTCTGCTATTGGTTCTGTTGAGGCATTGATGGATACAGAGGCCAGCTATGAGGCGTGTGTGGGAGGAGATCACATACTGAAGGCTTCTGAGTAATAATTACAGTCGAAGAAGCAAAACGTTTTGAGGGATGATGTTGTATTTCCCAAGTGGACTGGGATGATTTCCAGCCATCATTATCGGATGATTCCTGTCATGAAGTTGACAAAGGGACTGTTTATTTTGTGGTTTTTGTGTGTTTGTTTATTTGCTGTGTACAATTGATGATGCAATTTAAACTCTGAGTTGAAAGGTCAAGCCTGCTA
The DNA here is from genome assembly GCA_903064625.1 of Mallotus villosus. NCBI lineage: Eukaryota > Metazoa > Chordata > Actinopteri > Osmeriformes > Salangidae > Mallotus > Mallotus villosus. Next base: position 320,623 of record CAEFZP010002065.1, read on the forward strand.
GCGGCATCCACAGGGAGACTGTCTTTCCACACTCCAGTAGTCTTTTCACCTTCATACTGATGAACATGAGGCTGTTATCAATAATGCACACCTCCCCCCCCCCACAAGTACAGTTTATCCACACAGTATATACATATATACAGTACGTTGACTGTGAATAAGAAATGCAAACATGAGACAGAGCGCAGCCTGCTCTCGATAAAGCTGATGCAAACCTTCTATAGGCTCCCGTATTGCAATATTGGCCTCATTTCTGGCTGTGGCTGGGGTTTCTAATAATGCAATATATAATCTTTTCCCTGCTCTCACGGGAATGAGGTTCCAACACCCACATTATATAGCATGTGTGAATGATATTTCTTTTTTTACTGTCCAACATTTCCAATGGATAAAAGGCTATACTGTACATGAATAATTACAAAGAAAACTGCTGTGCTTGGCATTTTATCTATCAAGGCCCCCATTTCAATGGATACCTCTGGGTGCTTAGAATAGAGCTTACATTTTTAACGATTGGAACCTTTAGAATCTTGAATCATTAGAACCTCACAATGGATCCATGGATCTTGATCCTTGAGTGCATTATTATACAGAACCATTATTCTCATATTTGCCAAATAACAAGATTGAGCACTATTAGCTGGCAGGCTACAGTTTCATAATTCACCCATAGTAATTGTTTTTCATTGATAATTCATACAACCCAAGAAAAAATAAATAACTAATCAACATTGTGGAAATAATCCAACATTTTTCAAAGCCAACATTCATTTGAGGATCCCTAATTAGCCGTTCTGAGAAATGAATTGGGCATGCAGACAAAAAATCTGCACTATACCTTTGAAGAACCTACATTACAAATGACATTATTCAGTTACTGAATTCTCTGAGTCAAATGGACAATGAAGGAGTTCAGAGCAAGAGAGAAACAGAAGAAGATACAGAGAGTTGTTCATGCTATTGTTTCTGCTTTCTCATGTTGGCTTCTACTTCTACTTCTGCTTCTACTTACATTGTAAACTCAACATGCCAACTGGTTTGTACCTGTACATTCAGGATATGTTGCTGAGGTATACTATCCTAATCTTACCAAATCATAGGTATTCTCTAATTGATCTTCCCTCTGCCTTTTTCTGTCACTACATAGTCTGTGGTCCCTGGTGTTAAGGAGGTCAAAGCAGGACAGACCAGTATGAATGCATGGGCATGACAGTAAAACCCATACTAGGTCACAAACCCTCAACAGACAGAAGTTATCAGAAGAAAAGTATAACTTCTGTAGAGGCATACCGGATGTGCTTCAGAATGTCCTTCTCCTTTCCACAGTAAAAGCTGACCTAATTCTCTTTTTTTAGATTTGACAATGCCAATTTGCATTTTAAAATCCTTGCTAAACCTAATATAGATGCCCCAGGAAATCCGGTGGCCTTAACCATCGTTTCCTGACAGAAAACTGTTTATAACCTGGACTCCCTGAAGCTGCTGTGAGAGAAACCGTGTAATTACCTGCAGAAACGTGTGAGATGGTGACAGCCGTAAATGTTTTACCCTGCAGAGGTCAATGTCAACATCTAGTTACCAGGGCAACGACTCCTGACCATCAATCCTTCAGCAATCTATCTTACAGTTGTAAACGTGTAGCTTTTCCTCTGCAAGCTGGTCTCATCCCTTTTTCAATATCAAAGAGAACCACAAGTCCCAAATCTCACGTCACTGGACCGAGGCTGCCAATTAGCGCCTGTCAAAACAGAGGTGAGTGAGAGCCTGAGGTATTGAATCCATTTTCTCCAGAGATTTCTGTGATTTTGGAGTTCCTGCCTAAAACCCTAATGGAGGGTTTAACCCTAATGAAGCTAAACCACAGGGAAACACACATTTCTTATTGGGGACTAGTATTGTTCAGAAAGGCCAAGTTAAATAATCTGTATATTATTATTGTTATTATCATCATTGTTATAGCTAGCTAGGTCTAGATTATTTCCTATACCATATACAACAACTGGTGACTGACACTGAATGATAATTGACAGGTCAAATAATTCACACATTTTCATTTTGCCTTGACCTGCAGCGGGTTCTATTTCACCAACCCCTAAATAAGATGGCCTGGAGGCTCAGATTCACAAGCAAAACAGAAATGCTAATGTGATTCCAGCCAGTGAAAATGTGGATCCTCTATTTCTACTGAGAACCACGCAGAATAAATTCTTTCTGATGTGGTCCCCTTCTTCTGCCTACTAACTGACACACTTTCTTCTAATTCAACAGCAGCAAAACAGTGGGCGAGGGTGGGGTGGGAAGGGAACGGGGGTGTTTCTTCATCAAAAGACCGTCTAAGAGACTGGGGGGATTTCATTCCCTCCTCAATGTTGCTTTTGATGATGCCTTTCTGTTTTAAGAACCCTGTGACACACTTCAGCTGGGTATTAGCCTACTTCCTGCTCTACCGTGTGTGCCTCGTTTGACGTACTGGATGCAGGGTTGACGGGTTCCTCAGGCTTCGTATACGTTCTGCCAGGAACGGCCCGTGTCAAATGTCTGTCATCTTGTGTCTGTCAACACAAATAACCTTCGACGAATACGACGTTTCGCTTTTAGCGGGCACCAAAAGGTCTCGCCCCAGCCTGATCATACATCCTTATCATAACACTATGTTCCTCAGGGAATCTACTGATCTAACTTAAAAGCGTATTCCCCCCCAGTAACCAATGCAATGGAGAACAGCAAACATATTTGTGTGGCTGACCTAGATTTGAGGTGGGCTCGTGGCACAGTGCATCTCAACTCACGTCCAAACTCTTCAGATTTGGACAAGAAAATAACAACCATGTTCTTTTGAACAACACATAAAATCCCTGGAACGTCTCACCGCCTGACCAGCCAAGTTCAGCATCTTTCTGGCCTGAGGGCACTTCTGGCCATGTCACGAGATCTATCGAATCCCGAGCTTTTAGATATCAATAGACAAGATTGATCTGCGACTCCACCTTAATCAGCATCTTTGCATGACAGAGTGCTCAGAGAAAACGTTGCTTCTGGCAATCATTTGTTGTCCTGGTGACAGCAGCAGTATCTATCCTCCAGACTCATTATGGGACAGCGAGCAGAGTGAACAGCAGCTGGCACTGGGGGAAGTGGGATTGGGAGACACATTTCTCTCAGCACGTGTCTTTAGAAGGTTAGCCGTTTCCTAATATCACGGCGGCTTCCATTAATCAGCCGGAGAGACGTTATTTATGTCTCTGTGCTCGGGTCAGGCTGACGGGAGAGGAGAGGTGGGAGGATTTGGTGAGGTTGCATTTGGAGTCTGGCTCTGTCTTGCTGGGTTGCCAGGTTTTGCCCTTGATCTATTTAACCACCAGGAGAGGAGGAGTGTGTCTGCTCAAGCAAAAAGCTCCAATGACAGAGTGCCAAAGAAGAATATAATGGAAAACTAAATCTCTGTTATGGCAAGAGAACTAAAGGGAATAAACATGGACAGTCAGCTAAAACTGGAACAACAGCAAAAAAGGGATTATTTCGAAACAATTCCATGCCTCTCACATCCTACAGCATCCTACAAGGCTATTGTTAAGGGGAGTGTTGGTGCGAGTCCTTTCCACTGTTTATTTCCATGCGCTGAACTTTGTACCTAATTTCTTGATTGTAATACAGTGAAAAAGGTGGTACTGTTTACAATTGGTGTTATATAATACCAACAATTGTCAATGCATCCCATACACATAGCTGTGTGCTCTGAAGTCATACGCCCTCTGCTGGAGACACTATGTGTATATAACGAGCATGTGTGTGTGTGTGTGTGTGGTGTGTGTGTGGTGTGTGTGTACTCCTTGCCTTAGGTATTTCCTCTGTGTTTTAAGCCCTTCTCCCTCTCACTTCCATCACGCCTTTGGTTAATTAGGATCTCGCGTGTGATTATAGACTGGTCTCAATCTTGCTTGTTACATTGCTACCAGGGTATAAACAGATCCTCTGGTAATTAAACCAGATAATTAATTCAATGGACCCCATTATTTGTACTGACTTTGATTAAACACATTAGTACATTTCTTTACACAATTATTATAGGTTTAGGTACAAGGGTGTAGCTTTGCATCGGGTCCATAGGGACTAGTCACAGCCAAAGTTTGGGAAAGACACAAAAGTCCCCATCAATGTTTTGTTAATTTTCCAAAAATAATTTTGCACAATATATTTGCTAAACTCATTTGCTCGCTCAGAAAAGTGAAAAATTAATTTCCCTCCCTTCCTACATGCCCTCAAGCCTGCGAGACAAGATTATATCATTTAAGTTAATTGGCTGAAGTTGCAGAGTCAGAAACACTTCGTGAATCGTGATTTGCGGAAAGAGTGCTGGCAGTTTTGACACGTTAAGCTACTAAATACGCCAGGAAATGATAAAGCCTCAAATTAGTATTTTGTTTGGTCTCAGCATTGATATTTCTGACTCTTTTGTGCTTTATAGAGGCACATAAATGGCACCCAAAAAGAGAGATATCAGAGGCAGGTTAGTGGTAGCACACAGAGACAGGTTAGTGATAGCACACAGACAGGTTAGTGATAGCACACAGAGGCAGGTTAGTGGTAGCACACAGAGGCAGGTTAGTGGTAGCACACAGAGGCAGGTTAGTGGTAGCACACAGAGGCAGGTTAGTGGTAGCACACAGAGGCAGGTTAGTGGTAGCACACAGAGGCAGGTGAGTGGTAGCACACAGAGGCAGGTGAGTGGTAGCACACAGAGGCAGGTGAGTGGTAGCCACACAGAGGCGGGTGATTGGTAGCACACAGAGGCAAGGCAGCAAGGCAGCAAGGCAGCAAGGCAACAAGGCAACAAGGCAACAAGGCAACAAGGCAACAAGGCAACAAGGCAACAAGGCAACAAGGCAACAAGGCAACAAGGCAACAAGGCAACAAGGCAACAAGGCAGCAAGGCCAAACTACCGTCAAGTAGTAACTTTGAACTAGCACCGAGTCTGTGGAAAACCAGGGTTAATGAACTGTGCAGGTAACGGTAGATTGGTAACAGGTGTGTCTGGTTGGGAGGTGAACTGGAAGATGTGGAGTGGAGTGTTGGGGTATGTGACCTGGAACATAGACTGGACAGACAAAAAAACAGGACTGGACAAGACAGAACATAACAAGCAGAGCATGTAACCTTGGCTTGTATTAAATCAATCCCTAGCGTCTGCAATCTTTCGACCAGTGTGTTAACAGCAGCTGGTCTTGTTGAAGCCAGAAGGATAAAGCTAACCTACCCACATTTACATTTACATTTATTCATTTAGCAGACGCTTTTATCCAAAGCGACTTCCAAGAGAGAGAGCTTTACAAAAGTGCATAGGTCACTGATCATAAGATTCACAGATGATGTAGGCCTAGTGCAGCTCCATAAAACCTGAACCTACATATAAAAAATTGAACAAACAAGTGTCCTTACCAAAGCTGAGACCAAACCTACGCCCTTGTTTAGGTACCTAGTGCATGAATAAGCATGTTAAGTATTTGACACAAATGTTTTCCATCCGATTAAAATCACAGTAGACCCATGCTACTGAAAGACTTCTCACAGTTTGATATCGTGACTATTCACCATTCCTTTTTCGTAACACATCGAGCTGCGTTTGTTCGCAGGGTGCTAGGTGCAAAGTTTCACCTTGACCAGGAGTTAGATGCTGAACAAAAATGAGAAGAGGTCGGCCCTTTCTTCCAAACGCTCAGGTAGCCTGTGTGAACATGTTGCCAGGTAACTGTAGCCGGGAATCCTGTGCCTATCTCAAATGGAATTACAGAACCTGAAACAAGGTTTTACAGGCTCTGAGAAATGAGTGGTGCCTATCCTCTCTCAGACACTGCAGAGAGAGAGAGAGAGGGGGAGAGAGAGGGGAGAGGGAGAGACAGAGAGAGAGAGAGAGAGAGAGAGAGAGAGAGAGAGAGAGAGAGAGGAGAGAGAGAGAGAGGGAGAGGGAGAAAGAGAGAGAGAGAGAGAGGGAGGGAGAGGGAAAATGAGAGAGAGAGAGAGAGAGAGAGAGAGAGAGGGGGGGGGAGACATGAGTGAGACTTTAGACGAGCAGATGAGAGAGAGAGAGAGAGGAGGAGTGACGTATGATGAGAGAGACGAGATTTGACTGATGTGGGGATTTTATTGTCTTATCAGCTCCCATTCTCTCTCTTATTCCTATTTCCTTTCCATAAGCATACACTGCCTATCACCTGAATCGACAGAGAATGATAAGAGAGTATGCCGAGATGATGAGAGAGGTACGTTATGAGGAGATGGATGAGAAGAGATGATCGAGAGAGGGAGAGGGTACGATAAGATCGAGAGAGAGGGAGGGAGTTCTTTGGTCGGTCTGGGGGGGTCGCGTGGAGGGATCGGAGGGGGGTTAAGCAGAGAGGTTAGATGAGCGAGAGAGGAGGAGAGAAGAGAAAGAGAGGAGAGAGGGAGAGGGGGAAAGTGAGGAGAGAGAGAGATGAGAGACGAGTATTAGGAAGAGAGTAGGAGAGAGGAGAGAGAGAGAGAGAGAGAGAGAGGGGAGGGGGGAAGGAGAGAGGGAGGAGGGAGATAGGGGAAGATGGGATAGAGACCAGGAACATATATCACCACACATTAATCCCTAATGCTTCTGATGTCAGCTCCTCTACAGGGAGAAAAGCTCACCCTCAACCATCCTCACTCTCTCGCCCAACCTGCTAATGGTGAACAAGAGTGGAATGGGAATGGCTCTTATCAAGCCTCTGAGGGCTGCTTAATACATGTTACAGTTTAATCCTAGACAAGGATCGGATCAATGTAAAAGACCCAGGGCTTATACAGTACATATCTCCTGTAATCACTGTTTGGTATTTTCTCTAGTTTGTACTCATATGAATAGCAGGTGTATTGTAAAAACACTGAGTTGATCCATCCAGCAACTGTTTTCATAATATGGTGCACTGTTAAACAGTAAGTCACACTGAAATCTTACAAACGTACCTAATGCATCCATGTATAAATATACAGTATGTCACATCTTCTATTGTGTCTCCACATTTCCTGCAAAATACCTGCATTTAGACAGGACAGTGTCCTGTGCTTGTTTGGCGAGTTAAGACAGTCCATTGTTGACAGCAGTGAGAAGATATATTATTCGCAGTACTCTGTGAATGCTTGATAAGACGTGCACACAAAGCCTACACACAGTGTTTTTCCATAACAGATTTTAAAATTTCACTATTGTTGGGTAGGTTGATGAATTGAAAAGGCTCTAATAGTCCTCTATTTCATTTGTCGTTGCAGTCTTACCCCCTACTCTCTATAGTCCCCTGTATCTGACGTTAGTGAAAGTGATTTAGGATCCCAGTCACCAACGTAGGACAAGTTATTCTGGAAAGAACGATCTTGCTGGTCAGTAGTCTGTGAACTCCACGTTCTATAATAACACCGGCGAATTTTTCTCAGATTCTGTCAATATGTAACACATTTAGGAGTGAATCAACAACAATAAACAAACAAACAAACAAATCATGTCAAGGTAAGTGCATAATAAGTTTATATGTCATACTATAATGCAAATGATAATGGCGCCCCCTAGTGAACAAATCAATCAATCAAATATACCTTCACACAGGTTGCGAAGGTCTGTCCAGCTTCATTGAACAACATGAGGATCTAGCCTACTGTTGCCCACTTTTCTATATTTTATATTTTATATAACTAATTAGCCTAGCCCTCTACGCCTAAGCGGCCTTCCTCCGTGCGTACACCAGCCTGAGCTCCATTTGTTTGTGTTTTAGAGGGCAGTTGTGGACAGTAAGTAACCGAGTGTTTTATGAGTCATCTTATCGGTTTCTGGTCTCCTGTCCCCCAAGCCGCTGTCCGTCTGCAGAAGCCTGACGTCCAACAGCACTGAGCTTTTATTCTGAAAACCCGGTAGATCCGGAAGTACTACTTTTGATGTGGCTGAGAGAAGACACAGATGCCCGAGTCAGTGTTTACATCGTAACAAAACGTTGCTATTGAATAAGAAGCCTCTTGCCAAGAATAACATGTCTGATACGGTAAGACACTTTTAGTTTGTATCAGCGTTGTGCTTTTCAGTGAATTGAAAGTTAACTAGACAGACAAAGTTTGTGTTACTATAGAATAGATAGTACTACTAGGCAATGCCATGCCGCTATCGCTAACTAGCTAGCTAACGTTAGCGGTTAGCCAGCTCCATATTGCGACGCTTCAATAACAACACCACAAATCGTTTCATATTATAGTTGTAGCCTACAGGCGTCTGTAACATGGCTTTATCTGAAACGTCAACGCAGGCAACACATCTGCCAAAGAGAAACCGTTAGCTAACCAACTCGTGTACTAGTTACATGAAGAATGCGGGATTTTGTCAGTTTTGGGAGGTTTTCTTACAATCCTAGTAGTTGCCTCACACAGTCAGCAGCATGGCATAACTGTGTTCCTAGTGTCCTAGTCACTAATCCGCTAGCACTAATTTACTAGCAGAGATGTTGTGACCCGGTGATCGGTTTTTGAGTCTCGCAACTTTGACGGTTAAAATGGATATGGCTCAGAGGGGACCAGGGACTGACTAGTAGTACTGTAGCTAGGCTAGCAAAATACTCCAGTAATATAATGTCAGTGTAGCGCGTATGCGCTAGCTAGCACTGCAGAGGTAGCTGGTGGCCAAAACAGAGAACAGCTTTTTTGTTCCGAGAATCATCGACTAATTTGTTGGCAACGAACCAGTATCCTTGTGTGTTGTAAAGCATTTCTAACACTCACTGGACAGTGGAAGATCGCTGTCCTACAAATAAGATAATGATTTGTTTCGTGTTTGCTTTTCGATTTGTTTTAATTTAGGAAACAAAGCCCTCAAGCCAAGATGGTGGGGAGAAGAAGGATGGCGAATATATTAAATTAAAAGTTATTGGCCAGGTAAGAATTGTAACAAGGCAGAGGTATTTTCATTCACGCCCGTGAGGTATGTCTCACAATAGTCTGTAGACTGCCAGATGTAGTGTATTGCTGGATCAGGTCAGAATGAAGCCTAAAACTTAGGCACATGCTTGTATATATATATATATATACATAGAAGAACTAGGCTACCTCAAACTGTCAAGCGTTCCCCCTCATGAAACATTTAGACATATTCAGCCGTTCATGTTTCTCGGGATGCAAGAAATGTTAGTTACCGGTGTGTGTTATTTACCCTCAGGATAATAGTGAAATTCACTTCAAAGTGAAAATGACAACACATCTAAAGAAACTGAAGGAGTCATACAGTCAAAGACAGGTTTGTTTATCTGATCTCATACTGTGTATGAAAATGAGGTGTTGTATATTATGGCACTGCCAACGCCTCTTCAAACCACTAAACTTTGTGAAACTCTTTCTAGGGTGTTCCTATGAATTCTCTTAGGTTTCTGTTCGAGGGACAGAGAATTGCAGACAACCAAACACCCAAAGAGGTACCCAGCCTCGTCCGTGCCATCAGTCTGTTTGATTGTTAAACTCTAATAACCAACCTTATTAATCATCTTCTCTCTGTGTTTCTCTGCTGTTGTCGATCAGCTCGGGATGGAGGATGAAGATGTCATCGAGGTATACCAGGAACAGACTGGAGGGCTCTGGAAGGATTAGACGCTGCTGCATTTTTTCTCGTTTTTGTATTTTGATTTTCTATGTATTTAGATTTTTTCTTTTCTTATTTCAAACCATCTGGATCAAATCAACACTTGGGTCTCCGTTTGCAGGGGCAGTGTCTCTTACCAGCCTGGGCAGGTGGCAGAGACACATATCAGATGTACTTGCTGTAGCCTTTTTCACTTTGATGAGATCCCATATGGAGTGTGCAGTGACAGCTGCGTTCTACCTGGTTTGATATAGCGGACAGCCGGACACGTTCCAGATCGAGCTCAGAGTGCCACCGAGAGTGTGTGCTTTTTCAATAGTAGCCATTGTTCCCCTTTTCTCATGTTTACCCAAGTTAATGTTGCTTTTTAGGTTTACTGAGATACTGCTGTGGAAGGTTTTTTCCATGTACATCGATGATGATGCGGATATCTGCTATGGGTTAGCAGATCAACAATATGGAGAGTTCAGTTGAAGTCATAAGACTACACCATTCTGGTGTGTGCTTAGGAATTTGAAGAATGCCCGCTGCTGTTTCTGTGTCAGTTAGATTCATTCACACTTCAGAGCTTCCCATTGACACAAAACACACTTGTGAGAACATTTAGGAATTCCCCATTTTACTGCCATTGATAAATTACATATAAGATTTTAAATGGTAAAGGAGATTGTGTTTAACTTGTATATTTTGTATTCAGTATTTGTGTGTAATCCATGATGTATACTTCCTTTAGATTTCCTTTATTTATAGTGGTACTCTGTACTGTGCGTGTACATTGTTCTACACTGCTCAGTCCATTTCGAGGGGTAAAAATGATCTGGGATGAACATCCTGTTTCATGTTATCCTGCATTTTTTAATCATCTGTTTGATTGCAGTGTTCCTGAGCCAGAGTCATATTGCTTATATGTGATCTTGGTCTCTGCTCTCACCAATCTAGGAATACTTAAAACAAATGTAGCCCTGCAATGATGTCACTGCAACAGATTCATTATCTTAGAAGAACGTTGATGCAGATGGTTTGAAATTATGGGATCACTTTTTTTGTTTTGTTTTTTAAATAAAATGTGAAAAATATCAAGTGTAGTGTTTGAATTTTTGTGTTGATCTATTTGTCATTTGAAATGTTTTATTTCTCCAGCAGGTGGTGCTACACACCAGTGCCTATAGAACATTGCCGTTAACCACATATACTATATATATTGATTCGTTTTCCACATGTACATTCCTTCTACAATCAGCATACTTTGCAAATTTAATATTTTATAAGTGCTAAATTAGTCTATTCACCTTAAACTGTAGAAAAAAGTCTACATCTTAGCAATATGCAAGATTGTTGATACACTTTGTGGTGTACAATTATTTACTGTTCTAAACATAGACTAAACTTAACAAACTATGTACATCAATAAAAATAAGTTGAATTCAACATTATTGGAATGAAGTTCTGACACTCAAAGAGAACAGATTGGAAATACAACTTAATGCTCCACTTAGTGGAAATAGACTCACTTTTCAATGGGAGTTTATAGGCTACATCTTTCTCCAAACTACTGAAAAAAGAGAGTTTAGCACTGCAGGAAGAGGAGTTCTTTACTGCCCAGAGAGAATATTTATTTGGAGAGAGTCTGATTTCATGGAGGCCCTAGGAGGGGAGGAGAGGGGGGAGAAAGGGGTGGGGTATGGAGGAGGCTGAGGGGGGCAGGGGACGATGTATTGACCAGAGGCAGGATGAAGCAAGCAGAGAGAGAGAGAGAGGGGTCAGGTCAGTGAACGCAGCCTCTGTCAGTCCCAGGGTCCTGGGCTTAGACTCAGCCTGAAGGGGATCGCATTTCCAAGCCTGGGACACCTCACAGTGGCAAAACACTACCAGATGTGGGCCAGCCAGGAGAGGGGGAAGGGTGTGTGTGTGAGAGAGAGAGAGAGAGTAGGGTGATAGAATATCTGAATCAAACCATGGAAAATACCCAAATCTGTCTCAAACTTAAGAGTAAAATTCTCAAGATTAAAATAATTCTTGGTTAGTCTATGAAATCTCTTCTGAAATGATCTGTTATTAAGGACATACCAGCATACAGAAAAGTAGACGTGTTCTTTAGACAGAATAAAGACCAGTAGGTATAGAAAGACTGCCATCAACTGTGATTCATCCATTGAGAAGAGTCTCTGTTCAGGGTGTAGGCACCTTATGCTCCACAGAACCTTCTATTGATGGATCAACTCTCCCTGCAAATTATAGCTCTTGAAGAAAGGCAAAAACATGCTGGCAACAATTAAATCTTCTAGGACAAAAGGCAAGAACCTTCAGTGGATTACTGTTTTCATCTCGGTTGCCATACTGAGATGAAAAATCCAGGTGTAATTGTACCGTTTTACAAATATTCAAAAAGTAAAGATGTTTGGAGGACCCACAGCAAGGGGGTGTTTTCTTTACAGTGGAAGATGCGAAAAGGCTTAATAAAGTCTGTTTCCTCCCCCCATTCAGAGCTCAGAAACAGAACAAAAGGAGGTGGTGAGCGGGGGAAAAAAGAGCAGTGGGAGAAAAAATAAAGAGGAGGATCACATTTCTCCAGGTAAGAAAGCCTCCAGAGGTCTGGAGGCTGAACCATGCTTCCTCCAGATAATCCCCAAGAGTCAGATGTCATGCTTGTTTTCTGATCAACAACCAGATTGTAGGTATCTCACTAAGGTATTTGTCCCAGACCATAGTTGACCTACTGCAAGACAACAGAGTAGTGATATGACACCCACTGGGGCGAAACACAATCACACAACTGAAAGGAGATTTAGAGACCACGAAGGAGATGTGTGTCATCCGAGCAGGTAGTTACAGGTGAGTTTAGGAACCTGAGAAGGGAAGTCACAGATACCCCAAACTTCAGTTAACCTACCTGGAAACATGCAATGGTATCCTTATGTGGTTCCCACAAAACCAGTCCTAAAATGTTACGAAAATAATATCAAGTTCTGCGTCTGAATGCCTCATATGATAAGTGTTACCCAGTAAGACCCAGAGGACAGCAAAGTTAAAAATTGTAGCTTTTTATTTTGTGAAACTGTACAGATACAAGCCGTATAGCATTGAAAATCAGTAAAAACAGCAAGATTATATTTCTTATAAATACATATGTTCCTTTGAAAGAGTGTATATTTACAAAATAAGTGACCTGTAAACGAGGGCATTTTCTTAATCCTTGCCAGTTTCCACAAGCGTATTTCCACCCTATAGTCTTAGCTCATTTGGTCTACACCACATGGCTGTTTGGTGACGCTCGTCACCAAACAGTTAGCTCATGTAAAATCAAATCAGCAGCATAGCAAAAATTGGTACATCAAATTGATTGGGTGGGGCTTAAAATGGGACAAAATGCATGTTTTCACTTTAAAGCATGCTTTTCAAATGAAAAAACAAAAAGATAACATATAAAGGCTTCCACAGCTAGTGGATTTTATGGGTCCTGTCTTTTCTCAAATATGACAACTCCAAGTTCCAATATGAAGATTAAAAAATAAAAAATATCAAGCATTGACGGAAAGACGAGGACAGAGGCTGCCGTTCCTATGGTCCAGAAAGTTTCAGTCGTGAGTTCAGTCAACGTCCCCAGGAGTCAGGTAACGACCTAGCCTTGTTTACATCCTGAAGAGCCTGGCTGGCTTGCTAGGCCTGAAGGGGAAAACCTCGAGAGTTCCTAACGCCACCATCCTGTCCAGAGATGGACGGAGATGCGCCCAGTCTCCTTCCCTCCTCTCCTGACCCTCCTCCCCCTCCTCTCCGGACCCTCCTCCCGCTCCTCTTCAGGGCATCACACGGTCGTCTCTCCTTGGTTGGTGTTGCTGAGCCGCTTGTAGAACCTGCGCCACGACTGCAAGGTCTTCCCCGACCAGATCCAGAAGCCGGACGTGATCCCCACGATCATGGTCATCAGGTACTTGATCATGAACACCGTGAAGTCCGGCGTCATGGGGGCGAAGTTGTGGACGGGGCACGGCACGGCGAAACGCTTGCACGTCTGAGTGTGCCACGTCTTCTCCCACTGCTCGCGGAACGCCTGCTCGTAGAAGTAGCAGGCGATCACGATGGTGGCGGGCACCGTGTACAGCACGCTGAACACGCCGATCCTCACCATCAGCTTCTCCAGCTTCTCCGTCTTGGTGCCGTCGTGCTTCATGATGGTTCGGATCCGGAACAGGGACACGAAGCCGGCCAGCAGGAAGGACGTGCCGATGAAGAGGTAGACGAAGAGGGGCGCCAGGACGAAGCCTCGCAGGGCGTCCACGTTGTAGATGCCCACGTAGCACACGCCGGTGAGCAGGTCTCCGTCCACCTGCCCCAACGCCAGGATGGTGATGGTCTTCACAGCAGGGCACGGCCCACGCCGCCAGGTGGAAGTACTGAGAGTTGGCCTCGATGGCCTCGTGACCCCACTTCATCCCGGCGGACAGGAACCAGGTGAGGGACAGGATGACCCACCAGATGGACGAGGCCATGCCGAAGAAGTAGAGGATCATGAAGAGGATGGTGCAGCCCTCCTTCTTGGTGCCCTGGGCCACCGTCTTGTAACCGTCATCCTTGAACTTGTCTATGCACACGACCTTGTCCTCCAGGAGGAAGCCTGCAGTGTAGGCCACGGCCACCATGAAGTAGCAGCCCGACAAGAAGATGATCGGTCGCTCGGGGTAACGGAATCTCCTCATGTCCACGAGGTAGGTGAGCACAGTGAACAGGGTGCTGACACAACACAAAATAGACCAAATGCCCACCCACAGTTTACCGAACTTTAATTCCTCCTCGCGGAAATACATCAGTCCGTTGGGCTTGGTCGCCTCGCACGGGGCTCCGCAGTCCTTTGCTCCCAAGAAATGGTAGTTGAGGTAGGAAGGGACCTGGAGTTGTAGAGGACAGGAGAAGGGCTGAGCTGATCGGGGAATGAATGGAGGTAAAGTCATGAGCTCGGGTAAGTTTGGAGTCGGGTCCGAGGTAGGTATGTCTGAGTCGGATGTGTTTTGACCGACACAAATCTCCCCCGCGCCGTGCACAGGGAAGTTCTCGCAGCGAAGTCTCTCGGGCCACTGGAAACCGAATTTATTCATGAGTGCCTCGCAGCCCTGGCGTGCGCGCTCGCACAGAGAACGGCATGGCGGAATGGCTTGCTCCAGAACCGTGCAAACAGGTGCATACATTGAACACAGGAAAAACTTCAGGTCCATAGAACACTGCACCTTCACGAGGGGGTAAAACTGATGGACTTCTAGCCCTGCGTCCTCCTGATTGGTGTGACCGAGGAGATTTGGCATGATGGTCTGATTGTATGCGATGTCCGTGCAGAGAGGAATGGAAATGGGCTGACAAAACCCATGCTCCGGTATCGAAATGCCCTTTTCACCATGATATTGACTTACGCACGGTTGAACAAGGGAAACGGCCAGCGCGCACCCCGTTATCCAAATCCACTCCCAGGTTCTACTCACCGCCATTATAGCAGCCCAATGTTTGTTCTGTTAGAAAAAAATGAAAAGTTTTCTACACCAAGATCCGCAGTTCGTTCTCACGGCAAAGTCCTTTATTTCGTTTTCTTTATGGTTTTGAGTTGGTCGGAAAACGTATTGGGTAATCATTTACTTCTACCCTCGGTCACTTTCTTCTCACGCATTCCTTATTCCAAGACTGTTCCCAAAACTCTTTGAGAAAATGGAGGATTGCCGAATCTACTTATACTCCGCCTGAGACACTTTACAGGTAATTATTCCACAACGTTGCGTTTATTGTGCGTTACTCTAGACAGCAGCTGATCGATTTTCAGTTCACACAAAGATGTGGGCCAAGAGTTATTTGAAATTCCTTCCGAGTCCTTGTCACATATTGCATCACTTACTTGGCTACTACACTGAAGTCTGTAAATCCTCATGACTTTTCATCGGGCTTCTTCAAAACTCAAATTAAATAATGATATCAAAAAACAGCGTTCTTTTGTCTTCTGTGATGTGTTGTAGTCTCGAGTGTATCTCCGTTAAGTTATTCTCTCTCCGTGAGGACCGGGGTTTGCCGAGCTGAGGATACCAATCAGATTGATTCCCCACACTCAACTGAGGTCTGTCGGTTTCAAGGTGCCCATTATTCAATACGTTGACTACTTCGGAGGGGCGCCTTAAAACTACAGTCCCTTCTCGTCCAATTGTGTGATTTGTTTTCTCTTAGATCTCGTCACCCATTGGAGTTTAGGCAAAAAGGGTGGAGTTGAAAGCAAAGGCAGGCCAACTCGTTGGAGTTGGAGGTTATCGCTCGAAGAAAAACTTTTTTAACAATGAAATGTAGCGTAGACCTGAAAATGTATCTTTCTTTGCAGTAGTTATAAACTACCCTTTTAACATTGTATCACACTCACATATGATTAAATATATGGCGCACACAGTCACGTGATTGTTTTCTGTTGACATAATTTATGCCGTTATGTTATTTTTCCAATAATGTTTATTGCTTTAATACGTTCGTGTAAATATCGTGCGAGGCACAGTGGGGGTGCAGCATTGACGAACAACGTTATGTTGAGAAATCTTTTTAAACCTAAACAGAAGGACCTGATTTACGATTCGCCTGTCCCTTAGCTTCTGTTCGTAGGAATTCCACAGGGTTAAGACCTTAAGACAGGAGTTTAAAGGCAATTACGGTAGTATTTATGGTATTGATTTAATATTGGGTGTGCAGTCTGCCACTGATAAATCATCTGTAAATGTGGGAGGACAGAGTTAAACTAAACGGTAATGTTAACTGGGATTCTGGCTGTTCAGACATTAACATAAGTTATGGATTTGTCCCTTTTCGGTTGTTTCTGTCATCTCATGCTGAGGGGGGGTGGCTGTAATGTGCAGGCAGTCCTGGTCTGTTTTTCTAAGATGGTGGTCCATGAGTGGAGGGAGCTTAGAGAGGAAGTGTCTTCGTATACTCCCCCTCTCCCTCCTCTCTCATCCTTCCCCTCCACCCTCTGCTCCTTGCCCTCTCCTCTACCCACCTCCCCTCCTCCTCTCTTCCAACCCCAAATGGATACGTTGCTCAGAAGGGACTCTTTCTTCTCCATTCTATTTTTCCGTCGGTGCTCCCCGAGAAAGATGTATACCCCCCCCTCCTCCTGTTACCCCCGGAGACCAACAGAACACAAGCCCCGAGGTCCGCAAATACAGCTATGTATTTATAACATCCCTCTGAATCCAGCAAGCCATATGGGAATGTTTTTGACTGGGGGCTCAAAGCAAGCTGAGTTTAAATGAGGAGTTCTCTGTGTGTGTGTGTGTGTGTGGTGTGTGTGTGTGTGTGTGTGTGTGTGTGTGTGTGTGTGTGTGTGTGTGTGTGTGTGTGTGGTGTGTGTGCGTGTGTGTGTGTATGTGTGTGTGTGTGTGTGTGTGTGTGTGCATGAAATAAACCTGCTGTTTCTCAATGGCCCATTGCACCACTGCATCATTCTCCTGCACCGTGGTTCCCAGTGTACGTACACGCAGCTCCTGCTGTGACAGAGAGAGAGGCTTCATGTTAGGACACACTAAACCCCAGACTCCTCACAGGACCTCATGCTCATCAACTCTGCAGACCAAACCTCAGTTTTTACCTACTAGAGAGAGAGAGAGAGAGAAGAGAGAGAGAGCAAGAAAGAAAGAAAGAGAGTGTGAGAGAGATGTTCATCCAACTGCTGCTGTCCAGCTTCCCCAAATCTTTCTCAGAATGTTTTTGCTGTTCT
Organism: Mallotus villosus; assembly: GCA_903064625.1. NCBI lineage: Eukaryota > Metazoa > Chordata > Actinopteri > Osmeriformes > Salangidae > Mallotus > Mallotus villosus. Next base: position 337,963 of record CAEFZP010002065.1, read on the forward strand.
GCGTCTCCTTCTGGCATCGGTGTGCTATACTTCACACTACACTGTGGATCCCACAGGGCCCAGGGCCTCCTGGCTGTGTGCTGCGTGTCTGTCGAGCATCATGAAAGAGGCAGGATCCAGCTTTACTTTGTGTGAGGATTTAGGAAGATAAGAGTTGTTGGTTTGAGGTCTTATCTGGTTGGCCTGTGATGTTTTTGTGAGATAAAAAAAAAGAGAGAGAGTTGAAGATAGAATCGCCTCAATCATCTCGGTTTGAACCGAGAGGCCTTGGTTGAAAAAATGAGAACTCAATCAATAAATCATGCCTTGCTGCTCATCAGTCTGGGTGACTACAGTTCAGCTATTGATTCATTTACAGAATTCTCAGTCATGAATAAAAAGATAAACTCCCCTCTCCCTCATCAAGCATGGATGTGTGCTTCAAATATACATGGGAGCCCAGAGAGGCCCAGCCCTGACATCGTCCATATGAGATCATGTTTAGGGGCCGAACGAGAACAAGATAAAACCCCAACAAGTTCTCACACTTACCATTGTGTCTCAACACCAACATGGCAGTGGAACCAAACATACACAAAGTATTGGACTGAACTAATAAACCTCTTCCTGACCTACTGTACGACAGTGTAGAGCGTCAGTCCATGGTCCCATGGTTAGTGGAGCCTGTGTGAGAGAGTCATGTGCTTTAGGAAGGGGTCATGTAGGGGTCAGGACCAGGGCCAGGGCCCGGCTGTGCAGTTCAGCTCCGGGCTGGTTTCAGAGGTTAACTCTAAATACCCCTTACACACATTTACATCTATGTGTAGAATATAGACCGTTCCTCTGCACCAACCACTGAAATCCTATTGGAACTGGGCACTTCTGGTCCTAGATTCGTAGCTGCTGTGATTACTATATGCACTATTTAATGTAATAATATAATAAATAAGGCATGGTTACATAAGGCATGATTTTAATAACAGCCACCCCCCACCACCTGTTTCATACTAAACCCCATCTAGGCTTGGGGCAAAGCACCAGCCTGATCTCTCCTTCTTTCATTTGAATGATCCCCCTCAGCAAATAGTGCGGGGGTCTCCAGCGAGGAGGGGGATTGTGCCGGAGTGTCTCTGCTCAGATAGAGGAGAGAGGATGCTCTGGTTCTAATTAGGGAAGTGCAACACTACATATTTCTCTATCCTATATTCCCCCCCCCCTTCCCTCCATCCTCCCCTCTCTATAGCTTGGAGCCTCTCCCACACAACCTGAACCTGCTGGGGGGGTGCAGGGGTCAGCGAGGGGTCAGGGAGGGGTCACAGGGTCACTCCACATATCCTGTAGATAACCGGTAGGATTGGAATGTTCTTCTGTCTCAACAGAATGTCTCAACCCAAGCCAGCATGTTTATCCTGTGGCTATATTTTCCGTCTGACTGGTTACATGTGCACGGGTCATGTAGTGGATTCCGCATGCGGGCTGCTGTAAGAAAGGTTTATCTCACTAAGTATAGTCTCTACTTCTTCCTCTCTATTTACGCTTTTCCCTCCTCTCTTTCTCTCTCCCTCTGGCTTGTTCTCCCGTTCTCTTTTGTCAGTTCTCTCTCTCTCTCCCTCTCTCTCCCTGCAGTTGTTAGCCAGTGGAGCAGCCAGCTGTCAGCAGACATGTCTGACCAGGATACCTCCCAGCCTTGCCGCTCGCTCCCCGTCTGCAGGAGATGTGTGAGTGTAAACACACCATCCAGCTAACCCAAACAGACCCCACTGCACAGCACCATGTTAGGCAAAACATGGCAGACCTCTGCAACATCAATCGTCAAGCTGGTATGGATCTGTCAAACTCTCTCGTCTCCCTCCCGTCTCTCTCTCTCTGTGACTATTTCTTTCGCTCTCTCCCTCGTTCTCTGTCTCTCTCTAACTCTCTTGCGCTATCTCCCTCTTTCTCAATCTCTTCCTCCCTCTTTTCTCCATCTTCCCTGTCACTCCTCTCTCTTTCTCTCTCTCTCTCTCTCTCTGTCTCTGTCTCTGTCTCTGTCTCTCTCTCCATCATCCCTGTTTTTGCCTTTTACACACTGTACAATTGTGTCTGAAACTATATACAGCATGCGTGTCCTGATCAGAGGTGAGTGATGTGGCCAAACGCAGAGTACAGACTGTAATACTGGTGGATCACTGGAGCCAGCTGGTTCTCGTCCCTCCACAGTTTACAAGGCTCCACAGCCTACACCTCCAGGGCCACACCTCCTCCACAAAACAGGAACTGAACCAGAGAAAGGGTTGAGGAAAGAATGGTTTATTGTTCACAAATACAATACACGGCTGCCCCACGTATGAAACAGTATGACAGAAAACTGTGATGTTGCCTCTGGGAAATGAGACTTACGTGTCAGGTGAAGGAGGTAGAGAGGGAGTGGATGTTCTACAAAACTTGTGTAAACAAAACGGTACGAGGGCAGCCATCTTGGATCCATCACAGTGAAGCAACCACCAATGGCAGATGGCCTCTCTCCAAACCAGGCCTGCAAATGGAGGATTTTATAAACATGGGGCATGATGTGTGTGTGTCTGTGTGCGTTTTTTTGTGTATGTGTGTGGGTGTACATGCCTGTGTGTTTATGCATGGGTCTGAACACACCAAGCGTGATGAAGGGAATGTGTGTGCAGAGCAGTGGGAACACAGACGCATGACATTTGATGTGCAGCGTTAGAGAGGGGACAGGATGAAGTACAGACAGCAGGGGCCAGAGCTGGTCACTAAGGAGGTGGGGGGGGGCAGGATTGCTTTTACTCATAATCAGCTCACTAGCTACATCGTTGGAGAGATGAAAGCAAGTGGAACGACATTTATATTCCAAGACAGCGCACACGCTCTCCCCTGTCTCATGTTTAATGTATTCCCGTTCTTCCCTCGCGGACACAGATACACGCGCGCACACACGCTCGTGTTGTCCAATAGTAGCGATTGGTTTTGACTCGCGGACACACGTGCCGAAGTGCACGCACATTCACATTCGACGCACGTCACGTTTCGAGCTCAAAAAAAAAGTTGAATGGCCGCGTAGGTCGTTCTGATGTTCCAACCTTCCGTTCTCATCCCGGTTCGTCTGATCCCCCTCTAACCTGGCTCGCTAACTAGCGTTTCTCTCTCTCTCTCTCTTCACCCTCCATCCTCCTCGCGCTCTCCATATCTCCATCCCATCTCTTCATCTCCCGCACTCAATTATGTTGTCGTCCTTCAAATTCCAGAGAAAGTGCTGTTGAAGAAAGCCAGGCCTCACCAGCTATGTGCTTTACAGGGCTGTGCCTTCATGCCTGTGCGTAACCCTCCCCTCCCCCTTTACAATCGACACAGGCGTACAGGGGGAGTGTGTGTGTGTGTGTGTGTGGGGTAGATTATTAGTCCTGCATGGCTCAATTCATAAATATGACACTCTCACAGATTACACTGGATCTGTAGTTTTGTTGTGTTAGTACTTTGATGGGAGTGGAGTCTTAAAGGGATGTGTGCCAGTCTTTGTCTCTCTGATCGACTCCCCAGATGGAGCTGGGGCCCCCGGAGTCTCAAAGCTCTTTCATGGCTAATATTTCCATAATACCAGCATGAGATGAGCCAAAACACAGAGTGCAGAACAGAATTATAGCTTTCAGCACCTGCCGAATATATTAAAAACTACGCCCACCACGATTGAGGGAATCTGTTCTGGAGGTAGACAATTTATGGATTTATGGTGTTCTAGAACCTTCTTTGGTGGTTTGGTTGGCCAGCGGTGACCCCCTGGTCTCTAACGAGCGGCGTGGCGATGGCGGAGTGTGGCGCGTGGCCCTCCCAAATGAGGTGTCACACCTCCATCCCAGCTAGAACTGTTCTGGTGAACACGTGGGAAACGACCAAACTGCTAGCAGGAGCCTACAAAACAATAGTACCATACCTTGTTTTGATATATTATTGCGATATTTCGACTTACTGAAAAGGTTACTATTTCCGCACACACTATACCAGCCGGGTGCGAGGGTTAGTTTGCTTCACGGCTGTAGGGTTTTAAACCCCCAATAAAGTGTTGGATCCATCCAGCAAACATAGGCTGAGCAACGCAAGGCTGAACGCCACACAAGGGGTTAAAAAACGTTCTGAGGAATTCTCAACGGCTGGTTCTAAGTATCAGAAGTGTGTGTGGGGGGGGTTTACAGGCAGAAGTAAACGCTGTCCTTCCTGGTAACCAGAGAGAGGTCGGCCATGTACAGTACGGTACAGTCGTCAGTCCTCACAGCTCTCTCTGGCAGGCTGATGTAACTGGCTGCAAGCAGCACACTGATTTGAAAGTTCAAGATACATCACACACACCGGCACGGAGGGTTTAATTACCCCAGAGAGACCCTGGTGTACCATCTCAGATCAGACCCTGTGACTCACAGAGGCAGGAGACCTCTCCCCACATCAGATAGCTCTCTCTCTCTCCCCCCCCTCTCTCTTTCCCTTTCCCTCTCCCTCTCTCTCACACCCCCCCTCTCTCTCTCCTCCCCCCCCCCTCTCTCTCTTTCCCTCTCTCTCTCTCGCTCTCTTTCCCCCCCCTCTCTCTCTCTCTCTCTCCCCCCCCCTCTCTCTCCCCTCGCTCTCTATCTCCTTCTTTATGTCTCTCTTCCTCTCTCTCCTCCCCCCCTCTCTCTCGCTCCTCTCTTTACCCACCCCCCCCTCCTCTCTCTCTCTCTCCCCCCCAGAGCTCTCCCCTCGCTCTCTATCTCCTCCTTTATGTCTCTCTTCTTCTCTCTCTCTGATGGACGAGAGTCAGTAACTGAGGAAGTGAACAGTTTTACTGCTGTGTCTAAACCCTCAACAACACTTCCCAAAACAACGGAATCAAACACACACCCTTGAGTTGTGTCTGAGCTAACTGGAATGGAATCACCCCCAATCCCCCCACCCCCACACTCACTCACACACACACACACACACCCTTGAGTTGTGTCTGAGCTAACTAGAATGGAATCACCCCCCACCTCCCCCACCCCCCCCCCAGCTAGCTACAACCACTCTCTTCAAATGTCCTCTCCTTTTGTCTATGATCCGGGCCTAGGTTACTTCTTCTCGTTGTTGGCTTGGAAATAAAAGGGAAAGTTGTGTCAGGGCAAAGGGGCGATGGGGACTTCTCTGCTGGTGATGGTATGTTAAAGAGCACACGATATTAACATGCCATTACCTTCCCATTCACACACATTAACATGACAAGCTGCCTGAAGGGGGGCCCCCAGTGCATTCTGGTATAGCGTGAACAATGCAGCTCCGCCGGTCAGTCACAGGAAGAGAAAGAAGAGAGGAGAAGATAAAAAAGGAGAGAGAGGGAGAGCGGGTGCGAGGGGAAAAGGGATAGCGCAGGACAAAGAGAAAGTGTAGAATAGAGTCTTTTTTAAGAGGAGTTTGAGGGGGCGGACTTGGGGTGGAAACTCTAATTGAAAATGGAGCTTTAGGAGAAACATAGGAGATCAGTTTGTGCTACAGAGACTCTCTTTGTAAAGAGACGTCCCAAAAGGAGAAATATTCTAACTGCTTGCAAAACACTGTCTTTTTCTAGATGCTGGCCATGTGGATTTCTCTGTGTGTGAAAGCATGAGATTGTGTTGACTGTGACTATACATTGATACAGAATTTCCCTTTTTTTCTTTTTTTCAGGCACTCCTAGTTTTCAGCTCTCCATTTACCACACCGTCTAATCTGACCTCAGAAAGCTCTCACACAGAACCTCAAGTGTTCACAAACGCATAAATATTTATCAGTCAACACCCGGTCCTCTTGAAGTTTCATCTGCTGCCACCAAACCCCCATTCCTCAACTCTGTCCAGATCCTATTTCTTTTTTTTTCTTTTACTTTCTTTCCTCTTTTTTTCTGAGACTTTCACCCCAAAGCCTCCTGACCGAAGTCTCGAGCCATCACACAGTCCCAGACCCTGAGTCATACTCTGACCCCCTGAGGGGCGGAGGGGTCAAGGGTCACAAGGGGAGTCTTTCACTGAATTGTACCACGGCCATTTGAGAAGAAAAGTGGAGTGTGGAGTGTGAGATCTGGCTGGGATTGATCCCTTCTCGAGCCAGAGTTGTTCTCACAGGGCCTCCAACACTCTTGCTGCACAACAAAGATGCAAACTATTCATTATCATCATTATAATTAGACCTTGTCCTCCTAGTCTGTGCCGTATGTGTGGTGTGTGTGTGTGTTTGCATGCATACATGCGAGCATGTGTGTGTGTGTGAGTGTGTGTGTGTGTGTGTGTGAGTAAGTGTGTGTCTAGTTCAACCCCCCTCCGCGTGAGGGATCTGTGGTTGGAGAGGGAGAGAAGAGAGAACTTGACAGACTCACCCGTACGCCTGATCACTCACAGCATGAGTCCAATCAACGCACTGAGACACCCCTGTAGGAGTCAGGCAGCAAGTTGGGAGGGAGGGGGGGAGCGGGAGAGAGCAAAGAGGGAGAGAAACAGAGAGGAAGAGACCGAAAGGGAGAGAGAGGGAGAGAAAGAGAGAGGGAGAGAAAGAGAGAGGAGAGCCTAGGGAGAAGAGGGGGGCACAGAACGAAAGGGAGAAGAAAAAGAGTGGAGCAGAAAATAAAATAAGATGGAAAAATACTAATTTATCGAAGCCGAGAGAGGAAATGAGGATGTTACAGCTTTAGTTTCAGGGTCCATACATGGACCCCAGACTGGCCCCCAGCTTCTCCTCCACCAGCCACCACACACTCTGAACACAGCTCACCCCCAGAGAGAGAGTCCACCAGACCTGCAGGAGATGGGGCACAGCAGTCCACCAGACCTGCAGGACATGGGGCACAGCTCACCCAGAGAGAGTCCAGCAGACCTGCAGGAGATGGGGCACAGCTCACCCAGAGAGAGTCCAGCAGACCTGCAGGAGATGGGGCACAGCAGTCCACCAGACCTGCAGGAGATGGGGCACAGCACACCCTCATAGAGAGAGTCCAGCAGACCTGCAGGAGATGGGGCACAGCAGTCCACCAGACCTACAGGAGATGGGGCACAGCTCACCCTCATAGAGAGAGTCCACCAGACCTACAGCACACCCTCATAGAGAGAGTATCCACCAGACCTGCAGGAGATGGGGCACAGCAGTGCTTTGAAGCGGAGGACGAGACCGCCACACCACCACCCCAAAATAGGCCCGGGACACATTCCTGGCCCCCTTCACCTCTCCCTGACCCCCCACCCCACCTCACCCCCCTCCCCCAGGCACTAATGGGCAGACATAGTGCAGGGGGTGGGGGGCTGGTGGGGGGCTGGTGGGGGGCTGGTGGGGGGCTGGGGCAGCCTAAACAAAGCCATAAATAACACTTTGAATGCGGGTTGGTGTGATGTGGAACCAAAATAGAGTGAGGTGGTGGAAGCTGGAGGGTCGTAATCACCCCGTGTGGAACTCTGACTGCACATCAAGAGGTTGCCGGTTCGAAATCTTCATCTGTACATCGTCTTGGATCAAAAATGTTCTGGCAGAATAAACACCTTGTTCTTGTTCTTGTGTTCTTATATGCTGACCTGTTGTTTTGCAGCGTGACCTGGTAGCTCATTCTTCAGTGGCGCGGAGGATGTGTGTGTGTGTGTGTGTGGGTTGGAGGGAAGGTGGTGTGCTAACTCAGGACAGGGGTCAGAAACAGGAATCATGTTCCCTCCACACAACTCTCTTCTGAGGGAATAATGAATGCTGAAGGTACTCGCATGCCCTGTGCCCTTTCACATGCATGCACTTCCCAAACCGCTCTAAAAATACAGACACAACAATGACTCTACGTGAGATACTGTAGAGAGAAACATACGCGCACACACACACGTTGGTTTTCTAGCTAAAGTCCCACAAAGCGACCCGCAGTCAATCTCTTGAAGAGATTAGCAGCTCCTTACACCTCTAATGGGATTATGGTTGAGATGGCTACCTTCCTGGGGCTGGCGGTGGAGAGGCGGCTGCAGGCTTTGTGCCTCTCCCAGGGGCTTGGAGAGACCTCTGTGTTGGACCTGGGCTCCAAGCCTCTGGATCTGGGATCACCCAGCAAGGAACAGGATCAACACAGAACGGATTAGAGCACACACACACACTCTCGCATGAAAAACACACACACACACACACGCCATGCTCTCTAAGCACGCACACACACACACTCGCTCATACACACCAAGCACGCCACACATACGCACATGCACACAATCGTAGCACACGCACACACGTAGTATCACAAGCATCAATGAAGAAATACTTTAGTTATGGTAGCTCATAAGTGTGCAGTGATAACTTTATCTCCCTTACATTCTTGTCCTTCATTTCTCTATCTCTCTATCACCACACACACACACACACACATACCTCCCCCGCCCATACACACATGCACACACACACACATGCCCCCCCCCCACACGTCCTCATTGTGCTCCACAGGGCCCCTGCATCTCTCCTGCCTGGCCAGAAGGATCAGGTCTGCTTGATCCCAGCAGATAGTCATGTTCTTACAGCCCAGTAGAGTTCACACACACACGCACATGGACACATACACTCACTCACACAGGTACACACACACATGTACACGTACACTCACACAGGTACACACACACACACACATGGACACACACACTCACACAGGTACACACACACACACACACACACACACACACACACACACACATGGACACGTACACTCACACAGGTACACACACACACACACACACACACACACACACACACACACACACACACACATGGACACGTACACTCACACAGGTACACACACACATGGACACATACACTCACACAGGTACACACACACACGCTGGAATGCCCATCATTACCCCCCGCACACACACACTACAGTAGGCATGTACACACACACGCAGCCCCCCAGCCCCCGCCAGCCCCTGTGTTTAGTCAGCTTGAAGAGAGCCCAGGAGCAGCTAGCTCCTGTGTTGTGGCAACACGCACGGAGACGAGGCGAGAGGGTCGTAGCTGGGTCACTGGAGCAGCCGTCCTGCCTGACAGGAGAAGACATGGGCTTTTTGTTTATGGAGGGGAGGGGGGACTGGTGTCCTGTCCAGGTCAGTAGCTGTCTACCACGCCCCCCCCTCCCTATCTCCACCCCTCCACCCCTCCACCTCCCCACCAGGCCCTCTCTACCCTGGGGGCTTGTTGTTGATCCCTGTGGTCACTGAGAGCTTCCAGTGTACCTAAGAAAGAAGGGGAATGGAGGGAGGGGGAGAGAGAGAGGGGGGAGGAAGAGAGGGAGAGAGACAGAGAGAGATAGAGAGAGAGGAAGGAAGGAAGGATCTAAAGGAACATGGGGGATGGGTTTATGGTCCCGAAGTCAGACATTCCTCTCCTGTATCAGCCTGAGTGTGTGTTCATAGGAAGGGGATGTCCTGAAGACACACACTTACTCATACACAAACACACGTACACAAACACAAACGCACACGTACACAGGAACTTCCCCCCCCCCACGTAACACACAAAGGATTTTCTTATCTGTCCGATTGTTATCTGTGTCAGAATGAAATAGTCAGAGGAAAAAACCCAAGGAGCGTCTTCTGTACTGGTCCACACACCTGTGCAGGTAGAATGCCTGTAGCGAGAAGAAAACCACACAGAAACACCGTCCAGGAAGCTGGTCAGAAACACCATCTAGGCAGCTGGTCAGAAACACCATCCAGGACGCTAGTCAGAAACACCATCCAGAAAGTTCGACAGAAAAGCCAGGAAGGTGTGTGTGTTGTGTGCTGCATAGATATTAGTTCGAATGTCTAACAGAGATGGTATTGTGGACTGTAACTTCCCGTGTTGTCGTGTGTAGAAGTCACCTCTCCCCGGCGTCTCCACCGTCCTGTGGATCTCCTCGTGTTTACCTGCCGTCTCCCAGTCACATGCTGGGGGACATCTGTCGCTGCCAGGCCCCTCTGCGGAGGAGGGGGAGGCCCAGGCTTCAGAGCCTCAGGCTACAGTTCCATTCTCCTCTGGGGGGTTATGTTAATGTCTGTGGGGGTGAGGGAGGCTGGGGGAGAGGGGGGTGGTGGTGGAGGTAGTCTCCGGTGGGAGAGATTCCTCTAGCACTCCCCCTACTGCTCCTCCCCCCCCCCATCTGTTGTGAAGTGGAGGTGGAGCGAGAAGGACAAACAAAACAGCCAAACCTCTCAGCCAGTCATCTGCACCTTCTTAATATTCCCTCTTCTTCTCTCTCTCCCACCCCCTCTCTCTGTCCCCCGTCTCTCTCTTTTCTTCTCTCTGTCCCCTCTGTCCCTCTCTCTCTCTCTCTCTCTCTCTCTCAACTCATTATAAGTTCGATAAACGATCAAGATAGATCAACTCTGGAAGACCAGGTACGTGTGTTGACCCCCCTCCCCCCGTCCCCTCTTCTCCTCCACCCCTGTGGAGCTTGTAGGCCGGGGAAAACAATGGTTCTTTCTCTCCCAATTAAATTAAGCCCATATCAGCCATGGGATCTTCATGCTAAAGAGTTTTGTTTAGATGCTAATGGCAACCCGAGTCATTGCAGGTGTGCATCACAAAACAAGGCAGCTTTCGGGCCGTTTCCTCCCAGATCATGTTGATAATGGGACTGAGATGGAAGCGGCCGTTTAACTCTCAATGGCTCATTTGCACCTCCTGTTCTCCCGTCCCTCAGGACTGACGCGTGAGGAGACTCTGGTTCCGGCTGTTGGCTGCATGTGACCCACGTAGCTGCGTTACTGACAGGAGGGAAGGGCTCCTGGCCTCGACCCTGTGGGGGTGGAAAGGAGGCTCTCCTGCAAGCCTGCTGGTTAGAGTCTCACCGTTTCACATGTGCAGTCTTCCTCTCTCCTACGTCCCGCCAATCTCGTCTGTCCATCCTCTGCTCTCTCTCCCCACTCCTCTCCTCTCCTCTCTGCTCTCTCTCCCTCCTCTCCTCTCCTCTGCTCTCTCTCCCCCCTATCCTCTCCCCCCTCTCCTCTCCTCTCTGCCCTCTTTCCCCTCCCCTCTCCTCCATCCTGCTCTGCTGATCAGCTTAGAATTTTATGTCTCTCAGAATTCCAGAAAGGGCTTCCGGAGCTTTCCCTTCCCCCCCTCCCCCCTTCTCTACCCAACCTCCCCCCTCACCCCATCACCACCTCCTTCATCCCTCGTTTTCATCCTCTTGTGTAACTCCTTGAGGCATGTATCTGGCTCTGACTGAGGAGAGGAGGGAGGGAGGGATCTGTCCAGCTCTTCCTTTCTGTCTCCTTTTATTTTCACCCTCTATCTTTCTCTTCTGTTTCTCTTCCTCTCTCTCTCTCTCTCTCTCTCTCTCTCTCTCTCTCCTCTCTCTCCTCTCTCTCTCTCTCTCTCTCTCTCTCTTTCTCTCTAACTGAATGGATTCTGCCTGTATTTAAACTGGAATGTTTAATGAATGTAAACAATGTGTGTGTGTTAACCCCACCTCATCAAGCGGGTGAGAGACACCCAGCAAAAGGTGTCCTGGGAAAGAGAGGTGGGGAAGGGCACACCTGGGCAAGCGTGTTGGGGTGTGAGGCTGGAGGAGGAAGAGGGGCGAGGGGGGAGAGGATGACGAGGAGGAACTAGGGGGGATGAGGAGGAGGGAGAGGAGTAAGTGCAGGAGGGGGAGAAAGAAGAGACGGAGGAGAAATAGGGGGAGTAGGGTGACAGAGGAGACTCCCTGTGGGTTCGGAGTTCCGGTCAGTCCCACCCGTCCTGGGTCTCCTGGTCCTCAGGGCCAGGGGAGGTGTGATCTGAGGGACTCGGCAGAGGAAGCAGCTGACCATCGCGAGTTAGAGACGCGTCGCTCTGCCGTGTTACAAAGGCTGTAAACTCAGTCTGCTTTGAAGTATTCAATAATACATTTTCACCTTTTAATGGGTTTGGTGAATGGCAAGTCATTTGCCAAAACGCCACAAGACCCTCCCAGTTTGTGTTAAATATGATTAGTTTCATTGTGTGAAGGTGGAGAAGAAGAGCAGAGGAAGATTAGAGACCCCACGGTGGGGACTGTAGTTTGCCTTACCAGGTTGTCATAGGCACAGGTGGTGGGGGAGAGAGAGAGAGAGAGAGGGCAGGGTCGACACCTAAAGAGGAACTGGCAAAGTGACACCTCCATTTGGATGTTTTTCTGGTCAGATAAACATCATCATTGACACTTCATTTCACAGTGTAAGCAGCTGTGTGGATGTGTGTGTGTGTGTACTGTGGTTGTGTGTGTTTGCTGTGTGTGTGAGGTTGTGAACCTAGCTATAAAACTGTCAGGACAGTAACCACTGGTGCTCTATTGTAATTGGCGAGAGCCTGAACAGCTTACAGCGCCACCTAGTGGTGAAAGAAAAGGCTCTTCCTCAGTAAAAACAAGCCTGGGGTCTGCGTGAGCCGTCTCCTCACACATGAAGCCAGAAAAAAAACATTCTTGATTTGTGAGTGGGCGTCGTCCCACATCCATCTCCCTCGTCCTCCATCCTCTGGCCGTGTTCCCCACTGCTCTCTCCCTGTCCTCTGAAGGGTTAATCCCCTCCCTGGTTAGCATGAAAGCCAATACGGGGAGTCACCTCGTGGGAAAGGTCTTGTGTAATCTGAAGAGAATGAACACTGGAGATATAGCAGGTCAGAGATGTCCTGCACCTGGATGGGATCCTTTACACAGCCTTCCAGAGGATTCTGTAACTCAACCCCCGTCCATTCGAAGGGTTTTCTATGGCACAGAGTCACACTCGGTGGCATCCACGCGATTACCCTGACCCATGTGAAGACGAGAAATCATCCACGATCCAACTGATACGGCGACATGGATTTATTTGTACTCACACACTCACACGCACACACATCTAAAACACACGGGACAGAGAGAACTGAGGGGCAAACTGTACATGACTGCCATACATCTGACTGGCGAACCACAGAAGAAGAATGTGAAGTCACATCAAGGGGTTTCCTCACAGTGAACACCAGGAAGTCTCGGACCTGACAGCTTCCTGTAGTGTGCCCCACCAAACATGCTCCCTCTCCCAAGATGTGCGTCCACAACAGTTCCTCCTCCTTCCAAACACTTCCTCGTGCGAGACGGTTTTCTATCTGCGCCGAGTGGTGCAAGTTGAAGTCTGGGCATCGCTCATGAAACACCAACAGTTTGTTGTTCTTATGAAGTTACTGAGAAAGTCTCCTGGGGGAAGACACAAGCTGTCCCAGAGGAGACGAGACAACAGTGTTCACACAACAGTCACCGAGACAACAGTGTTCACACAACAGTCACCGAGGCAACAGTGTTCACACAACAGTCACCGAGCCAGAGGAAGACCTACACACAGTGCAAAAACAATGATCCTACAATCCTGATTCACACCACATTCACTTATATGGTAAGCATACTGCACTGTACATGTATGTAGTAATCACATCTTTAACAGACGTGAAGTTTATGTTACAGGGGAAGGCCACAGAGCAGGAGGGAATGGAGAGAGAGAGGAGGAGGAAGAAGAGGAGGAGGATGAGTAAGCGTACCTGAGGGAGGGAGGGAGGGACGGAGGGACGGAGGGACGGAGGGACAGAGGGAGGGAGGGAGGGAGGGGATGGTAACCTTGGAGAGTTCGGAGATAACAGTTCTAACAGTTGATAGACGGAGAGTTTGGATGTTTAACCCCTCACAGACCCGGGGACTGCCTGAGCATGAGCAGCCGTGATCTGACAGGCTGTCAGAGAACACCCGTCGGTCTGGCGTCCTCTTCACACCCCCTCTGAAGCAGGGCTGGGGGGCGGTGGTCGCTGGAGTTGTCGGGGTGTGTGAGAGGGTCCTCGCTGGAGCCAGGCCGGGGTGGGGGCCCGGGACGGGAGGCCAGGGCGGCAAGCCGGGGGGGATGTTGGTTGCTTGGTAGCTGGCTCTAGGAGGGCATCACCAGCACTTGGCCAGGGGCACCAAGGAGGGCATGAGCCTTCGACTGGGACTGAAGATGTCCCTCACCTCTGTTTCCAGCCTCACGCCTGGGACCTTGAAGATCGATACAGCTGGGGGAGGGAAGGGAGGGGGGGAGAGAGAGAGATAGAGAGAGGAGAGAGAGAGAGAGAGAGAGAGATAGAGGAGAGAGTAGAGAGAGATAGAGAGACGTAGAGAGAGAGAGCGAGAGAGGGACGAGAGAAAGAAGTAGACTTAGCCAACATGGTTTTCTAAGTTGTACAGTTGACCTAGTTACATAAACTATTGAAATAATGTAAGGACATAGGAGAAGAGAGGGAGTGGGTACGGAGAGAGAGAGAGGGAGGGAGGGGTGGAAGGAAGGAGGAGGCACACAGGGACTAGGAGGTCTCATTACTGGGCTGATATGATTATAATTCTTTCCTCCTCTGTTGGTGCCAAGACATTTCAGACTCTGGACTGACATCATTAAAATAAGTACAGCAAAATGATCTCTCCCCCTCTCTCTCTGTTTCTCACTCTCTCACTTTCCCCCTCTGTCTCTCTCTCTCTCTTTCTCTCTGTTTCTTTATCTCTTCTCTCTCCTCCCCCTCTCTCTCCTCTCTGTTCGTCTCCCCCCGTTTAATTTCTCCTCCTTCCTATCTTCGTCTGTCTGACTGGGAGTGCATGCAGAGTAGGAATGCTAATGCTGCTTCATTAGCCTGTGTGTGTGTGTGTGTGCATGTGTGTGTGTGCATCTATGCATGTGTGCTCTGTGTGTGTGTGTGTGTGTGTGTGTGTGTGGCCCATATGTAGGACAGATTCTGCTAGCTAGAGACCTGCTTGTTTGACCAGATCAGTTCCTTGTCTCCGCTGGATTTCCTTCAATATAGAAGTCCAGGAAGGCTTTGTTCTTCAAGAGCGCTACTTCTCCACATCCTTGACAAGCTGCCAGACTGTCAGAGCAGGACCCAGGTGTGTACTTCAAACGTCAGGACAACCTCACTCACTTCTCTGTGTTCATCGGGGAGTGCGTGTTTAGTCATGGGAAGGCTGGTTAGCTGGTCTGATGTTCTCTCAAAGCAGCAACCATCTGGTCTCAGTGGGGTGTCTGTGTGTTTAGTCATGTGTTCGCTGTTCAAGTGATCAACTGCAGCATCTTGTCGTTTATGGGATCCGATCCCAGTCTTTCTGTCTCAGAGAGATCCAGACACGTTACACTGACACGCATTCACACACACACACACACACACACACGCACACACACACACACGCGCACACACACACACACACACACACACACACACACACACACACACACACACACACAAACACACACACACAGAAACCCCTCTACCTTTAGGCCTCCTCATCCATGTGTTTATCCTCATACAGTACACGTGTGTGCATCCACAGTGTCGACTGGGAACTGGGTGCTTACTGTCCCTGAGTTGCATGATGGGAGGCGGCAGGGTGTTGAAGTAAGGGTGCTGCAATGCATCCTGGGCCACCGTGCGGTCTCGTGGTAGGAGCATGAGCATGCGCTGGGCCAGGTCCTCCGTCTTGTAGGGCAGCTGAGACAGCCTGCGACACACACACACAGAGACCTCAACACAGAGATACACACACTGTGACACACACAGAGAGACCTCAACACAGAGATACACACACTGTGACACACACAGAGAGACCTCAACACAGAGATACACACACTGTGACACACAGAGACACACACACACCCACACACACATGGACAGAGAGAGACACACACAAGGACACACAGACACACACACAAGTCCGCTAACACGTCCACACGGAGATATACACACACCCATGAAGGCACCTGGATATCCGTGTAGTCAACATGGTCTCTCTCTCTCTCTCTCTCTCTCTCTCTCTGTGTCTCTCTCTCTCTCATCTCTCTCTCTCTGTCTCTCTCTCCCTGCTCTGTCTTGTGTCTGGCTCCAGTAACTCTCTCTTCCTCTGTTAAAGTCTGTGTTCCTCTGTGTTTGTTCCTGTGTGTGTGTGTGTGTGTGTGTGTTGTTCCTCTGTGTGTGTGTGTGTGTTGTTCCTCTGTGTGTGTGTGTGTGTTGTGGCCATGTATTTGGGGAGGAGAGCCTTTGGTCTCCACAGGAGGTCCATTTCATTAAATCCATGACTGAAACAAGAGAAGAGAGGGGGGTGGGGTGGATTGTGTCTGAGGGTCTGTCTGTAGCTCTGGCTCTTCTGGATGTCAGGGTGGTTCCAGGCTCTCAGAGTAGGAGGCTGTCTGGACAAGGCAATGGTTCTGTGGTGCAGGCTGAACATTAGGACAGATTTTGGTGTCGGGACAGCGAGTCAGAGAGTGCTCCAGATATTATGCACCCCCCACCCACCCCCACCACCCACGCGCCGAGCCATCTCCTCTTCCCCTCTCTACTCTCTCTCCTCCTCCTCTCTCTCTCCCACTCTCCTCTCCCTCTCTCTCCCACTCTCCTCTCCCTCTCCTCGCTCTCCTCCTCAGCGTCCTCCTCTCCTACCTAGTACAGGAGCTGGGCTGTGTTGGGTCAGATGTTACTGAGTTGTTTGGGGGGAGGGCGGGCAACGTCTCTCCTCAGACAAAGACTCTACTGTTACCTTGGGCTGTCCAAGGCTCTGGCGTACTCCCACCCCCTCCCCCTCCTCCCTCTTCTCCTCCCCCATCCACAGGCCAGGGCAGAGGAATGGGCAAACAGTCATCGAAAGGATTCACTCCTTATAGTACACACACACACACACACACACACACACATACATGCAGATCTCAAATGGAGATGTAAACAGCACGGGTAAAACTATAGTGTGTAAGAGAGAGAGAGTGACCACGATGTGTGAATGTTAATGCGATCATTAAGATTCACACACACAGCAGGGTCCTATACAATATTTAACAGGTACGTATATCTACAGTATACTTCACTTCTGTAGAAACACACTCAAAAACCAACAGGACACGCTTGTGTTCTGTCGTCCATGTGATGCCCTACCTTTTCCAGACATTTCTGAACTGCTGTGGCTCACACGGAAGAAACCATTCTGTTCAGAGAGGGGGACAAACACAATTAGCCGAAAGATAGGAGAAAAAAAACAACAACATTTTGTTCATCACGTTCGTGTAGATGACTTGAGAGAATAAAGGCGATGCCCACAACTCAAGAGGGGCTGATCCTGTGATCTCTTGATCTGCAGTCATATGCTGTCAAACTGAGCTAAAGCCATCATGAAAGTTGTGATGGATGTCAACTTCATGGTTAAAAAGAGAACGAAGAACTGAAACACAGTTACTACACGTCTGCTTCCCAAACTGTACGGATGAAGAGATAGATGAGCCAAACACTGAGATAACTCTGGAATGTAGCTGCCACATACACACACACACACACACACACACACAGGCACACACCCACAGGCACACACACACACACTCAGGAAAAAGTGTGTCTGAAGTTCCAGTAAGACAGCCTGAACTGTGATGAGAGCTCCTGAGGAGTTTCTGCCGTGTCATCAGCACTGTTTCACCCCAGTGAGACTCATGCTCTGCTTGTTGTGAACTCAGTCTGTGGTTTGTGCACTCTGTTCTGGAGATCTTAACGAGAGCCTGGTGGCTGGTTGATCCAGCACTCTGGACAGTACGCATCATGAGTTAGTAGAGCAGGCAGAAGATTGGAGGGTTCGAAATAAACAGCATCTATTTTTTATGTTTTTTTTTCTCCCTCATGGACAATTTTGCATTTCACAGACCTACCCCACACACACACACACACACACACACACTCACAAACACACACACACACATACATACAAGGATACATCCCTCGCACACACACTGGTTACACTACAACCAAGTATAGCGTGCACAAGCAAGGACATGTCTTTTACACACACACACGTACAGGTTTCCTGATTAGGTCAGTCAGTTTTTCCAGCTCGTCTCTCCCCCTGCACCTCTCTCTACGTGCTGGCCATCCTGTCTGCCCTGCTGGAGGCTGCCAGGGGCCCTGCTGGAGGCTACCAGGGCCAGCCTCTATCAGGCTTTCAGCCCTACTGGAGGCTGCCAGGGGCCCTGCTGGAGGCTGCCCAGGGCCAGCCTCTATCAGGCTTTCAGGACACACATCTGGAGAGGCCACTTTGCCAGAGGAGGGAGCTGCCAGGATACCATGCAGGAGGGCAGACACCCTGGACCAGAGGAGAGGGCAACCAGGAGGACCAGCAGACACCCTGGACCAGAGGAGAGGGCAGCCAGGAGGACCAGCAGACACCCTGGACCAGAGGAGAGGGCAACCAGGAGGACCAGCAGACACCCTGGACCAGAGGAGAGGGCAACCAGGAGGACCAGCAGACACCCTGGAGCAGAGGAGAGGGCAGCCAGGAGGACCAGCAGACACCCTGGACCAGAGGAGAGGGCAGCCAGGAGGACCAGCAGACACCCTGGACCAGAGGAGAAGGCGGCCAGGAGAACCACCCAGGAGGGCAGACACTCTGGACCAGCTGCCAACAGAAGCCTCTCCCTCATGGGTGTCCAGACAGGAACACCATACACACACACCCATCCACACACACACACACCCACACAGCACAGTTTTCCCCCTAGGTCAGCTTCAGCTTCCAGAGCAGTAAGTTTGAGTCTGCCAGAGAGGTGCTACGTCCACCACCCTTCCTTCCTTGCCCACCCACACACACACACTCCCACACACCCACTCTCAAAGATACTCAGTCCCACTATAAGACACACACACACACACACAGACGAGCTGCCCCAGAGCCTCACTGCTCTGTTTGTTTTCCACATGTTTTATGTAAAATGTGTCTCTCCTTCAGCCAAACCCCAGACACGTCTTCTCAACCCCCTCCCCAGACCCCTCCTCCACCCTGCCCTCCTCCTCCCACCCCACCCCTCCACCTCCCTCCCTCCCCCCCTCCCCTCCTCCACCACCCTCCCCTCCACAGCGTGGGTCTGAGTAGAGAGGCCAACTGTGTAGTCGGGATATATTCAAACATGCATTCATTAAGCATTTAAGAATCCACCGTTTATTTATTCATGTTGGTGGTGGAGAACTTTAACGGTCTGGTTTGGGACCCTTATCCGTTCGCCTGAAGAGGAGCGAGATTAGGGCATGGGGCTGGGGGGCCGGCCTGGGACCCCTGTGTGGGGCAGACTCATTACTGGGAGAGAGGGGAGGACTGAGGCAGGTTCTTGTGGAGGCCTAATGAGGAGGGTTGGGAGAGTTTAAAAGACTAAGATGTACTTTATATGTGCTGATGATCACTCGCACACGCGCAGACACACGCACAGACACACACACAGACAAACACACACACACATGCTGTAAGGTGAGTCAGACACTTGGTGTTCTTTCTGAAAACCACATTCAGTCTGGTTATTTGAAGGTCATTTTTTTCCCCATTCCATCATCCTCTTTATGACCAGACAGTTTGCACGCACGCAAGCAAAGACCTCTTCTGGGTTGTACATGAGATGTGTACGTTCATATTCTGAGTCCTTTAATCTCTGCTTGTTAGCATGACAGGCTAACCTCTCAATCTCAACAGTCTCCACGGTCAAGAACCATCCACAACTCATCCCAAATCGTATAAACACACGCAGTATCAACTTTTGTTCCTTAAAGATTCGACAGGACATTCCAGTTCCTTCTTTTTTCCCTCATGTTATTCTACACACACCTAAAGACATCCGTAATAACTTATACTTTTTAGAGCAGTCGGATGTCTGAAATTACACCCTGGCTTGAGCTCAGGGCTGCACATTCCTTTCTTATCAGGTCATCTTTACATAAGAGGAACCAAACGAGAAAAACAAATATGTGAAAAGTAAAAAAAAAGATGTCTATAAGATTAAGATGTCGACTTCATCCAGGCTGACCTCTGACTGAGAAACGATACGGCTCTCCGGCATGTTCAGTGAGAGCTCCCATGCTCAGAGTTACAACTGAGACGGTCTCAAACACGGACAGCAGATCAACTGCCCAACAGGACACGCTGCCTCTACTTCTGCTACAGTCTTCTGGCGCCCCCTAGTGGTTAAGGACGGAACTGCCAACAGGGTGGCTCTAGGTTAACCAGCGCTGTCCTCCCCTGACCCATGTGTTCGTGGCTGTGCTTCCTGTGCAGACAGGAAGCTGTATTTGGGTTTGGAAGGAGACGAGACTGACCTGGTTTGAAGTTGGGCAGCTCGCTCACCCCAGGCCAGCAGACCTCGTTGGGCAACCCCAGAACCTGGTCAGCACAGCAGGAAGGAGGGAGGAGAGGAGGAGGGTAGGAGAGGGGGGAGAGGGGGGGGGGTTAAGGGGAGAGAAGGAGAGAGGGAGGGGAGTGGAGTTAAGGGGTGGAAGGAGAGGAGACACAGAACAGAAGCCTTAGTCTGACACCGTAGGACAGAGAAGATCCTGAGAAAGGACTTCTACTTACGGTCCAAATCTTCTGCAGCTGTTCGAAGACATCTGCCACCCCTGGGAAAGCCGGGCTTCCCTGAAGCATCTCGATAAAGACACACCCAGCTCCCCTACAGCACAACAATGTGCACAGTCAAGTGAACGGAGACTCTTGGGAACACTCGATAGAAGACAAAAAGTCCTACACATACAATAACACACGGCATTTCAGAGAGAATTAAAGACGTTCATCTAAGTCAACAAGAGTTTAGATTACGAGCAAATAGCTCACGGCAAAGACCAACAAGTTTAATTGCTGTCCTTAAAATATAAATCCCTGTTTTTGAATTTCTCAGACCGCGGGAGGCCCTAAAACGCATATGGTCCTAATCTGTCATATTTAGAGAAGTCGAAGTGAGACGTGGCCAGATATCGTTAAAGCGGGAGAGCATTTATTCTCTACATGTGTTTCCTGAACGCATCCAACTTTAGAGAAAAGTAACATTTCTCCTGAGGAACGTTCGTCTGCCGTAGTGAGATGACAGAGAGCCACAAGAAGACCAGGGCTGAGAGGCTAAGGGAGATGAGGTGAGAGGAGATGAGAGGAAAGGAGAGGAGAGGGGGCTGGGCAGAGGGCCATCACAAGACCAGGGCCAGGAGGACAGCCTCTACTCGACACTCCCTTCGGGATGAGATGAGTTGAACTCAGAGCCACACTTCCACCCAGGAAGGAACAACAACATTCCTGCTGCTACTTTGCGGGCGACCGAGGGTATCGTACGTCTCATGTCTCTCCTCGAACTCACTACCCCCAAATCATTCTCACTACCCCCTATTCATCCAGTATACCCCTGCTGTACGGACTACACAAGAAACTACACAGGAGAATGTTTAGGGCCTCTTTTTTGTTCTAGGTTCTAGGTTCTGTTCTGGAGAACTAGGCCTCACCAGATGTCCAGAGCAGTGGAGTAGTCCGTAGAACCGAGGAGAACGTCAGGAGGCCGGTACCACAGGGTCACCACCTCTGAGGAGTAGGTCTGGCTGGGGATGGACTTGGACCGGGCCAGGCCTGGACACAGGAGCAACCAGCGTTGGAGGTGGAACCTTATAGGCTGTCTCTGAACATGTGACAGCCTGCTGTCCTCTCAGCCAATGAGCCGAGAGTGGGAGATTGCAGGTGTGTCGTAGGAGCTACATAGGCTTCCTCAGAATAGAGCATGGACTAACCAGTCGTGTGAGTTTCTGTGTGTGTTCATATGTGTGGGCACGTGTGTGTAACAACGTGTGTGTAACAGCACAAGTGTGTAACATTACATGTGTGGAACAGAATGACTGTGTAAAAGTGTGTGTAACAGCATGAGTGTGGAACAGCACGTGTGTGGAACAGAGAGCGTGTGTGCAATAGCGCGTGTGTTGCACCGGGATGCCCACCAAAGTCAGCCAGTTTGAGTTCCCCCAGGTAACTGATGAGCAGGTTCTGGGGCTTCAGGTCTCGGTGGAGGATCCTGCGGCTGTGGATGTAGGAGAGACCCCTCAGCAACTGGAACATGAAGATCTGGGAGAGCAGGGTCAAGGGTCAAAGGGCGGGATGTTAGGGGTCAACCACCAGCAACACACTTCCATTCTATCGATTCGGTTTTGTTTCCTTCTTTGATCCCGAAGGAAATTCAAGTGTTCAGGTGACACTTTGTGCACAGTGAGAGAAGTGGTTTTAGAGGTGAATATGTGGATATGGTGTACTGGTGTTCATCACTGTTCATTACTGAAGAACAGTTATGGTTGTGAACGTGCCCTTCTACTGTTTGGGTTTTTTAAACATACCCTCGACTGTTGACAACAGTTGTGGTTTTGAACATACTTAGTCACGATGAGAAGAGTTGTGGTGGTGAACGTACCCTGACATTGTAGGAGTGAAGTCCTCCAGGATGTTGTGTCATGTACTGGCCCAGGTCTGTTTGCTGTGGAAAGAGGCAGGAAGTGGGTCCATACTAAAGTACTGATGGCAAACAAATACAGTCGGATGGAAAACGAAAGATCGTAAACAAGTACGGTGAAAAGGCAGCTATTCAATCCGTTTCTCAGCTGTGTGTGTGACTCCTCTGTGAGATGTTGAACTCTGGTGACACCCACCACGTATTCAAACACGAAGGTGAGGGACTCTCGGGTGTGGATGATGTCGTGGAGGAGGACGATGTTGGCGTGCTTCAGTCCTTTCAGCAGGGAAGCTGGGACAAACACACACACACCTTACAACGATCGTGTGTCGAATGGCGCGTGTGCGCGCGTGTACGTTTGTGCGTCCGCGCGTGTTCTAACCTTCTCTGATGGCCGTGAAGGGCACGCCCTCTTCCGTCTTCATGCGGATCACCTTTAATGCCACCAGGTGTCCGTTTATCCTGAAGGCAGACGAGACATTGGACGTCACTAGACACGCCCACTAAGCCTGCTCCTGCTGCAGCCACAGAGGGAGTCACCTGATCAACCTCACTCCTCCATGAACCCTTTTACATCCAAACGTTCCCTCGCCAGCAGAACATCGTTACCCTGGCTGTGCTGCGGGCCCAGCCCACTCCAGCCTCATGGAAGCTGACTTTACGACTTGGTAACCCAGCGTTCCGTCTGCCAGGCAGCCGTGTTGTACTACCTTGTAAACCTCCCCAGCTGGGAGCACTTTATGAACCCTTGTACCTCACAACACAGCAGTAAACCCAACCAACAGAAACTCCTTCACTTGGACCAAGAAATCTGTTTAATCTTATCCCCACGACACAGTTCCTTGCCTTACTATTCCAATGCCTTTATCGATCCCGAAATAATTCCAAGTGTTCTAGAAGACGAGGCTTTAGAGGTGGATGAGGAGAAGGGTGGTGGTTTCATGATCTGATGAATGTCCGAGTGAGGTCATGGTTGATCTGTCTGGGTCATGTGGAGGTGAGTTGCAGGCTGCTGCTGTGCTGCTCACCAACTGGCTGTTGCAGTGTTGCTTACCGGCTGATTCCCTTGTAGACTGTGGCGTAGGTCCCCTCTCCCAGTTTTCTCCAGGTTCAGGTAGGAGTTGGCCGTGCCAAACTGCAGGCCTGTCTTCTGAGAACGTGGAGGACAAACAAGCAGGCACACAGCCAGGCAAACACACATAACACACATACACACATCACACGAACGGACAACACACACACAGGGCGATACAGTTGATATCAAACATGGCTGCTGTCCCAGAGTCAGGGTGTGTTCTCCTAGGACGGGCTGGCTGATGGAGCACTCACCCATTGGAACTCCTGCTCAAAGCTCTTCCCCCCCCAGGGGTTCGCTGTTGCTCCGCCCTAGGGGGTCGCTGTTGCTCCGCCCCCTCTGGTTGCGCAGCCGGCGCACCTGCAGCGTGTGGAACCAATGAGGCTGCGGCCTGGAGGAGGACGAGTCTGACTGGTCACTCAGCTGGGAGGGAGGGGGAGGGGGGAGAGAGATGGGGGGGAGAGAGAGGGAGGAGAGAGGGAGACAGACAGAGAGGGAGCACGACGGGAGAGGGCTAGGGTGCGGATATGGCGTTTCGATAGAGTCTGGGTATGATAGAGCGATAGCTAGCTAGGTAGTCGATAGCGAGCTAAGGGAGAGAGAGGTTGGGGAGGCAGTAGCAGATAGGGGGGGAGGAAGAGGGTTAGGGTTAGCTACGCAGATGGGTGGGGTTGAGGTGGGAGCAGACAGACAGAGAGAAAGGGGGAGGAAGAGAGGGTTAGAGAGAGGGGCATGGACCAACAGGACCCCTTCTAAGGAACATAAACAACCAGGCACTGACACATCCACTAGCTCCAGACATGGAACTACACTTCCCATGATTCCTTTCTACAAGGACATCAGCATTTGCACCCTATGTCTCTTTCTCCTGCTAGAGAGGTGCGGTAGAGAGGAACAGCAGAGGGAGGTACTTCAAAGGTTAGATTTCCTGTCAGGTCAATATGACTGTATCTCACGGACACAGCGGACAAAGAGACGATCTCAATTAGCTAATGACAGAAGCCAAAGAAAGGCCAAAGTTATAATAACACACGTGCACACACACACTCATGAACACGCGTGCACACACACACACACACACTGAAACACACACATACAAACACACTCAAACAGCTACCTCAGCAGCTGGTAAAGACGAAGCGCTCCTGCTCTTGGCTGAAGGAAACTCCTGCATCTCCATCGCCTCCTCCTCCTCCTCCTCATCCTCATCCTCCCCCCCCCTCTTCCTCCTCCTTCTCCTGCCCCCCCCTCTTCATCCTCATCTACGCCACAGCGGCGGCAGCAGCAGCATGTACGCACGCACCGCGAACCCAGAGCCCTGACCCACCGTCCCAAATCCTCCATCTTCCTCCTCTCCCTCCCTCTCATTCCCCCTGGTTCTCACCAACACTCCTCCCTCTCCTCCCTCTCTCCCTGGCTGAGGGGTGGGAAGGCCCTCCGCTCATATGACTAGCATGAGCCTGCCTTCATAAACAGTGTCCCATGACTATCCCCCCCATCAGAGGGCCGCGGCCTCGGCGCCTCAGCCCCGAACAAGAGTGTCTATTCAAGTCAGTCGTCTCTGCTGAGGTGGAGACAAGTTTGTGCGCGTGGGTGTGTGTGTACATGTGTGTACGTGTGTGTGTGTGTGTGTGTCTGCATGAACTGAGACAGAACAGAACATGAAATAGGGGTGTCTAAACTATATTAGCAATTCAAGAGAGATTTGATTTGATTTCCTAGGTTAGCAGGATATGAGTCAGCGGGCTAATTGAAGACATACACGCTCGCACAGTCACTCCATGTTCCACACAGACAGCTCGGAGTCTTCATACCACTCGGTGTGTGGGTAGTGTGTGGAGAGGACCAGTGAGTGACAACACAGCAACACAGTGCTGCCAAAACCCTCCTCCAGCCTTAATCTCCTCACCCTCCACCTCTCTCCTCCTCCTTACCCCTCCACCTCTCTCCCCTCCTCCTCCTCACCCCTCCACCTCTCCCCTCACCCCTCCTCTCTCTCCTCCTCCTCACCCCTCCTCCTCTCTCCTCCTCCTCACCCCTCCACCTCTCCTCACCCCTCCTCCTCCTCACCCCCCTCCCTCCACCTCTCTCTCCTCCTCCTCCCTCCTTCCCCACCTCCCCCTCTCCTCCCCCCCCTCCTCCTCACCCCCCTCCACCTCTCTCCTCCTCCTCACCCCTCCACCCTCTCCTCACCCCTCCCCTCCTCACCCATCCTCCTCCTCATCCTCCACCTCTCTCTCTCCTCACCCCTCCTCCTCCCTCTCCTCCTCCTCATCCTCTCACCCCTCCCTCTCTCCTCCTCCATATCTGCCAAGCACACAAACCACACAATCTGTTTACCGACGATCGGTTTCTTCTTCCCTCGTAATGTGTGACGATTCCTTTCAGTGACTCAGGCGGAGTGGCAGCTAATAGCTCCTCGAAAAGAGTCATTATGGGCTTGAGCTATTGAGAGCAAGCCTCCCGACGAAGAGGGACGGAGATGCTATTTCAGTCCCGCTCTTTCAGAGCAGCACTCATGGCGCTCGCCCCGCTGCTGGGAGGAGACAGGCTTAATGGCCCTTGAAATAAAATGCCTCTCCAACTTTGTGACAGGGGTAGCTACTTTGACTGGAGCTCAAGCATGTGTGTGTGTGTGTGTGTGTGTGTGTGTGTGTGTCGTGTGTGTGTGTGTGTGTGTGTGTGTGTGTTTGTGTGTGTGTGGAGGAGTCTACGTATTCAAATATAGTCTCTCTTCTCATTTTCTCTCTGTCTTTATGCCTAGCTCTCTCTTGGTCTCTCCACCCCCTCTCTCTCTACCTCGCTCGCTCTTTCTGCTTGTTCACACGCAGCTCTCCCCAGTAGGGGGCAGTGCTAACCTCCCCAGCACGTCCTCTCTCCAGGGGGGAGGACGAGAGAGCGAGACAAGGAGGAGAAGAGTCACAACGTTCTACACAGTCACAACATTACTGATGTGGAATATCAGTATCTGGTCTCTTACCTCTTCATATCCCAGTTGTCTCTGTTTCAGACCTGTGGAAACACAAAGCACAGAGACATGAAGACAGCGTCATCTGAACAGAGACCTGCGTGAGACAACTCTCTGTCAACAACAGAGCAGCGATGTATAAAGTCAACGACAAGTGTATTTAGAGAAATCGAGTGAAATATCGAATCAAATGACATTTGCGTAGCCGTTTTCTGTAACAAGCACTGTTACAGAGGGCTTTCAAGGGTCCCAGATCAGCACCCATAACCAACCTAAATCCTCAGAGAAGATGAACAACCCCCCCTACACACACACACACACACACACGCAAAGTTGAAGAAACGTTAAGTGGAACCCTTGAGTGAGGGAGCCCATTCAAGAACGTGTTCTAGATGATTCGATCAGACAGAACGTTTCCACCAGTACACAGGAGATGTGATGCTGAGAGACTTTCGGAGAGCCCTGTTCCCGGAGCAGTGGGACTGTGAGACTGGGCACAGTCGAGTCTGTGGATGGGAGAGTTTAACCCTGAACATGAAGGATGGAGCCAGAGACAACAGAGGAAGACGGGGACAGGAAGAAGGAATGAAGAAGAACGCTGAGATGACGATGAGGGAGAGGGAGAGGTAGGGGGAGTGAAAGAGGGAGAGTGAAGGAGAAGGAAAGGGGGGGGGGATAGAGAGGAAAGGAGAGGGAGAGAAGGAAAGGAGAGGGAGAAGATGAGAGAGATACAGTGGGAAAGAGAGACTTCTGGCTGATACGTTGACCCTGAACACATTCTGGGTCAACGGAAGATCTTGAGCCGATGTGACAGAACCTTCTCCAAATCTCTCTAATGGAGTCTTCCATCTCCTTTAATGCACTTTTTCTGCACTTTCTGTGATTCCGGGTTCTTTTTACTGAGGGGGTGGGACTTCCTGGTGCTGTGAGACCTGACAAATCCACACATCCCCACACACACACACACACACACACACACACACAGTACTGCAGTCAGTGTGATTTATGGGAGGGCGATGGAGGCACGGAGCGATAGTAACTCATTCTGTATTACGCTGGGAGCAGGCCTTGTACTCTACATCCTACCTCCGTTCTCTCCCTTCACCCCGCCATCCCTCCACCCATCCACCCCCCCATCCATCCACCCCTCCATCCATCCACCCCTCCATCCCTCCAGCCCTCCACCCCTCCATCCTCCACAGTCACACTGTGACTGCCCTCATTAGTATTCAGCCAACAGAGCGGAACAAGCAGCGGGGAGCAGACAGGAAGACAGGCGTCAAGCAGCCTGTTAGAGAGAGAGAGAGAGAGAGAGAGGAGAGAGAGAGAGAGAGAGAGAGATGAGAGGGAGAGAGAGAGAGAGGAGATGAGAGAGGGAGGGAGAGATAAATAAGGACATAGAGAAGGAGACATCAGGGGAGAGAGGGGAAGGGAGGGGGGAGAGATAGAGAGAGAGAGACAGACGGACGGACGAGGAGCAGGTGAACTCAGACGAGTGTTCCAGCCTCGCATGAGACTCCAAAGCTATGAACAGGAGAGGATTTGAACCTGCAACCTCTTAATCTGCCTCTCTATACCCACCCACATGAATGGCAGGTATAATAGGGATGATGGTTCTGTGTATGTGTTGTTGATATGAATAACAGGCAGACATGCTGGGTCTGTGATATGAATGTGTTAAGGCTCGCATGACAGGCCAGACACCTGGTATGTGAGGACTGTCTAAAACCCATGGTGTGAGGCAGAGCCCCAAACATTATTTAATGAGTCATTGAGTACAAACCATTCAGGCTGACCATGACCATGTTTTTTTCTTAAACGTTGATAAATTGATAAATTATTTCCCTAAATCAATGCTGTTATATTTGGTGAAACTAAACTCTTTTATCCTCAGAATTACTGTAATTCCTCTGCACACCAAGTCAGCCTGGACCTTCAGATTGGACAATGTTATCTGAACTGATAGTGAGCCAAGGGAGGGAAGATATCTGAGCTGTGCTGCACACGTACATCTTCTGAGCTCTGACTATCTCTGTTACTGATAACACTGGAGAGAGAGAGAGAGAGAGAGAGACGAGAGGAGAGAGATCGAGAGAGTGCGAGCGAGAGACGATGAGAGAGAGAGTCGAGCAGAGTGAGAGGAGAGAGAGAGTTGAGATGTATGAGTGTGAGAGAGAAGGGGAGAGATAGGCAAAGAGGAAGAGATAAAGAGGGAGAGACACAGGAAGAGGATAACAGGGGTGCAGAGACAGAAATAGGGAAAGAGAGATGATGAGAGAGGTAATGTGTAAGTAACTTAATAATAACAACAGTAAGTTGGGCTCTCATTCTCAGAGCGCAGTGCAGAGGGCACTTGGTTGCATTTGAGCTGGCATTGGCCCAGGCAGTTGGTTTTATGCTTGGAAGGTGGTTTGAGCTCCGAGCAGAGAGCACTGTTCTGTTGTGTTGTTGTTTTCTCCGCAGTTGTGAGAGAGATGCATAATTCAGCTCCAGCACTGCCCCCCCCACCCACCCCTACCCCAACCTGACAACCTCCCTCTACCCCAGGGAGAGAAGCTACCCCCTCCCTCTCCCCCCTCCTCTTCCTCTCCTTACCTCCTCCCCTCATCCTCTCCTTTCCTTGCATTTCCCGCCCTCCTCCTCTCCTCTCCTTCCCCTCCCCCCTACTCCTCTTCTCCTTATCTTCCCCCTTGTCCTCCTCTCACCCCCTTGACCCCTCTGTCCTCCTCCTGCCCAGCACATGTCCTCTGCTCAGCACGTCCCCAGCGTCGGCACATTCTGACACCAGGCTGTGCCAGGGTGCCAGCTGTGCCAGGGTGCCAGCTCAGTGAGTCTCAGAGAGCACTCCCTCACGTCAACAACTGCCACTACCCGGGTCGTCGCGTCGACAGGGCGTCTCTATGGTGACGTTGGTGTCCTGTGAGGCAGCAGTGAATGTCACAGCTTGTTATTGCATCACGCTTTCCAGGTAAACACAGCAGGATGGAGGAGGTGTGTGAGTGTGTGTGTGTGTGTGTGTGTGTGTGTAGAGGAGTAGGACTGTAGGTGGAAACTAGGTGACCAAGTCTAACAGCTGGAG
Source organism: Mallotus villosus (assembly GCA_903064625.1). NCBI lineage: Eukaryota > Metazoa > Chordata > Actinopteri > Osmeriformes > Salangidae > Mallotus > Mallotus villosus. The sequence continues at coordinate 367,278 of CAEFZP010002065.1, forward strand.
CGTGTGTGCTGAGCTGCTGTGGTAAGGATGCTACGATGTTAGGGAAGGATACAAGGATAAAAGCAAAGGATGTTAGAGTTATGGGGTGTCGGTTCAGAATGCTCACCCAGGCGGTGGAACGCCTCCGTGGCAGCTTGTCGCAGGTTCTGCATTCCCGGAGAGCCCTGGAGTGTCTGTAGGCTACGGATCCTTTAAATGAACCTCAGGTGGAACCGGGCATCCTTAAAACGGCGCTGAGCGCAGCGTCAGCAGCAGCATGGTGGATATCCTTCACCGTGCTCAACAACAACAATCTCAGAAAGGCAGAGTATGGTGCGGGCAGGTTTTTTTTCCTTCCTCCTATATTGTCCTTTAGCCTGAAGGTGTTTGCTTTATTTCCCTCTCTCGCTCTGTTCCGCTCTGTCCTTCGTGATATGGCACTGCGCTCTCTCTCCCTGCTTCTGCCACAGCATGGGAAAGTCACTAGCCAATCAGCTTGGAGGTGGGGGAGCGCGTCTGTTGGTGTGTTTTGAAAGGTCGGAGAGTTCTGTTCAGGGAAATAATGTACTTGCATGTGGAAGCTCCGGGGGGCAGAAGAGAGCCGTGTTTACCTTTGGGTTCACTTTAAACCTGTAAAAGTGACCCTGTAGCTCTGGATTATTTATCTCAGAAGATAACAGTGAGGGATAACTGAGTGACAAAAGATAAAATGCCTGATGATCTTTAACATTTAAAATGGTGTTAAAATATCTTACCAAGAAAGTATTGATTATTATGACATTTGGATTCCACATCATTCCACCCATCTCCTCATCTAATATATTGTCTTTCACGGTTGCAAACAGCATCCAACCTGAAATTGCTATTGCTAATACATTATCATTATGTATTTAAATGAATTTATTTGATCATGGTCACCATCCTTTTCAGTCATGAGTGCCTTAGCCATACGAACACTTCACCGCGAAATAGATTTGAACCTTCTCGGATTCCGTTCAACTTGTAGCCAGTGTTCACAACAACCAAAAGCGAATACTGTCGAGCTTGAGAAAACATACTGCATTTCACGTTTACGAAACGATCAATAATTTACCAACCACTGCCAATACACCGAGTTCGGGTGGTAAGTAGTTCGTGTGATAAGAGAGTGTTTAACCGTGATTTACAATGGATTTACAATGGAAAATAAATAGGCTATCAATAATAACCAATACGAGTCGAGTGGGCTCCATCATCGAGTACTAGTAGTGTACAGTACTACAGTGAGGGGATGACAGTTCAATACAATAGTGCGAATTTAAGGTGCGCTAGCTAGCTAGCTAGCATTTTAATCTATAATACAACGACTCAATGACTCATTACGACACCACTTTATCTAGTGAGTGGCGGTCTATTAAACTGTCTTTGGCTGGGTAGAGGTAAACAAATATTGCTCGATATCTAGTTAGGTAGCTACAGTACTAGCTAGCAGGCTATCTTGATATTTGCTTTTCACAAGTCGATCAGGTTGCTTTTTTCAGTGCTTACAGATTGGCTAAAAGCCACCCCTCTCCCCACATGACACGAGGGTAAACAACCACCCTATCTGCTTTGTCGAATCTCTTGGTCAATAAGATATGATTTCGGATCTTGTGACAATAACAACTTGGTTCGAATGTCATTTTATGTAAAAATCTTACTGACGACTCTCTAGAAGTGTAAACTTTTTCAAAATGGTTGTGTATCCTCACCGGACAAAACAGCACTACCATCTGAAGCTAAGGACACACACCGACTGAAAACAGAGTACCAGATATACAATGAAGCACACCCAATGATGGAGTCTCAGAGGAAGAGGTATGTTGCCCGGAGGTTGGCTTTGAGCAGAGAATATGACCAGTTTGTAACATCCACAAAGAATAGTTTGTGTCCAGGGACTGCCACTTTTTGTGTCAGTGGGTTGAGAACACAGTTCCCTTTATCTTAGTTGTTTCTTTTTCATTTCAGAGTATGTGTCCTGACTTAACTGGTTGTGTGTATGTGTTATTTGTTTCTAAGCTCTGGAGAGGACAGTCCTGGGGAAAGAGGATTGCTCCACTTGTGGAAGGGCTACTCCTGCAGTCTCACCCCAGACAGGGTTCTCCTTCCCCGGCCAGTGCTGCAGGTCGCCCTGGGAACCAGCCATGGAGTTATGCTCGTGGAAGGTAAAGCTTTATCCAAATATATCTCAATATATGTATCTCAATATGCATATCTCACGTCTGTCTCGGGTCTATCGTAAACATTTTAGCACATGGATCTTCCTGACAAAACTCTGTCCTCATGACCATCACAGGGGGGCAGGTGTACAGTTTTGGGGCATTGCCGTGGAAACAGACACAGGCGTCGGAGCCTCTGGAGCCCGTTCTTGAGAGCACGCTGAGCGGCCAGCGTGTCGTCTCCGTGGCGGCGGGCGGGCGTCACAGCGGGGCGGTGACGGAGGACGGCGGGGTGCACATGTGGGGGGAGAATGCCGCGGGCCAGTGTGGGGTGCCAGGGGTCAGCGTCGTCCCCAACCCCACCCCCGTGGGCGTGCTGGACCCAGACACCTGCCCCCCTCACAGCGTCCGCGTCCTGGAGCTGGCGTGCGGGGAGCAGCACTCCCTGGCTCTCTCCGCCCAGCACGAGGTGTGGGCCTGGGGCAGCGGCTCCCAGCTGGGCCTGCTCACCACCGCGTTCCCCGTGTGGAAGCCCCAGAGGGTGGAGCATCTGGCGGGGAGGCACGTGCTGCAAGTGGCCTGCGGAGGAACGCACAGCCTGGCCCTCGTGCGCTGCCTGGGGCCCCTAGATCTTCGCAGGCCCTTCCCGGACAAGTGCGGCCAGTGCTACCAGCAGCTCTACACCATGACTGACAAGGAGGACCATGTGATCATCTCAGACAGCCACTACTGCCCCCTGGGGGTGGAGCTGGGGGAGGGGGAGGCCAGGCCGGGCCCCGGGGGAGGCTCCAAGGCACCGCGTCTCCGGAGTTCTCCGTCAGAACCCCTCCTCTCCTCCCTCAGCATGGTCTCGGCCTCGGCACCCCCGGCTCTCTCCTGCTGGGCCTCTAGAACCTTCCTCCAAAGACCCAGGACTCACCCACCCACAGCCCCGGGGAACAGACCCAGAGCTTGTCTTCTCTCCACCGCACCCTACAGAACCACAGCCCCCAGCGCCCTGCTCCACAGCCTCAGGTTACTCCCAGGCCCCCCAGGGGAGGGATACAGGCAACCCCCAGACAGACCCCCAGCCTGCCCTCTCGTCGGCCCATGTGGACGGCAGCCAGGCCGCTGGTGGGGGCGCGGGGGCCAAGAGCTCCCCTTACCCAGACGAGCAGGAGGTGAAGGACTACCTGAAGAGGCTCTCGGACCAGACTCTGGCTGAGCAGACCGCCAAGACCCTCGCTGGAGCGACCGCTCTGCAGGTGTGTGACCTCTCATGCGCTAGTCTGATTCCTGGTGACCATCACACCACTTAGTAACTGGCGACACCAAACCGCCTCTCTGCTTTTGAGGTTCGAAGCCAACCAATGCTGGTCATATTGCCACAGCTCAGTGCTCGACATCCGTAACTATTATTTGTCATATTGTCTTAGCCCGTAGCTAACTCCAGTGCTTCTCAGCCCTAACTGTCTTACCATGTCGCTTCAGCCCGTCCCGGACCCCAGCCCCCCGGAGCCAGAAGCAGGAAGTCCCGCCCCCAGCACAACCAGCTCCACCCTCAACAGCCTGGTCGTGTCGTGCGCCTCGGCCGTGGGCGAGCGCGTGGCCTCCACCTACGAAGCCCTCTCCCTGAAGAAGATGATGAACTACTACTACCCCTCGGTGGGTGGCGGGGGGCCCGGGGGGGCTCCTGGGGGGGCCGCGGGCCCCGGGGAGGGGGGTCTGGACAGGGTGCTGCTGGAAGAGACCATGCAGGGGAAGAAGAGCTCCAGTTTGGGGGACATCCGCGAGGAGGAGGCGGAGGGTCTGAGGAGACGCCTCTCTCTGCCCGGACTCCTCTCTCAGGGTAGATACGCTGTTCACCTCTTATCCTCCTCCTATACTAGTCTGTGTAAGTAGGACACCCCCTGTGTGTGGACGTACGTGTGTACGTGTGTGTTTACTTGTGTGTGTGTGGTGTGTGTGTGGTGTGTGGTGTGTGTCTTTTGAGCTTTTCATCCTATGACCATACGCTGCGTGTTGGAGAGCTGTTCTTTGGACTGGCACAGTTTGTCCCAGTCCCAGTTTGCTGGCTTGTGTTTACGTGTGTGTGTGCTCTGTGTGCTTGTGTGTGTGTGTGCGCTTGTATGTATGTGTGTGTGCTGCACAGTATCTGGAGCGTGCCCATTGCGTGTGCAGTTTGCCTCTCAATGCCTGCTCTTGTGCTGGGATTAAAGGAACTCAGCCACAGAGGAATGCCACCCTCATAGTTAAACAGTCTTAAGCAGGAGACGAGGTCTGCTGCAAGGAGCCAGACAGGTCCTGATGAACAGACGAGAGAGAGAGAGAGAGAGAGAGAGAGAGAGAAGAGAGAGAGAGAGGATAGATATAAAGAAGAGAGAGAGATATATAGTGTGCTGTCTGCAGTAGCCAGGTGAGTGTGTGTGTGTGTGGCTGGCTGGCTGGGGGCATAGCTGAGGGGTAAGGTAAGTTCCCTGCTGTTTCAGGACTTAGCAGCTTCTAGCTCCACCCTGACAGATGGCTGCTCCCAGTTGGGGACAGGTGTGTGTGTGTATGTGTGTATCTTTTATATGTGTGTGTGTGTGTATACGTATTCATACATGTGCGTGCATACATGTTTGTGTGTATATTGTGTGTATATGTATTTATATACTTGTGTGTGTGTGTATGATGTGTGTATATGTATTTATATACGTGTGTGTGTGTGTATAATGTGTGTATATGTATTTATATAGGTGTGTGTGTGTGTGTATAATGTGTGTATATGTATATACGTGTGTGTGTGTGTAATGTGTGTATATGTATTTATATGTGTGTGTGTGTGTGTGCGTATAATGTGTGTGTATGTATTTATATACGTGCGTGTGTGTCCAGTGTCTCCCAGGCTGCTGCGTAAGTCCAGCCGGCCCAGACTGCAGGCCACGCCCCTCACGCCTGTGGGCGGAGTCCCGGAGGCTCGGGAGCTCCTCCCCTCTCTGCACACGGAGGTGTGGAGCTGGGGGCGGGGCGACCAGGGCCAGTTGGGCCACGGCGACAGTCTACCCCGGTCAGTACCAGCCAATCACAATGAGTGGGAGGAGCTTGCGTGGGGTGGGGGGGGTGGGGGGGGGTAATGGTGGTTATTAAGGATAGAGGATGAAGATGTAAAATGTATATATAGTGAAAATATAAATTAAAATATAATGTGTTTCATTTTCATTGATCAAATGCTTTACATATAGTATATGGGTGGATTTGAACCTTCTACCTCTTGATCTGCAGTCAAATGTTCTAACCAGCCATACCTACTGACTATTAAAGATTGTTGGGACAGGAGACGGTTTACTGTGGACGCTGAGGGGGTGTGTTTGTTTTGTGTCTCAGGCTGCAGCCTGTGTGCATCAAGAGCCTGAGCAGTAAGGAGGTGGTCCGGGTGGTTGCAGGGTGCCCACCACTCAGTGGCTCTCACTGCCCAGTCCCAGGTCAGTGTGCTCCGCCCAGGATCTCACCCTCTCAGCTGGGACCGGGCTGGGGATCTAACCTGGTGCCTGTCTGTCTGTCTGTGTGTCTGTGGGGTGTGTGACTGTGGACTGTGTGTGTGTGTGTGCTTCTGTGTGTGTGTTTGTCTTGCAGGTGTTTACCTGGGGCAGCAACAGTTCAGGACAGCTGGGACACATGGAGTCTCCCAGCTCCATCCCCCGGCTGGCTAAGGTAACCTCTCTCACTCACTCCCTCACACACACATTTGACTTGTCAACACAGCCAGCTCTGTGTTCGTAGCTGACTCTGTGTTCGTAGCTGACTCTGTGTTCGTAGCTGACTCTGTGTTCATAGCTGACTCAGTGTATCTGTGACTCTGTGTGCCTGCTGTGTGTGGTAGCTGACTCTGTGTTCGTGCTGACTCTGTGTTCGTAGCTGACTGTGTTGCATAGCTGACTCGTGGTATCTGTGACTCTGTGTGCCTGCTGTGTGTGGTAGCTGACTCTCTGTGCCTGCCGTGTGTGGTAGCTGACTCTCTGTGCCTGCTGTGTGTGGTAGCTGTCGGAGGGGATCCGTGTGTGGGACGTGGGGGCGGGGGAGCAGCACACGGTGCTCCTGGCTGATGGGGACTGCTGCCAGCCCATCCTGTACTACAGCGGCCTGCAGGTGAGGGAGAGCCCCGCCCCCCAGGACCTGCCGGGGGCGTACACACAGCAGCCCGTCCTGCTGCCCTTCTGCATGAACGTGAGTACTGGGGACATGGGAGTACTGGAGTGTGGATGGGAGTATTGGAGTGTGGATGTGAGTACTGGAGTGTGGATAGGAGTACTGGGGACATGGGAGTACTGGAGTGTGGATGTGAGTACCGGAGTGTGGATGTGAGTACTGGAGTGTGGATGTGAGTACTGGAGTGTGGATGTGAGTACTGGAGTGTGGATGTGAGTACTGGAGTGTGGATGTGAGTACTGGAGTGTGGATGTGAGTACTGGAGTGTGGATGTGAGTACTGGAGTGTAGCACTTACCATTGCTCGGGTTCACTCGGTGTGTGTGTATGTGTGTGTGTGCTCCAGCTGGGCTACGTGAGCGGGGTGTGTGCGGGCGGCCAGACCTGCGTAGCGCTCGCTGACCGTAACGTCATGGGCTTCATCGCCAGCTTCCACGAGCTGGCGGCCGCAGAGAGGAAGCTGTACTGCAAGCTGAGCAGCATCAAGGGCCAGATACTGCGCCCTCTGCTGGATCTGGGTAACACTGACCACACTGACCATCATCAGAACAATAATGCTTATCATAATAATGTAGGGGTGAATGGCTTTGATGAGGTTATAGTGCTGTCATTAGATGTCTCTAATTCTAAATGTGTGTGTGTGTGTGTGTGTGTGTGTGTATATCTGTGTGTGTGTATATATCTGTGTGTGTGTGTGTGTGTGTATATATGTGTGCGTGTGTGTGTGTGTACATCTACGTGTGTGTATATCTGTGTGTGTGTGTGTATATCTGTGTGTGTGTTTGTGTATATATGTGTGTGTGTGTGTGTGTGTACATCTACGTGTGTGTATACCTGTGTGTGTGTGTATATCTGTGTGTGTGTATATCTGTGTGTGTGTTCTCCCCGGCTCCAGAGTCCCTGGGCTCGGCCCTGGGCCCGTGTGCAGGCCTGTTCCAGATGGTGGTGGCTCGCTTCAGCCACCTGTGTCACCTGAGCGGCCAGCACGCCGCCGCTCTGACCTCCACGCTGCGGAGGGGCCGCGACGTCCGGGGCCTGGTCCTCCTGGACAACAGCAGCATCTTCCTGGACTCCTACCGAGAGCACGTGCCCCCTCTTTACTCTCACACACACCACACACACGTATACACACTCACACACACACATATCTTCATCATGTGTTTCGAACATTTGACTGCAGGTTCGAATCCGCCCTGGACTGCTTAATGACCCCTCCCCTCCCTTCCCCCCTCCCCCCCTCCCTGTCTGTCCTCAGGTACTGCTGCTCTGTGGGGAACCTGCAGGTCATGGGGGGTTTCCAAACCCTGGCCAAGCCCTGCCTGTGAGTCCTCACTGCACTCTAGTGTGACCCAGTGTCCCTCGTCCCTCTCTCCCGCAGGGATGTGTGTAGTGTGACCCAGTGTCCCTCGTCCCTCTCTCCTGCAGGGATGTCTGTAGTGTGACCCAGTGTCCCTCGTCCCTCTCTCCTGCAGGGATGTGTGTAGTGTGACCCAGTGTCCCCTCGTCCCTCTCTCCCGCATGGATGTGTGTAGTGTGACCCAGTGTCCCTCGTCCCTCTCTCCTGCAGGGATGTGTTTGGGAAGAGCCCCGAGGTGCTGCAGCGCCTGGCTGAGTCCGGCGACGAGAGCGCTTCCCCCTCCGACCTGCTGGCGGCGCTGTTCCACCTGCCTCTGATCCACCTGCAGCAGTACGCACGCCTGCTCCTCAAGCTGGCCGGCTGCTTTGAAGCGGTAGGGCGTGGAGCACGCTCATTTCACAGGCTGTTCATCCGCTATCGACTCGCTCCTAATTGTGTGTGTGGTGTGTGGTGTGTGTGGTGTGTGTGTGTGTGTGGCGCGCGTCAGACTTCTGAGGACCACCAGCAGCTCCAGGAAGGCTGCTCCAGGTTCGAGGCGCTGGCTGTTCACCTGAAGAGGAAGAGGAAGGAGGCTGAGTACACCTGCCACTTCTGGAAGAGCTTCCCTGGCAAGATGACCGTGAGTGGTGGGGGGGTGTGTGGGTGGGGGTGAGTTACTATGACTGGGTGAGAGTGAGTGAGAGTGGGCGAGGGACTGACTCTGTGGAGAGAGAGTAAGAAAGTGACAAAGAAGTAAAGCGAGTGAGTCTGACAGTAGATCTGTCTGTATGCGCTTGGTGCGTATCGCCTCCATTTCCCAGGATTCCCTGCGGAAGCCTCACCGCAGGCTGATCTGTGAGAGCAGCAACAAGGCTCTGACGCTGCAGAACGCCGGAAGGTTCTCAGTCAACTGGTTCATCCTCTTCAACGACGCCCTCGTCCACGCTCAGGTGAGCAACACACACACACACACGCACACACACACACACACACAGGAACAAGCGCCCACGTCCCGTCCTCAGTGATAACTAACCCAGTTTGAAGTCTTATCTTGCGTGTTAACTCTTTATAAGTTTCAAGTTTGTGTTTGTCTTTGTTCTGTCAGGGCGTGGTGCCTTATAAAAGCCTTGTAAGTATGATGCCAGTACAGCGCCCCCAGGTGGCCAGGGCTGGCCTTAGGACACTCTGCAGGCCTGGACACACCTACACACACACACAGTGTCTCCATCAGAAACACACACCCCCCTAGGGCCCATGTCCCCCCAGCCTGCAGCTGAAATGTCCCCTAGCCCAGCTCTGGCTCCCTGACCGCAGGCCTAGGACACTAGGGAGAGCTGAACTGACCATAACCAAGACTCCAGGTTTACACCTCCACACTGTTCCTCAAGGTGTCACAGCTGGGATGTATCTGAGGGGGGGGTGGAGTGGGGTTAGTGCACGCGTGTCAAACTCAAGGCCCAGCTTAAATGGTGTATTGAAATAAGTCTGCTTTACAACGTGCGTTGAGCATAAACGGTACGGCAAAGTGACGACATCCCACCTGTAGAAAGTGGTGTAGATACACGTCGGTGTTCAACGCAAAGTTCCAAGTTTAACTGTGGGTGAAGGCGAGCATGGCTTGAATGACAGCACTCCAGTGCAGCCAGTTCTGCAAACGTACTCCATGCGCATTTTCAGCCAAGGTCCTCGGGCATCAACCCAAGTTGGTATGGCTCTCTAACTCGGTTAGAGTACTCAGCCAAGCTAGATGCATGTTTCTGCTTCCCCAGGTCGACAATTTGGAGACAGAAAGTATAAAAACATCACCTTCACAAGGCCTTTTGACACCAAACACAGATAAATACGCCAAATTTAGCCTTAGAGAAAAACAGCAGATTGTCCAAGAAATAAAAGGCAAACCGCAATCGCAGCAGAATAGGTTTCACAAAAGCTGTAGAGATGTTTTGACATGGTAAACCGCGTTACATCGTAGTCACAACTGACCCTTTTGAGGTCAACCATAATGCTGATGTGGCCCTCGTGATGAGTTTGACACCCCTGGGTTAGTGTGCTGGTGGTGAGAAGTCTTGGTTATGACTGTTTCCTGTCCTGACGCAGCAGATTCACTTCTCCCCACACGGTGCTCCTTCCTGTTTCCTCGGGCACACAACACAGACACCACACACTCACCACGGCTACACGCACACACACACCACACACACACCACGGCTACCCACACACACACACACACAGCACACACCACACACACACACACACACACACGGTCCACGCCCTTCCCCCTAGCGTGCACCTATCGTCCCCCTCCCCCCGCGTGTCGTGCCAGCCTTGCCTTGCCCCCCTCTCTCTCTGTGTGTGAGACTGTCCTGTCCGACCGGTCGAATCTCCGTCAAACCGGCCCTCAGGCCTACAACCTGCCCTCAGGCCTACAACCGGCCCTCAGGCCTCCCCCAAGCCTTTCAAAGTCTCAGTCCCACACAGCCTGCTAGCAGCTGGATGAGATGGACGGAAGATAAGTCACTGCTGCAACTAAAACCACCACTTCTCCCAGAGGTCAAGTGGCTTGGCCCCCTGCTAGTCGCAGAGTCATATTGCTAGTTATGTGTGTAGAAGTGTCAGTCTGTCTCCTGTCGTGGACGGCTCTCCTCTGTAGCTCAACACCCCTGTCATGTCCCACCCTCTCCTCCAGTTCTCCACCCACCACGTCTTCCCATTGGCCACTCTGTGGGTTGAGCCTATCCCGGAAGAGAACACTGGCCAGTGAGTGTGTCAATCACCCTATCAACCAATCTCTGTGTACACATTTGGGTGTGTGGGTGTGTCGGTTCTCTGTGTGAGCGCGGTGTGTGTGTATGTGTGTGTGTGTGTGCAGGTACGGGCTCAAGGTGATCTCTCCTGAAGAGACGTTTGTGCTGCTGGCCTGCTCTTCGATGGAGAAGGTAGATCTCACCCACTGAGAATAACGAGACAAAAACATGAAACGCTACAAAAACACACCCGTTCCTTGTGTGTGTGAGCTGATGTGTGTGTGTGTGTGTCTGGCTCGCAGGCCAAGTGGCTCCGCTCCATCAAGCAGGCGGTGGAACTGGCTCTTAGCGTGTCGGGACAGGAGGCGGGGGCAGCGGCCTCGGGGGCGGGGCAAAGGGCGGAGCAGAGGGCGGAGCCTCCCATCTCCCGGACAGCCTCCTACACCTTCTACAAGGACAGCCGTCTGAAGGAAGCCACCTACGAGGGGCGCTGGCTGGCCGGCAAGCCCAACGGGAGGTGAGTTCCCTGGGGAGAGGGTTTGTCTGGCCTGGGTCTCCCTCGTCACATCCAGACAGGGACAGAACAGGGCACTGCTGTGTGGTTGGAAAGACTGTCTTAGATGCTGCTGGTCTACATGGTCCGCAGAAGGATTTTGGTTCAGCAGGAGGGGTGTCTCTCTCTGTTTTTTTGATGGATGATGATTGGTTGTGCTCTTGTTAGGGGTGTGGTGAAGTGGTCTGATGGGAGAATCTACACGGGAACCTTTAAGAATGGACTGGAGGATGGGTAAGAGTCACTCTAACACCAGCTTTTACAAATGTGCTCCATTCAAATGTGTTACAATCACATGACACGTGTGTGTGTGTGTGTGTGTGTGTGTGTGTGTGTGTGTGTGTGTGTGTGGTGTGTGTGTGTTGTGTGTGTGTGTGTGTGGTGTGTGTGTGTGTGGTGTGTGTGTGTGTGTGTGTGTGTGTGTGTGTGTGTGTGTGTGGTGTGTGTGTGTGTGTGTGTGTGTGTGTGTGTGTGGTGTGTGTGTGTGGTGTGTGTGTGTGTGTGTGTGTGTGTGTGTGTGTGTGTGTGTGTGTAGGTACGGAGACTACGTGGTGCCCAACAAGGCTCTGAACAAGAGTGACCACTACCAGGGTCACTGGAAGGAGGGGAAGATGCACGGCCAGGGGTCATACAGGTCAGAGTTCACACAGGTCAGGGGTCATACAGCGCGAACGAGGGCAAAAATGCGACAACTGGGTGCCTTCGCGGGGAAGAAAGGGAAGGTGAGTCGCACAGAAAGGTTGGAACGATGTGCGTGTAATGAAAAAAGGGAAATCTTCGAGGGTTGTAGGGGATCTAATTTTCTCCCGTATCATCCGTGTGGGAAGGGCGAAACGCAAAAGGGAGAAGAGGAGATGAACTTCAGCATTCAGTGATCGGGGGGGGGTGGTACATGTGCGGTATGCGTCACAACTCTTCGAGTTGGGGGAGAGAGGCACTCGCTACTCTCCAGTAGACAACAGGATGAGGAAAGTCGCTTGTGCCCCTGGTCTTGGGGAAAGGGCTGAGAAGAGAAGCGGCAGATGGTCCCAACCAATAGGCCCGTTCCGAGCGGGGGGAAACTGGTCTCCATGTGGGTGGTGGGCCGTCCCCACATGACCGGCTCTATGGCGATTATTTTGCGCTCTTTCCTGCGGTTAACTGGCTCGGGGATATATCACTAGAATTTTGTCGGGAGGATGTGTTTGCAAGGGCAGGCGGTAATGAATAACGTCGGGGGAGCCAGTGGGGGCTAATCGATTCGTGCGAGATCTGAGGGATATATGCGTAGCAAACAAGGAGGACAAAGAGGAAACCACGGATAGGCTAGCGACTCCGAAGACTGCTTCGGATTTCCTTCTTTTTCCCTTTTTCTTTTTCATCTAGAGAAAAGACGGATGGCACTAATAGAGCGGGGGATAGAGGAACAAGGGACCAGTGAAGGAAAGAGACGGGGGGAGGCCCGACGGCGGGAGGTATGAAAACGAAACAGGATGGGAGAAGAAATCTAGGGAAGTGCGCCCCAGGACGACCAGCGGGCAGGGCACGGGCGTCATCGTCAACAAGTTCGGCCTTATACTACGAAGGAGCTTCGAACAACCACTCCAGCCCGGTCACCTTGCGACGGGGAGGCGCCACGAGTACTGTGAGAATAGACATCAGTAAATGAAGAGGAATGGTGAAGTGCGAGGGTTAGTTCGAGAAGGTGATGGAAAAGGAGATGGGGGTGAAGAGAGAGAGAATTTACTAAGAGACTCCAACGGAAAGGGAATAAGAAAGAAGAAAGACGAAAGAAAAGTGAGGAGAGAGAGAGATAGAGAGAGAGTAGAGAGAGAGATGAGAGAGAGAGGCGAGAGAGAGAAGAGAGAGAGAGAGATAGAGAGAGAGCGAAAGGAGAGAGAGCAGCGCTAGCGAGAGAGAGGAGAGATAGAAAGAGATCGCAGATGAGCTAGAGACTCTATCATATATCTCTATATATCTCTACTCTCTCTTCTCTCTCTCTAGCTCTCTCTCACTCTCTATCTCTCTATTATCTCTTCTATTCTCTATCGCCCTCTCTCAGGGTACTGGTGTGCTGCTGTCTGAAGATGATACTACTTATGAAGGGGAATTTTCAGAGGACTGGACTCTCAATGGGAAGGTGATTGAACACACACAGGACACACGCCCCACACACACACAGGACACAGGCCCCACAGGCACCACACACACAGGACACCCCCATGCTCATGTGTGCTGTCCTCCCCAGGGGGTGCTCACCATGCCTAATGGAGACCTGTTTGAAGGCTCCTTCGCTGGGGAGTGGGGCTCGGGGTTAAAGGTCACAGGCTCCTACTTCAAACCCAACCTCTACGACACAGACAAGGACAAGACCCGCTCTGTGTAAGTGTGTGTGTTTGTGTCCATGTCTGCCTGTGTCTGTTTGTCTGTGTGTGTGTGTGTGTGTGTTTGTTGCCATGACTGCCTGTTTGTCTGTGTGTGTGTGTTCCAATGTCTTTCAAGTACACTCACATTAGTTGTACTACTGAGACAAAGTAAATAAGCCATGCCTGTGTGTTTGCGTGTGCACATGCATGCCTGTGTGTGTGTGTGTGTGTCGTCAGTAAGCTGGGCCGCCTGGTGGTGTGTGCGGAGGACAAGTGGAGGGCCGTGTTTGAGGAGTGCTGGAGCACGCTGGGCTGTGAGGCCCCGAGGCAGGGGGAGGCCCCAGGGCAGGGGGAGCACAGCCAGGCCTGGGACAACATCGCTGTGGCCCTCACCTCCAGCAGGAGGCAGCACCGAGACAGGTACACACAAGATACACACAGTGTTACACACTGACAGACACACACACATAATACACACAGCATTACACACTGACAGACACACACACATAATACACACACATTACACGCTAACAGACACACACATACATAATACACACACATTGCATTACACACTGACAGACGTGTGTGTGTGTGTGTGTGTGTGTGTGTGTGTGTGTGTGTGTGTTCCAGCCCGGAGCTGGGACTGAGCCGGACTCACAGTAAGACCTTAGAGGGTCTGGAGTTTATCCCCCAGCAAACAGGCCCCGTTACCATGGAGACGTACGACAGTATCCGCCATTACCTCATCAAGGTGAGCCCACATAAACCCTCCCTAATCCCCGTCTCCAGATGGACACACCGAGCCGCGGGGTGAGAAGGGAAAGGAATGAGAGAGGGAAAGGGAGAGAGAGATAAGAGGGGGGGGGGAGATAAGAGGAGAGGGGGGGGGTGGGGGGGAGAGAGAGAGACTACTAAGTAGCTGATACAGAGTCCTTGGTCTGGTCATGGACCAACCACCTGTCTACCCCTCCGCCCCCGCCCCCCCCCAGGCGTGTGACACCCCCCTGCACCCCCTGGGGCGTCTGCTGGAGGCGCTGGTGGCCGTCTACAGGATGACCTACGTGGGCGTGGGCGCCAACCGCAGGCTCCTCCCCCAGGCCGTCAGCGAGGTCATGTCCTACCTGGCACGCATCTTCCAGCTGGTCAGGTCAGTCTGCGTCCGGCCAGACGGTTAACAGTTACCTGGAGAGCTAGTGTATCTAGATGAATCAGATGGAACTGGAAGTATACCTGCCTCTGTGTGGATGTTAGGTTCCTGTTCCCTGATCTACCAGAAGAGGGCGGTCTCATCCCAGAACCCTCCAGCCTGGACACCAAGGACTCTTCCTCCACCAGCAACCAGCTGGAGTCCCCCAAACCTGGGTAGGATTTCAGCACACACACACACACAAACACACCCCTCCAAGCTGGGACAATAATATGCTCCCAAAATAGCATGATGGCGTCAGCAAATCCAATTGTCTGTGTGTGTGTCTGTGTGTGTGTGTGTATGTCTGTGTGTGTGTGTGTGTGTGTGGTGTGTATGTGTGTGTGTGTGTGTGTGTGTGTGTGTGTGTGTGTGTGTGTGTGTGTGTGTGTGTGTGTGTGTGTGTATATGTCTGTCTGTGTGTGTGTGTGTGTGTATATGTGTGTGTCTGTGTGTGTGTGTGTGTGTGTGTGTGTGTGTGTGCTCCTCCAGGCGCGTGGTGAGCAGCTCCGCCCTCCTCCTGCCCGTGCTGCTGCCTCGCCTCTACCCCCCGCTGTTCACGCTGTACGCCCTGGAGAAGGAGCGCGAGGACGACGCCTACTGGGACTGTGTCATCAGGCTCAACAAGCAGCCCGACCTCGCCCTGCTGGCCTTCCTGGGCGTGCAGCAGTCAGTCTGACCCCCTCCACACACACACACACACACATCTTCACAACCACACACACAGGTTTATGAGATCGTGGTCTTTGTCTTTCAGGAAGTTCTGGCCCGTGTCCTTCATATCCTCAGACCCAGTGTTGGGAGACAAGCAGCAGGTACAACAACACTCCACTACAAAGATGATCCAACACTGTTATTACAGTGGACTTCATGCATGTCTCTCTCTCCTGGTCTCTCTACCTCCCTCCCACTACCTGTCTCTGTTCTTCCTCTCTTCCTCTCTCTCCCTCCCTGTCTCTCTCCCTGTCTCTCTCTCTCCCCCCCAGGTTCTCTCCACTACTAAGGACTCCTGCTTTGCGTCTGCAGTAGAGACCTTGCAGCAGATCAGGTAGGCTGCTAACAGGATCCAAACACCCACTCAAACACTCAGGTTGAAGTGATGAGCCGTCTGACGTGTGTGTGTGTGTGTGTGTATGTGTGTGTGTGTGTGTGTGTGCTCCCCTCTGCCCCCACAGCACCACCTTCACCCCATCAGACAAGCTGCAGGTCATCCAAATGACCTTCGAGGACATCACACAGGAAGTGATGTCCCTACTGAAAGAGGACTTCCTGTGGTCCATGGATGACCTGTTTCCCGTCTTCCTGTATGTGGTGCTGCGAGCGCGGTGAGTGCCATGCTCCTCCCCCACTTCCACATTCCCACCAATCAGGATCATTCCAGCGTCCCTGCACCCTCCGACCCCAGGGTGTGACCTGTGGGGGGATTCTGGACCACTAAGCTGACCGCTGATTGCGGCGGTCACTGGAGTGTGTGTGTCGCTGTTGTCTTGACGACAAAATGCTGTGTTTCAGAATCAGGAACCTGGGGTCGGAGGTCAGTCTGATTGAGGACCTGATGGACCCCTGTGTCCAGCATGGAGAGCATGGGATCATGTTTACTACACTCAAGGTACACACACACACACACACATACTGTATATATACACAGACATACCCCTAGGCTATACATAATACTATAACATCTTGTCTGTAAATGACTATTCTATAGTGATTTCTATCACAGCCTACCTTAATGGCCTGTATATGGAACGATGGAAATCTCTGTGAGGTTACTGTCAGTTGATCCTGACTTGCTCTCTTTTCTCTCTCCATCCTCCCCCGCCCCCCTCTCCTCTCCCAGGCGTGCTACTATCAGATCCAGCATGAGAAGATCTCCTAAGCGTGTGTGTCCCGCATCCCTCCCCCAGACAGACGGAGTGCTCTCCGCTCCACACACACCCTGCTCTCAGCATGAGGCGGCAGGGCCCGACGGCAGGGCCCGGGATTGGAGGGCTGTGGGGGTGACATGATGTCAGGGCAGGCAGAGGAGGATCACCGTGACGAGGGACTGCTTACTGCCCATCTGCCCCTCACACACACACACACACACACACTAACCTCCGCTGACATACAGATACACACCACTCTCACATACACAACTGAGCTTACTGTATTGGCCATTGTTGAACCGTGAGAATCAGTATTCAAGCCCGGATCAGTTTCCCCTCCGTATTCTACCACTCAGCTGAGTGTGGTTTGTGTGTGTGTGTGTGTGTGTGTTTGTGGTGTGTGTGTGTGTGTGTGTGTGTGTGCCATGGGACTAAAGACGATCCACTGTGAAGCGTTTCATCCATTCCTGATTCCTGAACAGACTCTGACGGGCTGCTTGTCATCTGATGGGTCTCCTGCCTCTGAGCTGAGCAGCAGCCTGTGCTCTCCCCTCCCTCAGGTGTCTCCTGTCGAAGTTCCTAAACTACCTGTTTCTCTATCAGTGTTTTGATCTATATGTGCATCCAAGCTGATGAGAGTATTTCATGAGACAACTCTGTTTGGGACCACCACACTGATCCATACTGGTCCTGTCCTAACAGACGTGGTTCCATACTGCCTGAACTCAAGACGGATTCCCTAGAGGAAGTGGGGAGGAATATGACAGTTGGACGGCTCACGAGGATGTCATTGAAGAAAGATCTGAAACACCCATCCGTTTCTGGTGTTTCTTATTATCGCCTCAATGAACCAACAGAGAACGTTATAAATATTGACATTGTAATATTCCATCAAAGTGTGTTATCAAATGAACTGTAGTGAGTCCACTAATCGGTGCAGATGGAATCGTGTTGTTTTTTTGATATGTAGAAAATCAACAGTGTTGAGCTGATTCTGTGGGACATGGTTGGTGACTGTTAGGACTCACACCGTCCATGTGAAAGTGCTATTTTAAATGTATTTAAGTACCAGGTTTTAAGTTGATCGGGTATTAATATTCCTGTTATATTTCTACTTGAAGTAGGCTTTGGTGACCAGCAAACCAGTCTTTCCACTGGTGATGGACTGTGTGGTTATCTGTGACACACGTAACCTGGGTGATGGACTGTGTGGTTATCTGTGCTGTTACACCAGTAACCTGGGTGATGGACTGTGTGGTTATCTGTGCTGTGACACATGTAACCTTGGTGATGGACTGTGTGGTTATCTGTGCTGTGACACATGTAACCTTGATGATGGACTGTGTGGTTATCTGTGCTGTGACACCAGTAACCTGGACAGCATCAATGAGGTGTTTCAAAGGTTCAAAGGTTTTCATCTTCCTATATTGTACATTTGTGTCAGATACGAACATAAGGCAATAAAGTGATCTGATGAGCGATGGAACTGTGGGGGGCAGGCTTGTCCTCCAGCAGCACTTTATTTAAATGTTTTGGGTCTATAGATTTGTGTGTCAGAAGATCTCAGAGTCCAAACAACAGTAACAATCCTCTTAGCTGGGGTACACCTAAAACGCCATCACACAGAGAGGGAGAGAGAGAATTGTAATGTTTAAACAAAAATATATAGTTGAGGCCAAAGCCTTTTACAACCCAGGAGATAATCTACGTTTAAAATTCAAGTCCCAATATGGAGAGTACTGTACTATTTTTATAGGGAATTTCACTGACTGTCATGTAGGATCATGTGGCCCACACGTCAACAATCCAGATTGTGCAGCGTAGTGAAACAACATCAGCAGAGAGATGTGAGCAAAATAAATGATTCTGGTTCAGGTCGAGCGCACGCGTATTTGTGCTTCCAGCTGTTGCTTGTTGCAGCTCAGTGTTTAATTAAACGTCCAGGTTTTCTTGGACTTGGGAGCTGTACTGTACCAGGCTGTGTCATCACTGTCCGACGTGTGTTAAAAGCAGAAAGAGTTAAGAAGCTTTGGAGCCCCTGGCCAGCCGGTGAATACACTGCTTCCGGGAGAGGCGGCTATCCTGCCTGGGATTAAGTGGGATAGAGAAGGATTACAAGCCCCATTCCTTTATGGGTACTCCAGAGTAAAAACGCCGACACGCTCCCTGCGTACCTCCGGAAGGAACCCTGCTTCTTTAATTTGGACCATACTGTCAACAGAGCTTCCGAATGCGACACAATTAACGGTTTTATCTCTGGGGGGACTTGGCGAAGAGGTACGGAGGTAAGTAGTGTAACGGGTGTCATCGTCGCTGGCCGGTAATGGACTCGGAGCGATTTTTTAACTGCAGGGGGCTGTATTGTGCTTTTCACCCTTAGAGGGACGTTTTTAAATCCTTCTCACGTTGGATTGTCTTTGTTAAGTAGGCCTATTATCTGAAGCTGTATCACGATGACGCACTCAACACCGTGTTAGTTGTATAAAAAAAATACAGTGTCTGTAAGAGTGAAGAGAGGATCACTGGACAGCTCCGAAGTGTGTCACTGACTTTTGACCTTCTTGACAGAGGATGGGCTTGTAATCATTTAGCCTCCGGGAGAGACCGAGGACATTTGAAATGACATCCATGTCATCAACCATCTCAGTACATTATGTCCGTGCTGGTAGATTAAATGTATCAGATACACCTGATGCTTAATAAAAGAACAATTTGGGTTTCAAGAGGTAAAAGTATTTTTTTCCCCTGGCAGTGAGTCGCGGAGGCGCGTGTAGGGCCAGACGGTAGCATGAAGCTGGCCGTGGAGGCGCAGGTGGTGACGGCTCACGCGGAATTAGGAGAACACGGTAATCGGAGGAAAAAAAAACCTCTTTACATAACGAACGTCTCTCCCATACCATTTTCATAATCCTCTTGATGTTCTCTAATGTCTATGTATGTTCGTTTGTGTCGGTGGGAGGGCGTGTGTGTATGTGACTGTGTGTGTGTGTGTGTGTGTGTTGTCCAGGCCTTAAGCAGATCCTGACTGATGTGATCAAGGAGGTGAAGATATCCATCGACAAGGACATCAATGGAGCAGATCTGCTGTTCACATTGCTGACTGCTCCATGGCTCAAATCTCTGCTTAAGGTAAGAAACTGCAGTGCTGGGGTACCGTACACACACACAGACATGCTCACGGACTCACCCACAAACACATTCACACACCTCAATGCAAACCTATTTACACACACATTCACACACTCACCATCCACCCACACACCCTTAAACCCAATCCCACACACATTCACACACACACACTCACGCTGATCTCTAGTGTTCTTCCATCCTCCCAGGTGTATGAGTGCCTTCAGCAGCACCACAGGAGTCCTCCCTCCCCAGTCCTCCCCCAGGCCTCTGCTCTCTGTCACCAGGTAAGCCTTCTCTCTAACCCGCATCCTCAAGTCTGAACTGACTGGCCACAACGCCACAGTATAGCCATACCTCAGCCACCAGGCACGGGGAGCACTATAGAACACAGATGCTATCCCTGTCTGCCCCAGGTGCTGGCAGACCTGAGGTCAGGGGCGGGGCCCTCCTCTGAGGCCCAGGAACTGGACATCCTCCTCCGAGGGTCGCACCTCCAGGTGAGGCCTGGAGACAGACACACAGACAGATAACCAGACAAACAGTTAACCAGACAAACAGATAACCAGACAAACAGTTAACCAGACAAACAGATAACCAGACAAACAGTTAACCAGACAAACAGTTAACCAGACAGACAGACCACTTGATATACAGACAGACAGACAGACAGACAGATAACTAGACAGACAGTTAACCAGACAAACAGTTAACAAGACAAACAGATAACTAGACAGACAGACCACTTGATATACAGACAGACAGACAGACAGACAGATAACTAGACAGACAGATAACCAGACAAACAGTTAACCAGACAAACAGATAACTAGACAGACATACCACTTGATATACAGACAGACAGACAGACAGACAGACAGACAGACAGACAGACAGACAGACAGACAGACAGACAGACAGACAGACAGACAGACAGACAGGCTATGCTGTCCCGGTGTATTTCAGCGGTTGTGTTGTGTGCCTCAGGCGCTTCTCTCGGCTCATGACACGGTGGCCCAGAAAGACTACGAGCCCGTGCTCCCGCCCCTCCCCGACAACCTGCCTGACGACGAGGAAGCCACGAGGATCGTCTGTCTCGTCAAGAACAATCAGACGCTGGTGAGTCTGGGGTCCTGCTGCTGGTAGCCCACTCATGAAGCTTCACATCTTCACCGTAGTTCTGGAGGTCAATTAAGGTTATTAAGTTGTCGGGTCAGACTACATGTTTTTTTTCTGCCAGTAGAAACCTACCATTGTATTGCTGCAAGCATGACTCTTACAGTTGCAGATGTCGTGACAGAAGGTTTAACAAAGTACCAGATGTTACTTGTATAATCTGTCCTTTGTTTGATTGTTTGGTTGATTTTAATCTAGTGATTGAACTATTTGTCTGAGTTGATGTTTTCAAAGCATGAATGAGCAGGATAGTGTGTGTGCGTGTGACAGAGAAAGAGAGCCAGACACGAGAGATGGAGAGCGAAAGACAGAGAGAGACAGAGCGTGAGAGAGATCGTGTTATAAAGAGAGATATTTGTTTGCAGTCTCTGGGTACGGTCTATTTCTGTCGGTCAGCATCAGGACCACTGAGACTGGACAGTGGATGTGCTGCATGTGCTGGATGGGTAGGTAACTCTGGCCCTATCTCTCCCATGAAAGAGGGGCCCTGGAGGGGGCATCCGCCGTCGATGGGACACCCTGAGACAGACCTGGGAGAAGCTGGGCTGCAAGGGGGTGGAGGGGGCCCGAGGCCTGGGGGCCGGGGGCCAGGGCCCAGCTGGGGCCCACGCTAGGAGGGGTAGCTACCCATCAGCCGAGGCCCTCCAAGCCCCTCCCTCACGGCCCTCCCACCCCCCTCCTCGCTATAAACCAATGAGTAACTGTAGAATGTGCCAGAGTAATGCCCTCTGGGAAAAAGGTCTCAATCGATCCGCCCCTTCCGTTTGCAGCTCTGTTGTGATTGGTAAGACTAGATCTTTGTTAACATTTGTTTTGCATTGTTGTTTCCATATATTTCCAGTCGTTCTTGGGTTAGTAATATCTCATATTCTCCCTCCAAACTCCTCCTCCACCGCTCCTTCCCTCCTCCACCTCTCCCCTCTGGAGATGATGTGATTGAGGAGCGAGACAGTGGAGAGGAGGGAGAATCTGCCAGCACGCTACTTACCCTCCCCCAGCAAACCCCACCCCTCCGGCCTTGGTCAAAGACCCCCCCCTACCTGTCTGGCTACTGGTCTCCTATTGGGGACTACCTCCATCCTGGCACCCCTCCACACCTCCGGACGCCCACCCCACGGGTTCGCACTGCTCCCCCCAGCCCCATGCACCGCCGACCGGGTAGTGGAAGTCCCTCGCGGCCCCCCTGTGGAGCTAGCCAAGCAGGAGAGCCTGGATGAGCTGAGGACCACGGTGAAGCAGGCCGCCAGCTCCATGGAGCGCAGCACCAACGACGTCAGACTCCTGGGGCAGAAGATGGCCGCCGCCACCGAGCGCATGTCGGAGAGCGTGCTGGAGAACGCCCATTCCCTGACCCTGCTGGCTGAGGTGGTAGACAGGCTGCACGTCCTCATTGAGGCCAGCAGGGCGGCAGACTCTCCCGTCACCGAGACGAGGTGTGACAGCCCACTGGTCAACGCACGGGCCGCGGAACACGCCCACTCTCCAGGTCACCCCGAGGGCAGGCGTGGACGCTCTGAACCCCGTCCGGCCGTCCTACGGCAGCAAGGGCTGCGAGGTGTCCTCCTCCTCCCCTTCTTCTTGCTCCAGCTCCGTGACCGGCTCCGTGAACGGACCCTCCACCTCCCAGACGGCTGGTCAGCCAGCCTCCCGCCAGGGCTCCCTCAAGGCCAAGCTGAACACCAGTTCACCGCCCACCTCTCCACAGAAACAGCCCCAACTCCCGAACGGCCTATCGGATGCCCTGAACCCGGCGCAGACGCGCAGCCCGTCCAATCAGAGGAGGAAGAGAAGAAGAAGAGGAAGAAGTGAGTCCAGCGTGCACGTCTCTGTCGGAGACTCTGTTGATGTGCTTCGCCGACCAGACTTCTCCAGACTCCCAGAAACGGGCGGCAAACAGGCATTTATATCTCTTCTCTTCTCCTCCTCACATCTCTCCTCATCTTCACCGCGCCATCTATATGTTTCCATGGAGATGTGTGTGCTGAGGAGGAAAACCATTGGACTGTTCCATTCACCTCTGCATCCGGTTCATCTGTGTCTGTCTGTTCCAGACCATCCCCCTATATGGCCTTTAGCTGGGACATGATTCCTTTGTTGTTCGTAATGGTTCCATCGGTGGGTCCCTTTCGCCAGTCCTGCCACGGGTTACACAGGATGCTGTTGTAACTAGACCCTGTCTGTTCTCTCTGTCAGGGGGCCACGATCAAGAGGAACGAAAGCACAGGAGAGATCTCCGTGGCTCGCGTCATCCACGGGGGGCTGGCCGACCGCAGCGGTGAGGCGACGCCCTCTTTTCCTCGCTCTCCTCGTCTCTCTTTCCTGTTTCGACTTCTCTCCTTTACACCTCTCTCTCTTTCTTGTTTATTCTCTCTCTTGATCTCTTTCCTTTTTTTCTGAGACACGAAAGATGGATAGGCCTCCTCTCTCTCTCCTTCAGCCAGTCTCTCCATCCCGTCATGTAATCTCTCCCCTCCCTGCAGGATGGTTTAATGCATGTGTTCTGTGTTGTCTGTTGGCTGGCTGCAGGTTTGCTGCACGCAGGGGACAGGATTATAGAGGTGAACGGCTACTCTGTAGACGGCCTGGACCCAGAGCATGTTATACATATACTGGTAGGTCAAGCATTGTGTGTGTATTTCCTCCCTTGTCATTTGTCATCAACGATACTTTGCCTCCATTCAGAAGAGGGTGAATTGTGTGTGTGTGTGTGTTTTGGTTTTCCAGGCGCAGTCCCAAGGTACCATCATGTTCAAGGTTGTTCCCATCACAGAGAGAGCTGTTCACAACCAGACCATGGTGAGTGACGCATGCTGTTGGTCACTATAAGTCCCTCTCATGTAAGCTTGTTTACCTTTTGACGCATAACAAAAACACACATGACTTAATTTGGAGATAGTTGACAGTTGAACGAAGATACCAATAGATGTCTCACCTTCAGCAACCTGAGCCAGGCCTACCCTTAAATGAAATTCAAAATCCAAATGTTATATACATTTAATATGTTCTATAAACAATGTATTTTGAGTGCTTTTCAGTTATCACGGTTCACACCATCACCAAGCCCAACCCTCAGAGAGAGGGGAGGACTCTCACCTTACTCCTGTGTGTGTGTTGTGCCTCCAGCTGTACATGCGGGCCATGGCGGACTACAATCCCCAGCAGGACCCAGCGATCCCCTGTGCCGACGCTGGCATGAGCTTCAGGAGAGGAGATCTGCTGGAGATCGTGGATCAGACAGACGCCCTCTGGTGGCAGGCGAAGAAACTTCCCAGCACCTCTGCTTGCGCTGGTCTCGTCCCCTCCTCCAAGCTGCTGCGGAGGTCAGAGGTCATGCTGGGACGGTTCCCGTGGTCGCTTTGTGTTTGTGCTGTTTAGTACTGATCACTGGCCCGTGATAATATTAACCCCCCTCAATCTCTGGTCTTGTTTGCAGGAAACAGAAGGAGTTCTGGTGGTCTCAACCTTTCCAACCTAACACCTGCATGAAAACATGTAAGTAGGGGCTAGGCTAACTATCTGATTTAGCCAACTTGACATACCTGAATTTTTCATTTTTTTTACATTTATATCAAGAATAGGGGTTTTAAGACTAGTTTTATGGATTGAATATCTGTTTATAACTGTTAGAAGTTGACTCGGTGTGTAGTGGTATCTTAACAGCTTCTGGTTGTATCTTGTCTGTTCACCTGCTTACCTGAAGTGAGCACTGTGGAAGAGGGTAAGATGACTTCCTGTGTCATGTCTGGGCTTCCTGTCTGACTAAGGTCACCGTGTCTAACCTCTCTGTGATCTGTCCTCCATGCCTGCCCCACCAGAAGAAGACCTCCTGGCTAATGATGTGAGGGGTGTTGAAGCAGGTAAGGGCTTCTCTTTCCTCCTCTCACCCTCTTGGTAGTATGTCATTTCTATACTTTTGTTTCTATACTTTTATTCATATACTTTCATTTAATTGAATTTCTATACGCTTCTTAACTGTTGTTTTTCTTCCGTCTATCTTCCTCAAAACAGACGAGGAGGCGTTTGATTCTGGTAGGTGAGTCTTTGTTGAATCGTTTCTCTGTGCTGTGTCCTAGTTTTGAGAACGTGTTGCGCTGTGGCTGTTCTGCAGTTTCTTTCCATAACTTTTCTGTTGACTGAAACACTTTCTCTTTCTTCCTGTTCATGCACTCCAATGGTGTTTTGTAGAGGAACTAAAAGAAGGTGAGCATGGCATTTAGGAAATGAAGAAAGAATTCACAACTTCGAGTGTTGTTTCTGAGGGGTTAGGGTCAGAATTGGTGTAAGGGTTAGAATGACATTACGGGTGAAGTTTAGGGTTTGGATTCGAGGTTTGGGATTTACAATGGGAGTAAATTGTCTGACCTCACTAGCATAGTAACACAATAAGTGTGTGTGGTCATTTGTCATCTCACTGTCCTGTTTATTTCTCCTCCATTCAGACGAGGGTGATTTCAGCAGCACTGATGGAGTCTATCTGGGTACTCTCCATCCCTCTCATCCCTCTCTCATCCCTCTCTCATCCATCTCTCATCCATCCAACTTCTAGAACAACAACCATGTTTATCTCCGTCCATCTCCCATCTTTATCTTTCATGATTTATAAATGATACATAATATAATGTATAATATAATATATGTTATATAAATGTGTTTCCTGCAGCTGGGTTCAGACGCAGCCTGCGTCTCTGTCGGCGGCGGTCGCACAGCGCCAACCAGTCGGGCCACGCACGCTGCGCCACCGCACTGGCCAACCCGTACGAGGAGGTGGTGAGGTACCAGCGTCAGCCTCAGGACCAGCACCGCGTCATCGCCCTCCTGGGTGAGGCCTCAGGGTCAGGCTCAGGGTCAGACAGGAGGGACACGCCCCTAGCTATGTCAACAGACTGTTGAATCGTCCCCACTGTAAATGAGCAGCATAGCAGGGGTAGTGTTAGCATTTAGGGGAATACAAATGATGTTGGTCCCTCTGAAGTTAACCGTGTTGAATCTGTCACTTCAGTCATAAAGTACATGTTGTGTTTATGTGAGAGAAGAATATTGTTGTTTCCTCTCTGTAAGGTCCCTCTGGCGTGGGAGTGAATGAACTTCGGAGAAGATTGATTGAAATCGACCCAGATTTCTTCCAGGGACCCGTACCTCGTATGTACCTGGCCTGAATAGTTAGTGTAGGCTTTGTTTCCACAAAATGACACAGCTTTTTGTGTACTATACATAAAGATGATGTGATTGACGTTCATTTAAAATCTACTGATTCGTTTTCTTTTAAACCCCAACAGATACTACACGGGCACCCAAGAGCTATGAAAAGTCTGGCCGGGAGTATCACTTCATCAGCAGAGAGCTGTTTGAGAACATGATGTTTAACCAAAGGTAGCTTTTTCCCCTCTTGCTTACATCAAAATAAGTGTTGTTCCATCTAATAATACTTAGGTGACAGACAGTGGCATCTCCAGCTCGTCTAACTCTCACTTCTGATCCATGTTCTTCTGCTGTAGTTACTGTGAGCTTCCTATGTACGTCGCTTCAGGTAAAAGCTTCTTCTAAAACTATTCAAACGTAAATGTAACACAAAGCATTGTGGGTGACGACAGGTTCTTGGAATACGGGGAGTACAAGGGCCATCTCTACGGCACCAGTCTGGACGCTGTGAAGGACGTTCTGAGCAGAGGGAAAACGTGTGTCATTGACATCGAGCCTAAAGTGAGTCCTGCTGGGTTTCAACTGTATTTTACTTCACAGCTGCCCACAGATCAGCACCTTTAACCAACCTAAAACCCTCAAGGTTGGCGGTTCGATCCCTAACTCCCTTGCTCCTGATGGGCAGGCCAGCACCTTGCATGGCGGCTCTGCCACCATCTCTGTGTGTGTGTGAAGTGGTGAATAAGAGGCAAAAAGGCTTGGAGGACCATCGGGGTAGAAGTGCTATATTAATACAGTCCATTAAAACTCACTGTGTGTTCACCTCCCCTTTCAGGCCATCCCATACGTGAGGACCCACGAGCTGCGGGCCTACATCATCTTTGTGAAGCCTCCCTGTGCACAACGTATGAGGGAGACCAGACAGAACGCCCAGATCACCCCCGACTACTACGTCAACAGACCTTTCAAAGTAAGGACCACAACCGCAGGATTTTCAGTTCGATTTGGAATGTCCTGTGTCCTCCTTACTGTTGAGAGAGATTAAAACAGGTCTGGGGAATGATACCAGTGGTTGTCAGAAGGTTAGTTGGTCCAGTCAGAAGTGTCTTTTTTTGTTCACCTTGCCTGCTTACTGAGATGTGGTTACTTTGTGTTGTGGCTGGTAAATCCAGAACATTCCTTGACTTTGACCACCAAAACACTGTTGGAACACTTGTTCCACACACTTGCACTGTGTGTACTTTGCTTTGGGATCAAGGGGTCTACAAAATGAATAAAATGTAAACGTGTATGATGATCTTCTTTCAGGAAGAGGACATCCAGGAGATTGAGGATGCCACCAGGAAGATGGAGATGCACTTCTGCCAGTTCTTCAACCACGTGATCGTGAACGACGAGCTGCAGGATTCGTGCTCGCAGCTTCTGACGGCCGTGAGGAGGGCGCAGGACGAACCCCAGTGGCTGCCCGTCAGCTGGATACGCCCCACCGACCAATCCTGAGAGACCTGAGGAGACCAGGGTCGAGGAGAGGGGATGTGAAAATAGAAACAGCAGGGGGCAGGGAAGATGGAGAGGATGAGAGGAGAAGGTGGAGAGGAGGATGAGAGGGGGAGACGGAAGTGACCGGAAGAAGACATGCTACCATGGGACGAAAGGACAAGGAAATCAATTCTTGAACAAGGCGGATTAGGGAGTGTGTGCATGTTGTGGATTAACTCTGTTTTATTTTTGTTTTGATCTAGCGTATGACTTGGATTGTGAGTGGAAGAGAGTTGACACGGATAATGTCCAGAAGTGATTTAGTGCTGATTCATGGCTGTTGACAACTAAATCCCCAGAGTTAAGACAGGTTTGGACCCAGCCCACGACAGAATGTTTTCCTTGCTGATAGTCTGGGTCATCTTGTCCTGTCCTACAGTGACCCAGTTCACCCCCTCTCAATCACTGTGTTTACATGTAGAGCAAAATAGTGTTTGGGCTTTGTTGTTTGTATTTTTCATATAGCCTATGGATTGTCATTTCATGCCAAAGAATTTAACAGCGTGATGTGCTTTTGAGTATAAATTGAAGATGACTAGTTTTTTGAGTGGTGAGCCACAGTTTGTCTCACGCATTTATAGAGATTAGATTGTTACAGTCTGCGTGTCTTACTACTGACAAATATCCAATGTTATTTGGTTTTATCACAAGAATGCTGTACCTGATATTTCTTAGTTTTTTTATGAGTTTGAGCCTGTATGCAAGTTTATAGAGCAGATAGACCTACTGAAACTATTACACATATCGAATCGTTTTTGAAAAAATATATATAATGACATGGTATTCAACATGTAACAAATAAAACTGCTTTTTAAATAACAACTATAGGGACATTTTTGTCGCAAAACTATTTGCAAATGCGTCACCAAGATCCACAAATACGACAATCCACAAATTATGGAAATGTTGTCCTGCCATAATTCAAATTATAGAGGAAGTTCTCAAATGATAAGGAAATGCTCAACTGGTAAATGCAATGTTCAATTGGTAAACCTAAATTACATTTTACAATCATAAATGCAATTATAAATATCATGTTTGCAATTTTTTATTATTATTTGGGTGTGCATTTATTGATCCGAATACGCAGTATTTCTTGTTATTAATTTGAAAAAGAAAAATCACTGTGATCGATATTTTAATGGGGCCGTTTAGGAATTCAGACTGTCCTAACACAAACACATGAAACACATACCGACATTGAAATAATAAATGTTGTCATCTTTGTTATGAAATTTGCTTTCCTCCAAGTTGAGGGCGCGACCTACTCACCGCGTCTTCGCCATTAGCCAATCACTTTCATCCACCCCCACGATCACGTGCATTATGAGTGCGCTTATGTAGCCCTACTGTAAATGTTATGAAACAGACGGTTTGGAGAGGAATAAACATTGTTTTGCCTGTCTAAGCTGCCGACAGAAACATATCTGGCTGACGAAACATTTACAAGAACAAAGAACAGTCATGGTCTGACTCCTGATAAAAGGTTAGTCCACCGCAACTTAGAAATATAATAAAGTTTTCAACGACTGGTTTTGATTGCACTACTAGACTACAGTAGGAAAATGACACCTATGGGCACATGATTCCAAGAGAATAATGTTATGTCACGGTATGTCAAGGAAGCAACACAAATATCGTATTATACGAAGCCGATGTTTGCGAACGAATCGCAAAACGGATTTGTTTTTCCTGTATGAGCTGATGATGTTGGAACTGTCACAATGCGCGGCCACGAGAAAATGAACGAATCACTCTGACTAGGCAACTCGTTATTCCAGAGTCATATTAAAGATTCAAAAATAGATTCAACTAGACTGACCATCTGATTTCTCTCTCCCCGTCTCTGGTTCCCCTTTCTGTCCTGTGTCTCAGCCAGCATCTATGTAGTGAGGAAGATCCGGGCATCCCTCGCCGAGGGAGAGCAGTTGGAGGAGCCCATCTTCACACCATGTAGCGCTGCTGGAGGTATAAGTTGAACACGATTTTACTTTCTAAAAAAGAATACCCCCACCTCTTTTAGAGACGTTTTATGCTTGATGCTCATTAACACATCTATCTGGGGATCTACTTTAAAATATCTGTGATTAATAATGAGAAAGTTGAGTTGAAAAATGTTTGCCAGTCTTACACATAACCATTTCGCTAAGCATCTTATAGGCTACTCAACACTATACTAGCACAAAATTATCTAATTAGACTAGATACCATTTGACCTTCTGTGGCTTATTGCTTAAGTTATAAGGACATATTGTAGTTTTTGTTGGTATGCACTCACACGTTTGATTATTGGCAATTACATTTGATAGATGTGACTTGGCCCTGTATCAAGTCTGATCTCCTGTTGGTTTGTTTATCTTGTCCAACTCTATGAATAGAAACCACCATGCCAATCTTGTTTTAGTAATCTAGTAAATCCAGTTAAAATGTGGTCTTAACTAAAGCTCCCATTGTAACCTACTGGCCTTTAAATAACCTGACTATCCAACTGGGGAGAGACTGTGGAAGATATGATGTTTCTGATATTGTTTGTGATAGATAAGGGATATAGGATTTCCCAATATAATAACAACAACTCTAATATGTGTGTGTATAGTACTCTCTCTGACGGTCACCCTTTACCACCTGTGCGCCCTGCAGAGAAGAAAAGACTGAATGTGTCCGACGCGGACCCACCGCCGGCCATGTTGACCCCCGACGACGTGGTGGTGGGGAGGTCGTCTCCGGAGACAGCCCTGCAGAAGTGTAACTCCTGAGGTTAAAGGTCACACTGGATAACTTGGCTTGGACATGTTTCTTCTAAGTACAAATACACACACGTACGCAGAGAAAGACAACATATCCAAACTGGTTTTCCTTTTAACCAATCTGTGAAAAAAGTGTCACCAGTTATGCTTGTATCATTACATTAACACACTGAATGTATAAATATGGCTTTACGTCATGTGAAAGTGGCAGTTATGAAGAACATCTGTTCGTATGGATTGTGTAAATTGGATATTGTGTCATTCCTGTCTTTCCCCTGTCCCAGTCCCTGTCCAGTGTGACCTTGGCTATGAACAATAAATGATTTATTCTTGCTATAGTGTGTGATGGTCTGTTCACAAACCCCTCAATCCAGGGGCTGAACAGACCGGATGTTTGCTGCAGCTAAATGTTAAATCAATCAATTACAATTAAAAACATAAATATCCTTGGTCTCCCTGGTTTTTTGTTTGTGTAGGGTGCATGCAGTTATATTAATAAAGTTTAACATGGAGGATACATATTTAAAGGGGTCACTGACTGCAAAACCGTTTTTACCTTGTCATAGTTGAATAACGACAGTTCGGTGGGTAAAATGAACATACAGTGAACCTCAAAGTCCATTGACACTTATTTCCCATGCAAATCTCAAAAAGAAAAAATCTAGCTGTAGAACGGTAGCTTTTGGAAAAATCCACCCTCGGGAAGTCGGGAGGGTATCGCGCATTCAATTGGCTCTGGTCTGTGTCTTTGTCACGCCCCAAAATGTACATGCAGACCAGCCCACTCACTGGTGTTCTTGCCCAGTCCGAGGTAGCGACGCTACGTTTCTAAACACATCAACATACCTTACTTAGCAAATGACTAGCTAGACTAGCTGTAGTCGGCATTAGAAGGGAAGCTTCCAAAAAAATTGCCAGAAAACGAAAGCAGTCTAGCCTTTTGCTGACGCCTGTCTAGATTATCTATTCGAAATAACTGGAGAAAGGCTGTGCTAGATACAGGATACGTTAGCATTGCTAATAACTGTTATTGACAAAATCATACTACAGTTTGCGGTTCTGATGAACATAACTAAAGTCGGAACGCACCTCTTTTCAGCAACAGCTTCATAGCAAATCCTGCTTTACATATTCCCAGGTTTTTAAAACCGTCCTTGGTGAAATGGTTCGCGCAACTGCACAGAGATCTTCTATGCTACGGTATAAACAAACATCAGCCATACCCGTCTAGTCAATGTTAACTAGACTCAAGCTCATCTGTTTTTCATCGGTGATTTGCAAGGAATGTAAGAACAGCTAGATAGCGAAAACACCTATACGGTAGGCATGTAAACCAGTTTAGCTTGCTAACGCAAGAGCATGAATGTGTTATGATTTAGCCTAGTTTATTGGCAATTGGATTTACGTTATTTCATGTTCCTGACTATGTTTCATTCAAATAAATAACCCGTGTTGTTATGTAAATCTACAATTCAGATGCATGTTTGTCCAGATCTATTTTTCAGTAAGATAGCTAGAGCTAACTGAAGCTGTGTTGAATCACGATAGTTTGTATGCTAAACTGTAGTGCTAACGTTACCCACCTAAGGCGATTCTGTTTGCTTCGACAACAGACGTGGAAACTACCGTAATCATTTCAAATTATATCTAGTCAATCTGTTGAAAACAGTGTTGTGTAGACACAATAGATTTATTTGTACGTTTTTATTTCAAGTCGCCACCTTCTTGTTTCAGTGAGTGCTGTTGGCCGTCTTTGCTCCGCAGCTTCGCTCGTTGTAAACCAACCAATCAGCGCACAGCTCATCTAAATACCAATGATATAAGGGAAAAAGCTAGCGTTTTTTCCCGGGAAAAAAATGCTGGATGTAAAAGAGGGCATAGAAAAGCACCCGGGCCATTTTCAGCCAAAACAATGTTACATACCCTATTCGGAGACCTTAAGGAACAGTGTTAAATACTCAAAAAACCCAGTCAATGACCCCTTTAAAGTCTCTGCTGAACAGTACATGATCGCTCTCTCTGAGGCTTTAATCCTCCACATCTCCTATCCAGCAAAAGGTATGGTGGTGTCTAACTCATGGATACCGGTGTTTGTAGTTATGCTGGATAACCCCCAGTAGCGTGTAGGTCTGTTGCGTAACATTAGGTTAGCTACATTGTAATTGAACAAAGAAGACAGGGAGGATATGTCCAGGAAGTTGATGCACTGTCAGGGTGCGTTTCAAGTAGGAGTTGATTTCCTGTTCGCGCGTTCACCAAATTCACAAGTAGCCTAGTCTTGATTAAGATTAAAGAACGCCAAACATCACCGAAATTACAGAATGTAGTGGTAGGACTATAGTGACCTGAATGCGAGCACTACATTTTTGCCTGGCTGTCATTTTTTCGAGTTCCGGTAAGTTTTGAACTCAAAATGAAAATGATTGAAACAACATTTTTATGTAGGCTATTGTAAACAATGCTCATCGGGACTATTTAGAAAATGAAATGTTTCTCAGATTTAATAATTCATTCCTTTCGGTTTATTCGACAATGTGCATTTTATGTTAGGCTCACTCAAGTGTATTTTAACGCGAACCAGCTATTTCATGCTTACTTTCATTATGAATCACTGAATTACATATTAGGCTGTACTCGAGTGGTATTTGTGAACCTCAAGCAGAACACAACACACCGCGGCTGATAAGCGAGGGATACATGTGTGTGTCGTTGACTCCATTATGTCATGGATATATAGACCATATACGCCTAATATAGACAAACTATTTAAATATTCACGCACAGTATGCATCTTATTTTCTACCCGCAAGTTTTTGCTGCTTTGCCAAGCCCTCAGAATGTGAAAATGGATGCCATCAACACTCGATACATTCTCCTGTGGGATTGGAATCAGCATGACAACAAAGTCAATTTCACAGCAGAATTTACCTTGTGAGTTAAGACCGTTTTATAAAGGTGGTTCCACTCAATAATAAATACCTTTCTTGGAAATCATTTTCCATTTTAATATCAAATTGAAAATCATAGATTACAATTATCATCCACTTGGTTGTGAATAAAGTATAAAAACTTGTCCTGACCTTGTCCCTATGTTTTAGCTCTAACGACGAAAGCGGCTACACCAGGATATGTACTGGGATGACGCAAAAATGGTGCAACTTCTCCGCCAACCTGGACTACTTTGCGAGTTATGAACTGAGAGTCCGTGCTGAGGGTCATGCGGGACTAAAGTCAAGCTGGTCCATCAGGAAGGAATTCTGTCCTGAAGAAGACGGTGAGAGGAGCTTGCACATATGCAATAAATACATACTGTATGTGGACAGACCTGTGGAGCTCAAGTCTGAGCACTGTGTTTGCAATTATAGTTTGGTGTCCATGTGTTTCTGCATTTGAGCAAGTGGTGCTTCTCTTCAGTACATACTGTGTAGAAACAAATAGCTTACAGTGTGATGCACAGAGGTATGAAATGACAGCAAGTTCAGAGGTCCACAGTGATTACTTGCAGTCAGGGATGGATTAACCAACGGGCCTACCGGGCCAGGCCCAGGGGCCCATGAGCTCAGGGGGCCCCTAAGCCAGAGCCTCCGCACGTGACTTCGCTGTTATTAACATTGTATTGATATGATGATATGACACGATGCGCCGTAGCCGGTATATGCTAGGCTTAAGTCATTCATGGCAATAACAGGGCCCCAAAAGTCCTACTGAAAAACTAAAGAATAGCCTAAACATTCACTTTGAAGATGTAAAGAAACCATCATGATACCTTTCAAGTGATTGTTTATCCCCTCAGTTTATCTATAGGACTTTAGAGGGGCTGAGTACTCCATGCAATATGGGCCCTTTAACTCTGTAGGGAGAAATCCAAAAAGCAAGTGCAAAACAATAGCATTAGAGCTCTGTCTAAGCACCCCCACCCCCAACACACACACATCCAGGCCCAGGGGCCCGTGGTTTCTTAATCCGTCCATGCTTGCAGTCACTCACACAAGTGCTAGTGTGTAAATGCATTTTCTGTGTCACAGCAACCCTGGGTCCACCAACCCACGTGAGAGTGGAGCCAGGCGACGCCATGGTAACGATCAGCTTCAGGGAGCCAATGACGGAGCAGGGAGCTCCCATGAGCTCCATTCTAAAGAACATGGCATTCAAACTGCAGTACTGGGACACACAGACCCCGAGCCAGGTAACACACATACACAGACAGACATATGTTATGTGTTTATCTGAGGTTTATTTTAATGCTAGAAACAGGAAGGAAAACTCAGATATGCACTCACCTGTCATTGTCAGTGCCTTTGTCGCTGCCTTACTAGTGTGACCTAGAAAAAAAGGACAGGAAATACGAATGATAACCTTTAGATGCAAATACAATACCAGTTTCCTGAAACAGCTATTTCTATTCCACTCTCATTTCTTTGTGAAGGAAAAGTCAGTTCTAAGGTCTGCAAGACCAGTAAAAGTGTTCAGTACAATTCAGTATACACAGAAATACACACACACACACTTGACTACAGACGTTATTCCAAAACCCTCAAATGTTCTGACTCACGGATTCCCCTTGCCAACTCACAGAAAGTAACCAAGGTGATTCAGGCGACCCAGCACACCCTGATTCTGCAGGCACGGACACAGTTCTGCCTACAGGTCAGCGCCATCAGCGAAGAATATGAAAAAGTCAGCCCTTACACACAAATACAATGTGTGACCACTACGGGTGAGCAGGTGTTGTTGTGTGTGTGTGTGTGTGTGTGTGTGGCAGGGTGGAACGGGCATTCTCGTCCTTGTCTCAATCTTTTCACACGTTTTTCACTTGACAATACTTTTGCTGCTTCTCTGAAAGATGTCCATGTAAAGTGTCCTGCTGTTGAATGTGAGATCTGCTGTGTCTCTCGCAGGAGCCCTCTCAGTGTGGCTCATCTTGCTAGCTGTGGTTGGCCCAGCTCTGTTGATAGGACTCGTCTACATATCCTGCAGACATAAAAGAAGGGTTCCATCTCATTCTATAAAACCCAGCAGCATATTGGTAAGTGTGCACAGCCTCAGATCATTTGTCCAATTTATTTAGGACTATGTAATAGAGGAATTTCATGAGAAAAAAAACGTATTTGTCCCAAACATAATGGAGGGCCCGGTAATACCCATCTAGACTATATATATATATATTGGGAGGAACATTTTGACCAGATTTGAATATTGGGAGTGTCCCCCAATATTATGATTACGGCCTTGATTGGCAGTATTTAATTCCTTTTAATCAAAATGTTAACATTGAGTTTGCTCCATTTTTTAATTGAATAAAGCCTAAATGAGTTTCTTGATTTCAATTACAGTTTGAAAATGTTTCAAAGTGTTGGGGACCCTCATTAACCAATCAATGGATCCAATATAGAAACATGCTGGTCCACATCCTTGCAGTCCAGTGTTACATCATATATTGTTTTAGTTTTTAGATAGCATGCTGGCCGGTGTCCAACAACCGTGTCCAGTCCCATAGCCCAAAACAACAATAACAGTTAAATGCAGAACACCAAGCAAAAAGTGGTGAAAAGCCAAAAATGGAAATCTAGATTTAATATGAAGTTTGACAGCACATCAAGTACATCTGAGGTGATAACAATGTAAATAGATTCATTTTATAAGACAGAACACCCAGAAAGGAGTGTAGCTGTGTAAGTCCCTAGTCTCCTGCATGCCTGTGGGGCCTGTGGAATGGCATCAATGCAGCATGCGCTTCAGGGGGGCTGGTACCCAGGTGTTCCCTGGGAGGGGAGATGCGTCTCACAGGACTTAGAAACCCAGACTCCTGTCACGAAGGAACATATCAACATGAGAATGAAACCATGGAGATATATTGGCAGTATACAGTATGTGTGTGGTTTTGTGTGTGTGGTTTTGTGTGTGTACAGTGTGTGTGTGAGCGCTCCCACCTCTCGGGGGAGGGGCACAGGTGGTCGGGGGGGCTGTGGCGGTAGGGGCGTTCAGGGGACCAGGACACCCGTGGGCTGGTTGAGCGACGGGGGTGAGGGGAGGCACGCAGGCAGGAGGACGAGGACGAAAGACCCTGACGCCGCAACTCCAACACCGCTCGCTCCCTGAGAGAGAGAGACAGAGAGAGACACACAGAGAGAGAGCGAGAGCGAGCGAGAGAGAGACAGAGAGACAGAGAGAGAGAGAGAGAGGCAGACATGTTTCTGTACAGTTTCAGGCAGCCAGGTAGACTAGAAAGAGGGCGGACAGAAAGACAGACAGGCTGACCTCTCGAAGCGTTCTGTGGAGAGCTGTCTCTTGGTCATCTCCAGGTCAGCCTCCAGCTGTGCTGAGCGGGTCTTCAGCTGGGCCACCTCCCTGCTCTGACAGCTCCTGGGGGGGACAGAGGGGACAGAGGAAGACTCTTCATCTCCATCACATGGATTAGGTTAGTAAACATGGCAGCAGCTCTCCACTGCTTCTAAACTAGAACAGAAACAAAATAAACAGAACTAAATGAAACGTGACAGCGGTAGACTTGGACGAGCGTGCGTGTGTGTGTACTCACGCCCTGCTGTCGGCCACGGTGAGTTTGTCTCGCAGCAGGTGGACCTGGCTGTGTTTCTCCTGGGAGCCGAGCTGTCTGTGGAGCTCCTTCTCCCTGGACGACACCAGCATGGCCTCCAGGCTCTTCACGCTGAGCCGCTCGCTGGCCAGCTGCTTACGGAGGGTCTCCACCTCCGAGCTGCAGGCCTCGAGCTCCCGCTGCACCTGAGAACACACGCCCCCCGGTCACACCTGCACGCACACACACACCACACCCACAGTCCTCTGCGTCCCCCCAGCCAGACTCACAGCCTCCTTGCTGGCGTCCAGTTTGACGCAGAGCTCGCGGATCTTCTCCAGGTCCGAGTAGGAGGAGGAGTGCTGGTCCTGGACCTGCCTCAGCTCCTCCTCTTTCTGCTGCAGACTCCTGCTCAGCTGGGCCAGCTGGCTGCTGCAGCTCCGCTCAGACAGCAAGGCCTGCACACACAGACACACACACACACACACACACATACGCAGGTGAGGATGCGTCACCGTAGCGCAAGGCCCAGTGTCCCAGCTCCCAGATCTTCTAAGCGAGCCAGCCTCCCAGCCAGCCTGTGGTACAGACCTCCTGCAGGCTGGTCTCCAGGCCCTCCAGCCGGTCCTTCAGCCTGAGTCTGTCCCTGTCGGAGGTCAGGAGGTCGGCCCTCAGCTGGCTCAGGCTGCCCTCGGCCTGGCGCGCCTGCTCCTCCCAGCTCTCCGCCTGGGCCGACACGCGGCGACGGGCCTCCTGCTGCTCCCTGCACTCGCTCTCCTGGGGAGGGGGGGTGGGTCACACACACACGCACACACACACACACACATACAAAGACGCACACACACACAAACACACAAAAAAGGCAGGCAGACGTATACACACGCATGGACAGACAGACAGACGTAAACATACATATACCACACACAAACACAAAGAAAGACGTCACTACCAACAGGTCTGGCTATCAGTCCCTACCCAACTCCAGTCCGACAAGGAGGAATGCTTCAGGTAAGCGAAAGGAAAAAGTTTGCGAGAGGAAAATGAATTTGACATTCAGACAAGATGGGTTTTCTAACAGACTCTTCAAGGGATAACGAACGTTCCACTGAGAGATTTAGCCGTAAATAGATAAATGATCCCAGATCATGATAACTCTGTACCTTGACAGAGAGCAGGTTCTCGATGCGGGAGATGTCAGACATGTAATCCTGCACCTTCCTGTGAAGGTTCTGCACTTCCTGGGAGGAGTCCTCTGCTCTGATCTGCAGAGCCTGAGGAGACACATCACACACACCAGGTCTGGATCAACCAATCAGCTCTCAGTTTGTTTCACCTCAACCAATGACATGTCAGCAACGTGGCAGGTTCCTGTGCTGGGGTGGGTGTGCTGGGTTCCTGACCTGGCCGTCCAGTCTGGCCCTCTCCAGGTCCTCTCGGAGCAGCGCGTTCTCCCGCAGGGTGGCCTCCTTCACCTTGGCGACCGCCTCAAGCTCCTCCCCTGCGTCTCCCAGCCTCTGCCTCAGCCCCTCCGCCTCACGCTCACGCCCAATCAGTGTGTCCCTCAGACACCTGGAGGAGGGTCAGGGAGAGGTCAGGGGTCAGAGAGGTGAGCGATGTTACCGTAGGTGCTGCCCACACACACACTCACAGGTATGTACAGCAGCACGAGCAGAGAGTACTCACTGTGTCGTGCCGTCTAACTCCTCAACGTTCTGCCTCAGACTCCCAATCACCACGTCCTGAAAACCACACGTTAGATTAGTGGGTGTGCCAGTGTGTGCGTGTGACTGTGTGTGAGTGCGTGCGAGGGGCTGACCTTATTTTCAAGCTGGTTTTGGGCCTCGACGAGGAGGTCATTTTTCTTCTCCAGACGCTCGTGCAGGGAGTCTCTGCGTAGGTCCAGGTCTGCTATGGTGGACTGGAGACCCCCCACCTCCTCTCTCAGACAGCACATCTGCCTCAGCAGGGAATCTAACACACACACGCACACACATAGTCCAACTGGATTCACAAACGTACACAGTACTTCTCACCGAGGCCAGAATGTCGGAGCCCTCCTCACCATTCTTCTCCTCCAGCTGCATGTTCCTCTCCTGCACTTTCTGCAGCTCTCCAATCCTGGAGGTCAGCCTGCGCTGGCTGTCACTCAGGGCTGTCTCCGTCTGGGTGCTGGACAGTCTAGAAGCACAGCACACACACATTTGAGCCAGCTATAGGCTACAGCAGTGGGAGATAGACAGGGGGTCCTAGGTCAGGCCAGAGGGCTGTGTGTGGGTGTGTGAGTGTGCTCCATGGCTGACCTCAGCATCCCACTCTCGTTCCTGGCCCTGCCCAGCTCCTCCTGGGAAGCGGCCAGCTTCACGTCCAGGCAGTGCAGCTCCTCCTCCAGCCTCATCACCGTGTCCCGCATCAGGGACAGCTTGTTCAACTGGTCGCCCCGCTCCTGCTCCAGCTGCCACACACACACACGCACACACACACACACGCACACACACACACACGTAGTGTAGACAAAGTATAGACTGATGTGACCTAACAGGCAGAGTCTGTACACAACTGTCCTGGGCAGAAGAGGACAGAACCGGAGTGTGTGTGCTCAGTGTGTGTGCTCAGTGTGTGTGCTCAGTCCTCACAGTGAGGATGGTCTTCTGCAGGTCCTCCACCCTCTGCTCCAGGTGGGCGCGCTCGTTTATGGCTGTCTCCTGGGAGATCTGAGACAGTAACACACACACACACACACAAACACACGATTACTTTGCATAACATGACAACGCTCACCAATGAAGTCTGGGCTGAGGCTGGTGAATGGCGTAGCTGGTGAGGATGATGATGATGATGATGGTGACCTTGAGACGTTCCCTCAGGCTGTCTCTCTCCGTGCTCATGCGATGAAGGTCGCTCACGGCCTCGTCTCGCTCCGCCTCCACGCGTTTGAGGATGCTCTGGGCCGTCACGCAGCCCTTGCCGCCGCGCGTCGATTTGGACTTGATCACCTCGCGCCTCAGCCCCGCGATCTCCTCCTGGGCCTAGAGACGGAGGACGCAGGCAGGTGTGTGTGAGTGTGTGTGTGTGTGCAGGTGTGTGTGTGTGTGGAGGAGGGTGTTTATCCAAAAACAAATACCAGGCCAGACTACTGAATGTAACTATGATTCCACGTCTGAGGCAGAAACATTTATCTCATAGGGTTGATTATTCGGATCAATATATTATGCTTGTATACATAAGTTACAAGCATACATAAGTTAGTTTAGGGTGAAATGTCCCTTTAATGGACACAGGTGTCTGACCTTCTGGTAGTGCATGCTGGTCTTATCTCGGTCGGCACTCAGCACCTTGACGTTGGCCTGGACCTCTGACAGGTGGCGCTCGTACTTATCCAGCATGCTCTGCATGTCGTCTCTCTCTCTCAGCACCCTCATCAGCTCACAGTCGTAGCTGCCCGACTGGCCACGCATGAAGGACGGTTCAGGGGTCAGGGGTCAGAGATGGGGTCATAACACTGCCCAGACTCCAGGTCACACTGACTGAATCTGAATGTGAGCTTGAATGGCTTTCAATGAATCTAAATGGGTTTGAATGCGCCTTCAAATACAGCTGAATACGTTAGAGACTTTCAAATTGAGAGTGTGTTTGAATGTGGGTTCAAAAGAGGCTGAAATGTGCTTTGTGTTCAGGTGAGTGTTGATGTGTGGATGGATGGGGCAGTAATCGTGCCCTGTGTACCTTGACAGGGCTGTGTCGCGTGGGGCTGCGGCTGGAGGGGGGGCCCCTGGAGGGGGGGGCCCCTGGAGGGGCTGCAGCAGCGCCTCTCCCTCAGCATCCTCCTCGGAGCGCGGGTCTCCTGTGTGTGGTTCTCCTCTTCCTCGCTCCACCGAACGCCGTCCGAGTCCCTGCCACGAGTCTGTCTGAGGCCCTCCTCTATGCCCAGGTCCTGCTCTTTCTCTGCAGACACAGCACCATCATGTTTCACATGCATCTGTCTGAATGGAGACAGAGGTACTGTATGATAGTCTAGCAAGTTATATTTTAAGTTGGGTTTCTCATATCACATACTGATATTACCTGATGGTACCATCTCCTATGACCCACAAAACAATTTCAAGTATCTAATGTGATCCTTTCCCCCTAAAGCTACCTGTTCATAACCTGGCTCGACTGCCTTTCTAACAGCCTCCCCCTGTCTAACATCGCCATCTAGTGGTCATTGAAACGAACCTGTAAGGCTGAGCTTCTCCACCTGCCTGAGCAAGCAGTATCTCTCCTGATGCAGTTTTTTCAGTAAATCCTGCAGCTCCTTGTCCTGGTCCTGATCCTGGTCCTGGTCCTTGTCCTGGTCCTTGTCCTGTTCCTGGTCCCGATCCTGGTTGGATTTGGCACTGAGCCAGTTCTGTGAGGGGTGAGACTGGGTCGACCTGCTATCCTAAGACACAGAAGAGACAGGAGCCCAAGGACTCATGGTAAATGTAGGCCCCTGATTGTGATTACAGGTAAGATGATTTGTATTCCACAGTAAGTTAGTTTGAAGATGAAGAAATCAATTTTAGTGTCCTCTTACAGATTGGGTTTTTGTAATGACGCCCTCTATTGCAGTGATATTCCTCTGCAGGTTGACAATGATGGTCTGATGACAGACAGGCCCATTAGGATTCATTAATGGCATTTGACATATGACAGGCAAAAGGAATATTCCATTATGAGAGTAGGTATGAGTGAGAACATTTTCATAATTACATCAAACTAGAGTGTGGTTGAAGGCTCTGAGCCCACCTCTGCAAGCTGTGTGTCTGTTGTTTCCACGTCAGCAACTTGGTATCGACTATGTGGTCGAGAAAGCTGACCCAATGTTAGGCCTGGGCCACACTCCTCCTGGTGGCCCAGAGACACTGACAGCTCCTCCACCTCCTCCCTTGTCCACTCAATCCCTCTGGGATAGCTGCACCTTACCCTGCACGTCACACCAGAGTACGTTCGGTATGACACAAAACAGTTTGACAAGGGAAGTGAAATTATGTTTTTGAATAAGGAAAGAATACAATGTTACCTACAGTGGCAAGATGGGGGTTACATTAAACTGGTCAAAGTTTTCAAGTGACGGAAACACTATACTATATTATACTATAATATAAACATATGAGTTTGTTAGTTACACATTTTCTCTGAATAATAGACGACTAGTTGGAGCCATAGACATATATACATGCATATGTCTATGGTTGGAGCAGTTGGTGGGTCAATTTATGGCAAACAGTATACATGTTGTCATGGCAACCACAAGCCCCCCCTGCTCTGATTTGGTGTTACAATCTCGCTAGCCGTATCGATTTAGACAAGATTGAATTGTGTTTAATGGTCAAATATAGGTTACTGTTACTGTTACTGTGTTTTACTTTACTCATACGAGAAAAGCACCGAAAATAATCCAATTAACATGCTAACATACAGTCGCTAATTTAGCTAGTGCTACCGCTAACGTTAGCTGTAATGTCACCTCTAACTGAGTTGCTAGCTAGCATACTAGTACTGTAATTCACGTTTATATTTGTAGAACATACGGCAATTGGCAAGTATATGGTGATAACACCAAAAAGAAAGTTGATGCTCATTGGGTGTTATTAAACAAAAATAAGTTCGAATACAAATATATGCATGACTTACTTCCAAGATTGAGTTTTAGTTGATTTAGCTTCTGCTACACATTGTTGTATACCCTAACTTGAGTCTCCTAGATAAACCGCTTTTCCCCAGGATAAACAATCTGACAAATCAGAGTTCAGGATTCGACCGGAATTTTGGACGTCACTGCTTTAGCACCAATCACCTAAGACCATTTCTTTTCTAAAGCGTCCGTTACCTTGACAACCCTACTACAAACCCAACATGTGCCGAGTACTGACTTTTTTTTCTTACCAAATATTTATGTTTGTGCATGCACATCAAAATTACGATGCACCCCCTGCTACTAGGTCTCATAGTGTTCTGAAGCTACTCTTATATTTGCCTGCCAGTAATAAATCAGTGTATTTAGTTACAAAGTTTCTTTACCAAAAGACTGTTTAATAATAATCACATAAAAACTGGGGGGGACGATACTATCCTTATAACATAAGGAATGTGATTGAAAATAATATTGGGGCTTCCACTTTCTACACAGATTTTCCCATATAAAAGTTCCTTCCAACAGATAGATGGCGTTATGACCAAACGTGTACATCAAATCAGCCACAATACAACGAAAAACGCAGAAGAAGACCTGAATGACAGCGGAAGTTTGAATGAGACTACTCTGCCAAGTCTTCGAAAGCAACTACATACTTGTTTATTGTATCGTTTTAATCTCAATAAAGGAAGCGAGTAGTATCTGTCCACATTTACTGCAAGTGACCCAGAAACATTATGATTTTAAGGACATGTTTGCGGGTGCGTGAACAATCCAAAGCATGTTTAAAATGGGCTCGAGCCAAAAGCACTTTTACAGAACTCATCGACGACAGTGGACAGTCAGGTTTTATTCTCAAATCGATGTCAACCGATATTTATGAAAACTTAGCAATGGAAGACTGGATACATGACTATGTTGACCTACAGAATCGGAAACATACTTTTCCTGTGGAGAAACGGCCCAGCAGTGGTGATAGGGAGACACCAGAATCCGTGGCAGGAATGCAACCTTCAGCTCATGAGACAGCGTGGAATACCCCTCGCTAGGAGACGGAGTGGGGGCGGAACTGTTTATCACGATTTGGGGAATGTCAATATGACATTCTTCACGTCCAAGAAAAAGTACGATCGCAACAAGAATCTCCACGTAGTCACCAGTGCATTGAAACGACTTAGGCCGAACCTAGACGTGCGAGCCACGGAGAGATTTGATATTTTGCTCAATGGGCACTACAAAATCTCTGGGACCGCTGCAAAACTAGGGAGGACCGCGGCTTATCATCACTGCACTCTTCTGTGTTCTGCCGACCGGGCCTTGCTGTCTGCGGTGCTGAAGCCGACCTGTCAAGGTATTAAAAGCAATGCAACTCCAAGTGTGCCCTCGCCCGTGAAGAATCTCCTGGACGAAGACAACACGTTAGACTGTGACACTATCATGAATGCTGTTGCCTCCCAGTACAACACTGAGTTTGGTTTCAGCACCCCTGTAATGCTTGTGGATCCCAGTAACGAGTTCTCATTCCCCGGTATACATAAAATGTCCAATGAGCTTAAAACTTGGGAATGGACTTTAGGAAAGACTCCTAAGTTTAGTATATCTGCGTCCTTTGATT
This sequence comes from Mallotus villosus, assembly GCA_903064625.1. Lineage (NCBI taxonomy): Eukaryota > Metazoa > Chordata > Actinopteri > Osmeriformes > Salangidae > Mallotus > Mallotus villosus. The sequence continues at coordinate 411,165 of CAEFZP010002065.1, forward strand.
TGCAGGACAACTCGTCCAGACAAAATGCATCTCTAAACATTGACATCAAGAATGGCATCATAGACAACTGCGAAATTGATGTTCCATCGCACTGGCTGCCGTCAGATGTGCGTAGAGAGTTCTGCATGTTGTTGGTCGGTGTGAAATTCTGTCCAAATGAGTTGGCAGTGATCCTAGCAGCATTTCTCAGGACGACCTCACAAGAACTCAAGAATAAGATATATAATCTGTATCAGAATGTTGTATCGCTCATGTGAATAAAGACGTTTGCTGTATCTTTGTAGTGTTTTATGAGATTAATATCAATGTGTGCAATGTGTTGTCCCCATTTTCGCATGTATCTTTTTATTTTGGGTGTGCTGATGCAAAGTGTTTCAAACCAATAGTTCTTCCACCTGTGTACGTAAACGTATAGCATAGCTATCTTAATTTCCCCTTCCTAATACATTATTTATTGGACGTAAATACATTTGACTGAATGGGCGGACATAATTCAATGGTTTTGGATTTTAAACGGTGCGTCTGATGCGTACGTAAATCAGGTATGACAAGTTTACGTTGCTACGTCAGATGCGCTGCCCAGAAAACAGGAAGCAGATCGTTTTGTTGCTGTTGGGTGAGTGCTGCCAAGAAACTTTAGTCACCGAACAAACTTGGGACTTATTTATAAAAACACAAATATGAAGCAAGCGACATACAGTTAACATATTCTAAGTAGAGCTACGGTAAATGAATTACGTTAAAGCTACGACAATATTTTAAGACAGCTAGTCTCTCAGCTAGCTGCTCCCTGTTTTCGCGTTAAGATGGCTAATGCTACTTTAGTTTAGATGCAAGAATCGGTTCGTTTCTTTTATTGTGAGTGGCAGCATCTGCCTTCGGTTTTAAAGAATAGCTAAGCCAACGGGTTTGTTTCTTCTGATATTTGATTCTATAGTGTTGGTCAGTGCTAGCTCTACAACCACTAGTAGCTGATCCTAGAATGCCGCTATGGAGGAGCGGAAGCTGAAACGAAAGAGTCCTAGACCATCCACAAACCAGCCAGCCCAACCGTCCACCACCCGAAAGAGTTCTTCTTCGGGCCGCCACCCCGGCTTCAACAACATGGGCACTCACTCGAGCCAGAAGTCCAGGAGCCGACGGTATGATCATATAACGAGCCTCATTAGACATCAATGTCGAAGGAAACACTCGCTCTAAACTGACGATTATCTTTTCGATAACTGTCTTATTGAATTGTGTGTCACCCTAGGGTTGGGAGGGACAAGGCCAGGGCACAGCAGCAGGGTGCAGGAGCCAGGACAGGGCAGGGCCAGACGGCCCCCATCATCCAGCACTCCTTTCTGACTGACGTGTCGGACGTACAGGAGATGGAGAAGGGACTTCTGAGTCTCCTCAACGACTTTCACTCTGGCAAACTGCAGGCCTTCGGTGAGACTGCGTAATCTCTAAATACCACTCGAGAGATTAGGAATAGTTTTCATAGCAGACTTTGGTAAAGCGACATTATGACCGCGCTCTCTCTCTCACACACTTACACTCGCTCACTCTCACTCTGCTTGTTGCCCAATTCTTCTTCCCCCAGGTAATGAGTGCTCCATCGACCAGATGGAGCAGGTGAGGGAGATGCAGGAGAAGTTGGCCCGTTTGCACTTTGACCTGTACGGAGAGGTGGATGAGATGCCAGAGGAGCAGCAGAAGACTGCTTCTGACACTAACATGGACAAACTACTGCTCAATGTAAGATCTGTGGAGGATGTTTTACTGGTTGTAAAGCTCACTCACCCTGTACCCCATTGCTAAACACATTAATGAGGTCTGATTATCTCGTAGTAATTAGGCTTTCTGGAATTGTTCAAACCACCTGTTTCTCAGTGTGTTGGGGAATTGTGTGTTCATCATCATTCGAAGCATTGTTGTTCTCAAAATTGAATGTTTTCTATTTTTTTCCTACAGCTAGAGGATCTTAGTACATCAATGTATCCTTTTCAGGAGGACAGCTCTGATAACATTGTCAAGTGTGTGTGTGTGAGTGCTAGTGTGTGTGAGTGCTAGTGTGTGTTTAAGTTCTGCTCTCTGCTTCAGCAACGTATACTGGACTGCAGGTGATTCAGCGTTGAGTTGATTAAGAGTTTCATTGTAGTCCTTTCTATCTTCTCCTTAACCCTGAATATCTTCCAGTCAGAAACTCAACCTAGCAGACAGCCAAGAGGTCCCAAAGACTGCCAGCGTCTGAGTTTCCAGTCTCCTGTTCCAATGTCCTCTGCAATTTGTACTGAAATTACAGCACTTGCACATACACGCTCTCTCTCTCTCTTGCTCTCTCGCTCTGTCTCTCTCTCTCTCACACACACACACACACACACACACACATATACACACACACCACAGGTCTTCTTATTGAACGACTCAATGACCAGCATTAAGGTTAAACCACTATGGACAGCATTTGACTTATCACTCTTACTATGTGGTGGAGTCATTGATGTATTAAATAATTCATTAAAGGGTCAGTTGAGTTGTGGGACGTGCCCCAATCGGTAACACAAGCTGTACTCATATCTCGCTTGGTCACCTTGCATTTAATGATGTTCTATTGATGATCTATTAATTTAATTTGTGTTCACTGTCTTGTATTAGCATATATACAGATATGCATATTCGGTATTGAATTTGGTTACTGATGTGTTTCATGGAAAGTGATGTTCTTGGGGATATCAAGCTCATGATCAAACAGATGGGGGAGGTGGGTGGTCATTCCAGTGACCTCACACGCTGTCCTGTTCAGCATGCTTTTTACAGAGTTCCAAGTCTCCCAGCCTGTGCCTCCTACATATCTTAATGCATCTGAGGAGAACAGGAGTATAGGCTTGCACGATACGACTCCTGGGAGATAGTGTTGGTATCTTACAGTTCACACCTTTTTATATCCTTTCAGATTTACAAAGTTGGGAGGCTAGGAGTGTTGGGAGACAGTTTGTGCCTTTGTTTCAACCGGAGATGGCTTCACTTTAATCTACAGTTATATCATGTATTAAGTACATTGAATAGCGCACATCCTTTTATTGTTTTTGCGAAACTGCACATATCCACAAGTATAGAGGCTTACTAAACTCCCCCTAAATGTGGATGTCTCATGCCTTATTTTAGTTCGATTATCATTTTGGAATCAACAGAATTAAGTATATATATATATGATATGATATAATATATATATAAATGTAGGCTATAGATGCCAGTTTCATAATATAGCCTACAGATGCAATACAGATGATTTATGCGTGAAATATAATCGTTGTAATTTGATTTGTGTGAGGTTATTGATTGTAACAACATTGCTGTGTTTTTTATTTCATTTTTGGTGATTTAATAAAAATATAATTCTAGCAAAGTTACAAGTAGTGATGTGTGTTCATTCCGCATGGTTGTAAGCCATCCAGTCGTGCATGTGAAGGAATGTATTCCGTGAGCCCTTTTGTCCGTATGTTGTTCCGTCTCTAAGGAAACATGGGGTCATTAGCTACTAGCGATCGGAGGAAAGTCTAGAATTACCCTTTCATCTTAAGATCGAGAAAAATAACTCCTTTCGGTACCCATGGAGACTTCTCACAGTGTTAAACGATGGGAGCTTGACGGAACAGACTACGACACCCAATTCGCTCTGACGCCGTGGTCCAAGTCCGTAGGAGCGGCTGATACCCGCTTTAGTGCCTGGACGCCGATAACTAACAAGTCGTCCAACAAGCAGGTTAGATGCGACGAGCCAGTCTGTGACATTCCGTAAAAAAATTGGGGGGGGAAACTGAAAAGACATTATTGGCCTTTTGGCGTTATTGATTTGATAGAGACGTTTAAAGAATGACAGGGAGAGAGAGCGAGGGGATGCCATGCAGGAAATGGCCCGGACTAGAATCGAACCCAGGCCCCTGTAGTAAGGCCTGGATGACCTCAATGACTGAACTAAGTCAGAATCAAACTTTTGAAACACCGTCAGCAGTAGGAGCAGACAGTTCCGAGTTGTATTCACAAATAATATGTTTTGTAGAATTACCAAGCCAAGTTGGAAACCAAGCTAAAAATCTCCCTGTGTTGTTGACCATCTCTACTCAGCTGTTTGAGGAGAGAACCTCATTGATTCTGCACTGGTTCGACTTGTGGACAGACCGCCAGAGGAGACACCTCCTCACCACCCTGCTGACACGATGCTCCAAGTCCCAGCTCCAGTAAAACAACCCTCTTTCACCCAGCCATATAGATCTGAAAGAACTGGATTGGTACAAGAATGAATTCAATATACCCATGGTATAACCCCATGATCTTTAACCCTGTCATGACCCCTGTGACAGGTTCTGCAGAGACTGGCTGAAACAGACAGTGCCTGCAACGAGTGTGGACTTCACAACGATTCTGCCACAGTGTCTCTCACTGTACGTGATGTCATTCCTGACCCCGCGTGACCTCTGCTCTGCCGCGCAGGTCAGCTGGCACTGGAGGTTCCTGGCCGAGCAGGTGAGAAGTGAAAGAGGTCACAAACCTGGACCGAATGTGGTGAGGTTATAGGTGACATGGACTCTCTCTCTCTCTCTCTCTCTCTCTCTCTCTCTCCTCCTCTCTCTCTCTCTCTCTCTGTCTCTCTCTCTGTCCCTGTAGGACTGCCTCTGGGCGGGCAGGAGTATTCGTCTGGGCTGGTTCCTCCCCTACACCCCTGGGGAGAAGGAATACGGAGGGTGGAAAAGTCACTACATCTCCTGTGTCGCCACGCTGGATTGGCTGACTCCCAGAGAGGCCGCCGAACAATACGGGACTCTCAACCTACCCAGCGCCGGGACGAGGGAGGAGGAGGAGGAGAGATGGAGGGAGAGAATGATCCGCCAGACCATCAGAGAGAGAGTGGACGAGCTCAAGAGTGAGTGAGAGGAGTAAGAGAGATATACACCAGAGAGAGTATGTCTGATGGTAGCAGTAGTAGTACAGTAGCAATAGTCAGGGTTTTTAACAGCTTCTGTTTTTCTTTACAGAAGCGTCTCTGAAGAACAGGAGAATATGGGGCAGCAACATCCACGCAGGGGGAAGGAGGAGTGGACATGCCCAGGCAGAGAGGCTCAGGCCCGGGGTAACATTCAGCCCTCTGCCCTCCCTCTCCTGGCCCCCAGAGACAAGGGCATATGTTCCTCTAAACCCTAAGCTAAACCCCAACCTCTCTACAGAGACGACCCTGAGCCTGCAGTCTGTAAGGTGAGACATGGAGAGTTGTGTCATTCATTGAGACACAATTGTCCTCGTAGTGCTTCATGAGTAGTGTTTGATTGTGTGTGTGTGTGTGTTTAGAGTAAGCAAGGGGTCTCTGTCCTGCCACACCTCCAGAACCAGAACCCCTCAGCAGCCCTCCTCCTCGCCACATGGGTCGCTGTTGTTGCTCTCCAACAGAGTTCCTGCCTACGAGGTGAGGAGGGGAGGGCAAAGTCATCTTGACAAGTCATATCAAGCGACTTTGAGTGTCCTAAAAAGCGCTATATAAATAAAATGCATTATATCTGAAAGAGCTGGTTAAATCTCCTGCCTTCTCTCCTGTCCTCTCCTCTCAGTTGGTGTTAAGTGGAGTGAGGGGAGGCGTAATACCTGTGCTATACGACCACAGAGGGACCCTGCCAGCTCTCTTAGCCCAGGTAAAGAGGGCCCTTGGTGGGCACAGGATCCAGAGGCTTGGCCTGCTAGCACCAGGAGGAACAGATGAACTCATTCTGCTGCAAGGTGGTCTTTGTTTGAACTTTCCTCAGCACACCTATTGGGTTTTGGTTAGATGAACAAGGTTTATATTAGTCCTGACTGGGATAGAGGTTGGTAATCGTAGTCCTCAGATGTCGACCCTGACCTCTCCGCCTTTGACATCCAGGCTACAGCGTCACAGAGAGGAGTGTGTTGTCCCCTGACATCAGAGAATTCTGGGAGAAACTGTGTGGTTGGGTTGTACCACTTGAGGAGGGAGGAGGGGTGGACATATTTTGTCCTCTCGCTGCATCTGGTAGGTAAACACCCCCACCCCCATGCATAGACAGTCTCCCATACCCTAATCCTGATGTCTAAGTCTGTGGACTGTTTGTCTGTCAGCGTCAGGAGTGATTCTGATCCAGACTCTGTCCACTCTAACGGGTCTGGAGGTCCAGGCTCCCATGGGGATAGCCACTGGATTCTTCCAGAACAGTAAGCCAGACACGCATACCCACACACACACACACACACACATACAACTAAACTTGTTTTTGATGGTTTGTGATCTTGTTTGCCCCCTGTCTTCAACCACCCCCTGTGCCTCCCTAGTCCTGAGTGAGTGGTCAGGAAGCAGGGGGGTGAGTGTGGGGGCCAGGTCACCCTCCCTCTCTCCTCCTGCACGGTACGTGTGTGAGAGTGTGTTGCAGGGCTGGGCCAGACAGGCCCTGTGGCTGGAACAGGCCTTAGGGGCCCTCAGGGACCAGCTGGAGCCCCAACTGCAGCAACTCAGCCTGGACACCAGGGGCCGTGCCCTGGGTGGGTCACACACACCACTGTGGTGGATCTTTCTCCCTGAGTTTCTCCTGATTTATCCTTCTCTCTTTCTTTTATTCTTTCTATGTAGCCAGCAGGCTAACAGCCAACTCGTATGTATTTGTGCTAGCGTGTGTGTATGTGTGTGTTTTCTCAGGTCAGTTTCTGTGGGATGTTGTAGCCCTGGAGCAGCTCAGTCTGTCTAAGGACCTGAGTGTGGTCCTGGTGGAGGCCCTCACAGCCCTCTCCACACAGGACACGGTAAGCCTAACCCTAAGCCCTGTTCTGGTGGTGTCTAACTCTAACCTTAGGACTGTCCTGCTGGGCCTAACCCGGAGAAGCATCACACACTAGCCCTCTCTCCCTTCCTCCTCTATTTCAGACCAGACCTCTGGAGTTTCTCTCCCTCTTCCTGAGGAGAAGGGGGGAGGAAACAGAGATAGCTGATGGAGGTGAGGAACACAAGGAAATGAGTGAGGGGATCTCTTCTGAAAAAGGCCAATATGGAGTTCCTTGCCCCAACCTTGATATACCACAGGTGAATAAAAGTGCATGTGTGTAGGTGTCTGTGTTTGTGTGGCTTTTCTCTCACCCTCTCCCTCCCTTTTCTCTCACACTCTCTCTCCCTTCTCTCTCTCCCTCTCCCTCCCTTCTCTCTCACCCTCTCCCTCCCTTCTCTCTCACCCTCTCCCTCCCTTCTCTCTCACCCTCTCCCTCCCTTCTCTCTCACCCTCTCTCTCCCTTCTCTCTCACCCTCTCTCTCCCTTCTCTCTCACCCTCTCCCTCCCTTCTCTCTCACCCTCTCTCTCCCTTCTCTCTCTCCCTCCCAGGCTGAGTTGGACTGGCGTGCCGTGGCGTTTAGGGAGCTGTACCACAGTGAGAGGCAGTACCTGAGCAAGCTGGGGGCGGTGCTTAGCGTCTACCATGACCCTCTAGACTCCGCCCTCAACTCCAACAGAGCCATCCTCAGCTCCGCCCACATCCACATGATCCTCACCCCTGTGAAACACATACTGGAGGTCAATAGGTAAGAGACACACACATGCACACTCACACACAGACTCATATACTGTCACACACACACACACACACACACCTCCTCCTTTCTTCCCCTCGTATGCGCTCCAGGCTGTTCCTGTCAGATTTGGGGGCCAGGCAGGAGAAGTGGGGTGCAGAGCAGTGTGTCGGAGACGTGTGTGTGAAGTTCTGCTCCAGACTCAGAGTCTACACCAACTACCTCAACAACTACCCAACTGCACTACGCACTATAGATAAAGTGACTCTTCACACACACATGCACACACACACACACACACACAAACACAGAGACACTGTTAAAGTATTGATGTGGAAATTAAATTGATTTTACATGTCCTACAATAAATACATGTTTATTACATTGTGTGTGTGTGTGTGTGTGTGTGTGTTTCAGTGCAGAGAGATGATCCCTAGTTTCCGAGCTTTCCTGAAGAGAGTGGACAGAACCCTGGCCACTCACATGCTGAGGTACGCTCAAACCCATCTGGAGGGAAAGGGACAAGAGACGCCCAGCCATCCACAGTGTGTGTGTGTGTGTGTGTGTGTTATCAGTCTACAGGAGCTGTTGCTGTGTCCAGTGTGGCGAGTTGAGGAATACGTAACCCTCCTCAAAGCCTTCACTTTCCACACACCCCCCAGAGCACCCCGACCACACACACCTGTCCTCAGCTCTACGCACACTGCTGCGCTACAGGGATTTCATACACAAGGTAAATACACACACAGACTCCTCATATCTTGAGCCAGAACAAGACCTATGTTACGTAATGTGTGCGTATGTGTTGTGGTATCACGAGAGGCTTGGCCACGGTGCGGGGTGTAGGGCGGTGCGTCACAACCGGACAGAGCAGGCAAAAGTGTGTTCAAACAAAGAAACCGTTTTATTCACCAACAAACATGTTGTTGTGTGTGTGTGTCTCAGCTGAAGAAGAGCTCAGAGAGAGACGTGAGCATCCAGGAGACCCAGAGGAGGATCAAGGCTTGTCCGGTACGCATGTTACCCCCAACCCCCATCACCCCTACTGTCAGAGCCAGTACCCTGAGAAAACCCTCTCACCTCACCCGGTTTGAGGCTAAAGGAGTGTGTGTTTGTGTGTGTGTGTGTGTGTGTGTATGTGTGTATGTTAAGAACCTGTGTGAAGGAAATAGACAGCTGATCACCACCCAGGATGCCATTCTGCTCAGAAGCCCTCATAATGACATCGCAGACTCCCTCAAGTAAGACCACACACACACAGACACACACAGCAAACATATACAAATACACAGACATAAACACAGGCATTCACTAATCAAAAGCACATCTTATCACTGTGTGTGTGTGTGTGTGTGTGTGTGTGTGTGGTGTGTGTGTGTGTGTGTGTGTGTAGGACATATGAGCAGGTGGCCGACGTGGGTTTGTTCTTGTTCACCGATGCCCTGGTCTTGACAGAGAGGAGCGTACGTCACACACCTTTCAGCCTCTCTCAGCACAGCACACACACTTTCCTGGCCTCCGTGGCCCTGCCTAGCCTCAACCTGCGAGAGGTCACACACACACGCTGTGAGTTTTTCCACAGTCACACACACACACACACAAATGCAACATGTTTAAATGAGATCCATGTGCTGTTCACCAGAGCATCTCAATCGCTATACCCTTCATTCTCTCTCTCCTTCTCTGTCTCTCTCTCTCCTTCTCTGTGTGTGTCTCTCTCTCTCTCTCTCTTTCTCTCTCTCCTTCTCTGTGTCCTCTCTCTCTCTATTTCTCTTTCTCTCTCTTCCTCCTCTCCAGACGTGTGTAATGCGTTCGTCCTGGAGGGCCCCAGCCGTGTGTGGGTGTGTTCTACAGAGAGGGAGGAGGAGAGAGAGAGGTTTCTCCTTGCCCTAAGCTCAGCCAGACTCACTGCTCTAGCTGAGGGCTAGCCGCATTCTGGAGGCACTCTGAGAACACACGCCTTGTTACACACAACGGTAGCTGGATCGTGTTGTCCTAAGGAGATCTTATGTGCTATGTTCACAGATCACAGATATACATTAAACATACATTAATCCTGCCTAGGCCGTGAGTCTCTGTCTCTCCCCCCCCCCTCTCTCTCTCTCTCTCTCTCTACCTCTCTCTCCCTCTCTGTGTGCTCTTTCTCCCCTGTGTCTTCTGCACAATAATATAATCTACCTGATACATATCACATCCATCTTATTAGTTTGAGTCCAGTCTGATAACAATCCAAAACAAACTTCCTCGTCTTTGTTCCTGGGCTGGGGCTGTCAGGGGTGACCGGGTGGAGACGGGCCTTCTCTCCTGCACACGCCGGCAGATAGGGTTGTTAAGAGCCGATCTGATTCATGGACTTTGCTTTGTGGCAGATCTATAACACACACACACAAACTTACGCACGTATGCACATACACACACAGAGGCAGATGCATATACTGTATATCAACAAATACATACACACACACAAGTCATGCACATCCCACAGACACACACCTGTATATAAGAGAGACGTGAGACGTGAGTTCTCAGGTCTCAGGGTGGTGGAACCGTGCTGTCCGTGTTCTGTGTGCTTCTCAGTGGAACGTTACCTCTGGGCCAACGTTCTTGTGAGGTGAGAACCTTTTATTTCTCCTACGCTACTGTAATAGAACTGCTGTTCTATTGACCATGTTCTACAACCATGTTACCTTCTTAGACTTCTCTTAATGTTTGACAGGTGTCTTATGTTTATCAACCAGTGGGAATAGAAGACAGACATGGCATAGTACACAGTTAATGTGAATATAACTATTTATCAATCAGATTAAATCAATTACTTGATCTTGAAGGACTAATTGCATAATACATCCTAGACTTGTCGCGCTGTAAACATGTATTGATTGCACACAGTGACATTCTCTATTTGAGCACAGTGTGTGTGAGTTTTTATTATCCTGAAGTGCATAATGTGTGTTTGCGTGGACAATCGTGTGGGTGTCTGTGGAAGTGGCTCTTATCAGACATGTTATTGCTACTCTGCTGATAAATATGAAGAATTAGGCAGAACTGAACAAACAGCTTCCTTTTCTCCACCTCCATCTCTCTCTCTCTCTCTCTCTCTCTCTCTCCTCTCTCTCTCTCCTGCCCTCTTTCAGGGAGCATGTTGTCTAGTGTGTGTTGTGTAGCATGTGTCGTAGCATGCTGTGTGTTGTGTAGCATGTGTCGTAGCATGCTGTCAGTATGAACGTGTCTCAGGAAAGCTGTGTGGCGTCCTCCCCCTCTGAGAGATCCCTGCTGAGGTCAAGGGTTACCGCCTCCTACATTGCTGCCGAGCTCCTCATCGCCGTCCTCTCCACCACTGGGAACTTCCTGGTCTGCCTCGCCGTGATCCGCAACAGGAAGCTACGCACCGTCACCAACTACTTCCTGGTGGGGGTCTCATTGGACAAAATCAGATCACATGGATGCTCGTACTGCTAAAAATGACGAATCTCACGTTCGGTTATCGCCGATGAATTATTCGTCGGATAACAATAATTATAAGTCAAATCCAGGGAATGAATTGGCTCTTCTAACCCGCAGGTGTCGTTGGCGGTGGCGGACCTGTTTGTGGGTCTCCTCGCCATCCCCTGTGCTGTCCTGACAGGCCTGGGCCTCCCCCACCACAACCTGCCCGTGTGCCTGCTCCTACTGAGCGTGCTCATCGTCCTGACCCAGAGCTCCGTCCTCAGCCTGCTGGCCGTGGCGGCCGAGCGCTACGTGGCCATCCTGCTGCCCCTGCAGTACCAGCGCCTCATGAGCCCCCGCAACGCCCGTCTGGTGCTGGGGCTCACCTGGGCGCTGGCGCTGGTGTCCGGGGCCGTGCCCCTCATGGGCTGGCACGGCTCATCGCCACCCTCAGGGTACGGAAAGGGAATCTTCTAGGAATAACACGATAGACGTTAAGCCTGTTGTGAAGTTTGTTTTGTTTTACAGAAACCATGTGTGAGATGATTTTCGGTACATGACTATACTCATTGTAATGTGGTTGGCTTCATGTCGTTTGTGTGGTCTTCTGTGTGTCACTCTTTCTGTGCTCAGAGGACTCAGTTGTTGTTGTTGTTGGCGTTGCAGGTTCTGCATCTTCACCTGTGTGGTGGACATGAGCTACATGGTCTACTTTAACTTCTTTGGCTGCGTGCTGGTGCCCCTGGTGGTGATGTTCGGCATCTACGGTCGCATCTTCATCACGGTGAGACAGCACCTGAGACGCATCGCAGACCTCCAGGGCCTGGTTGGGCAGGGGGCGGTGGCAAGGTCTGGGGCAGGGTCAAACGATGGGGCACTTGGGGCCGGGGCAAGTGGTGGTGAACCAGAAACGGAGGTAAGGGCCGGGACTGCAGACGTAGCCGGGCCAGGAGGAGGCGGACTGGGCCCAGGAGCTGAGTTGACATTGGAGGGAGAATGCACAGATGTTACCCAGGTTTACAATGAAGATGGAGTGGTTGAAGGGGAGAATGAGATGACCGACCACAGGCCTTCTGAGGGGGGCACCGTGGCTTGGAGTGGCGAAGTGAAGTCTGGTTCTGGAGCCAGTTCTGGTTCTAAGTCCGGCTCTGGTGGTGTGATTCAGCTCGGCGTCGCCCACGACGTCACGAGACCCCTGCACATGCGTAGCGAGAGGAGGAAGGCCACCTCTCTCTTCCTCATCCTCTTCCTCTTCATGCTGTGCTGGCTGCCGCTCCACTGCATCAACTGTGTGCTGCTGCTGTGCCCGGACTGTCACGTGCCCCTGCCCGTCAGCCTGGCGGCCATCTTGCTGAGTCACGCCAACTCCGCCCTCAACCCGCTGCTCTACGCCTATCGGATGAGGTCTTTCAGACACACCCTCAAGACCATGTGTCTCTGTCAGTGGCACCATGGCAACATTGATGGACAGAGCACCCTTAGGGAGACACGGTGACCCTGTGACCTCTGACCTCCGGCCTTGACCCTGTGACCGACAGCTGGATAGATACAGATACTTTATGTGATGGATAAACTCCAAATATTCTTAGGATTTTTTTATTTGATCATGAAATATTGCATTTTTTATACAACGTGTTATCCAAAAAGTTGTGTCGACATATGTTGTCAATTATTACAAAATATTAACACACTCACAGGATACGATCAGGATTGTCATAACCAAAAACATTAGTTTGATTTCAATGAATGATAAATAAGTCCCACTTTTGATAAACTGTGCCCCTTGTCTGTAATAGTGTGCAATAGAAGTGCTATAGTGAGACCATGTCATGTTATATGTACAGAATGATTGCTAACTGATATGAATTGACAGGATCACAGGTATACTTTATGCTTAGGATTTCCCAGAAACATCAGATCAGTGGCTACTACAGAGAGGAACATCAAGAAAAAGAGAAATGGACATTGACTTGTGCGTTGTAGCTTCAAAATGTACACTTCCAAACCGATCCCAGCTTCCTACACATCTTTCATCTCCTCAGGGACCGGGGTGGGAACCATTATATCAGTCTAACTTAAATCTTGATTCTCTCTTTCTCTTACTCTCTTACTCTCTCTCTCTTACTCTCTTACACTCTCTCTCTCTCTTACACTCTCTCTCTCTCTCTCTCTTACTCTCTTACTCTCTTACACTCTCTCTCTCTCTCTCTCTCATCTCTCTCTCTCTCTCTCTACTCTCTCTCTCTTACTCCTCTCTCTACACTCTCTCGCTCTCTCTACTCTCTCTCTCTCTTCTCTCTCCTCTCTCTCTCTACTCTCTTCCCTCTCTCTTACTCTCTCTCTCTCTCTACTCTCTCTCACTCTCTCTCTCTCTCTCTCTCTCTCACTCTCTCTCCTCTCTCTCTCTCTCTCTCTCTCTCTCTTACTCTCTCCTCTCACTCTCACTCTCACTCTCTCGGGTGTTGATCTGTCTCACACCTGGACCGCCCAGGGGACGAAGGTGCCAGGCTGGGCAGGAGGGCACTGGAACACACCACATAACATGTTACCAAAGTTACACACACAAACACATGCATGTATATCTATGATCAAGCACACACACAGACACTAACATACCAGCTTGGTGAAGCGGTCCTCACAGGCGATGCGGATCCTGTCAGGCGTGGCAGGGCTGTCCAATCGGAAGGGCCCGCTGAGTCCTGACTCCGCCCTTGCGGCACTGATGGCGTCTTTGATGGCGTAGAAGACAGATGCTGCCAGGAAGAGGGGGGGCTCTCCCACTGCCTGAAACCAGGAAGGAGGAAACACGACAGATCAAACAGTGTCTGTTGGTAGCATTTCACAATAAGAGTCCCTGTTGCTACAATACCTAAAGCTTTGAGCACTGCAACACAGCACATGAGACATGTGTGTACATAAAAAATCCCAGCTAACGGCAAATAGGTATTCACAATAAAATGTTAAAGACCAGAGAAGCCTTCAAAATAAAAGTCTCTGACCTTGGAGGAGAAGATGGCCTTCTCGTTGGGAGCGTCTCGGAGCAGAGAGACGTTGAGCTCGGTGGGGATGTCTCCGAAGGCAGGGATCTTGTACATGCCTGGGCCACGCGTGAACAGGTAGCCCTGGGGGGAGTAACGCAGCTCCTCCAGGGTGTACAGACCCACACCCTGCATGAAGCCCCCCTCCACCTGCACACACACACACACACACACAGGCATACACAGGGTCGGTTTTAGCTAATTGGAGGCCCTGGGCAAAGGACAATTTTAGGTTTAACGTGAGCATTACAGGTGCAGTTCTTACACTAAACCACCAGATGGCGATGGTAAAGCACTGTTGTTTGCACTTTTAAGGTTCATGTTGTTCAATTGTAACTTGTTTAACTCCATGCTCTTATGATTCTTCCCTTTGGCACTTATTGTTGTTTTTTTCACAATGTACGATCCATGTTTGACTACTTGCAATGTTGGGGATATCTCGTTGTTATGATCAGTGACCTATGCACTATTGTAAAGCTCTCTCTTGGAAGTCGCTTTGGATAAAAGCGTCTGCTAAATGAATAAATGTAATGTAAATGTAAAGCGCAACCCTATTGAATGTTTTTAAATACGAGGCCCCCCTGGTGGCCTAGGCCCTGGGCAACTGCCCGACTTGCCCAATGGGACGCACCGCCCCTGGGCATACACACATACACATATACACATGCACACACACACATACACACACAGGCATACACACATACACATATACACATGCACACACACAGTCATTCACAGACTGGTTATTAGTGAGGAGGATGTGTGCACATCCGCCCCCAGCAGGGCAAGATGAGATGGGAGAGGCTGTGGGGTCTGCTCTGTACCTGGCCAATGTCTAGAGCTGGGTTCAGACTCGTGCCTACGTCCATGACGATGGTCGTGTGAAGGTTCTGGAACAGAGGAGAGGAAAGTGTTTGTACAATAACACACAGACACACATACACACACACACACAAAGACGTACAAACATACATACAACCACCCACAGATGAGAAGGCACGCACACATGAATAAAGACACACACACAGACACACACACACACACAGACACACACATACACACACACACACACACACACATCCACACACACACACACACACACACACACACATACACACACACATACACACACACACACACATCCACACACACACACACACACACATACACACACACATACACACACACACACAGACACACACACACACACAAACACACACATACACACACACACACACAGACACATACACACACACACACACATACACACACACACACAGACACACACACACTCAGATGCTGACCTTGTGGCTTCCCGTCAGGCAGTCTACCTCCACCTCGGAGCAGGACACCCCGTAACAGAAGTAGTTGAAGGCACGTCCAGAGTTGGAGTCAAAGTCATAGCCCAGGTCTGGAGTCCTGGGGACAGCACAACACACACATGGTAAACAACACACACAATATAGGGACACACACACATACAGACATACAAAAACACACACACACACTGCAGGTTAGTCACAGAAGCTGGAGGTGTCACTACAAACGTACTTGTAAAATCCGTTGGCGCTCAAACTGACCCTGTCAAAGTAGGCAGCTCTTACCTGAGAGAGAGAGAGAGAGAGATATGTTATTAACTATTAACCCACAACGTACTCTCTCAGGTACGAATGAGACACTGCAGTCATCGTTGTGTAATTGAGTAACTGTGTAACTATAACTGACCCAGTCTTCCCAGCATCCCTTGGGGTTTTTAGTCTTATAAGGTTCCAGACGCTCGTTGAGAATGTCACATGCATTCTGGAGAGAGAGAGAGAGGAACAGAGGGAGAGAGACATAGAGACAGAGAGAAAGGCAGGTGTGTGACATTATACCGGTTTGCATGTATAGATGTGTGTGTACGTGTGTGTGTACGTGTGAGTGTGTGTGTGTGTCTTACGTGCACTGCGGCTCCGTTGAGGTCTGAGGAGGCGGAGGCGGCGGTGGGGCTGGTGTTGGGGACCGTGCTGGTGCTGGTCTCACTGATGTGGATCTTAGAGCTGGGGATCCCCAGGGCACGGCTGGCAACCTGCAACACACACACACACACACACACACACACACAATGAAGTCAGCTCTCACAATGGCTGAATTTACTGTGAAAGCTGGTACACACACACACACACACCTGCACCATCTTGGTGTGTAGCCCCTGCCCCATCTCTGTGCCTCCATGTGTGAGCAGAACAGAGCCATCTGTGTAGACATGCATCAAGGCTCCTGCCTGGAAATACACACACACAAAAAGAATATGATACCTTACAAAGGTAGGGAAACTAAGACAAACAAACACACACACACACACAGGCACACAAACAGAAACCCCCACACAGCAAATGATACCAAATGAAGATCTGGATGCACACACACACACACACACACACACACACACACACACACACCTGGTTGAGGAACAAAGCAGTGAAGCTGATCCCAAACTTGGTGGGGATGATAGCCAGGCCCCTCTTGGTCCAGCGGTGCTGGGAGTTGTAGTTCTGGATGGCGGCTCGGCGCTGGTCGTACTGGCCCCGCTGGAGACACTCCGCCCAGCAGCTCTCCAGGGTAGGGTGCTCTAGGACCTGGTTGTAGGGCGTGCTGTCGCCCTGGGTGTACAGGTTGAGACGGCGCACCTACACACACACACACACACACACACACACACACAGAGGAACACACACACACACAGAGGAACACACATACACACACACACACACAGAGGAACACACACACACACACACACACACACAGAGGAACACACACACACACACACAGAGGAACACACAGAGGAACACACAGGGACATACAGAAAGGATAGAGTTAAGTATACATTACTCTAAGCTCTTGTGTGTGTCCGTGTACACGTGTGTGCAAATGTAATTCTGTGTGTGTTTATATGTAATTATGTGGGTGTGTCAGTCGGTGTGTCTGTTGACAGTATATGTCATTCTGTGTGTGTAAGTGTGTGTGTGTGCCCACCCTTTCAGAAGACAGGCCCAGGCTCATAGCCACGTCGTCCATCCAGCTCTCAGTGATCATCATGCCCTGGGGCCCTCCGAAGCCTCTGAAGGCCGTGTTGGACGGCAGGTGGGTCTTACACAGGTAGCCGGTTCCACGCACGTGAGCGATGTTGTACGAGTTCTCCATGTGGAACAGCGCTCTTTCAATGATCTAACCAGAATCAAGCACACGCAACAGGCGGACTGACATTCAGTGTCACAGATCATAGCACAGTGTGTGTGTGTAAGTGTGTGTGAGTGTGTGTGTGAACTCACGGAGAGAGAGAGGTCCTTGGAGTTTCCAGCATTGTTGTAGTATGTGACGTCCAAGGCCACAACTTTACCTGTCTTCATGTAGCCCACCTGACAGAGAGAGAGAGAGAGAGAGAGAGAGAGAGAGGGGGAGAGAGAGAGAGAGATAGAGAGAGAGAGTGGTAGAGAGGGAGCATGTAGAGAGAGAGAGATAGAGAGAGAGAGAGAGACAGCGAGAGAGAGAGACATACCGTATGTATGAGTGGGGGGCTCTATTGTGTCGTGATAACAGCAGAGTGTGTGTGTGTCTGCGTGTGTGTTACAGTGCCCTACCTTGTAGCGGCCGTAGAAGGGGTGGCGACCCCCTGTCACAAGCATGTCCTCATCCCTGTCCAACATACACCTCACTGGTCTCTTCAACCTGACACACACACACACACACTTGCGTCAAAAACGATTTCAAGATATATGATCTAGATTAGGCTGTTGGAGTCTAAGACATAGTAAGTCAGAGTGTGTGTACGTGAATGTGTGTGCGTGTGTAGATATGAGTGTGTGTGTGTGTGCGTACTTATTTGCTGCCACGGCAACCACGGTGGACAGGAGGGTGCTCCGACTCTCCTTCCCTCCGAATCCTCCTCCCATCCTCTTCACCCTCACCACCACCCGACTGCTAGGCACGCCCAGCGCCTTGGCAACCAGAGACTGACACGCAACACATGAAGACGATGCTGTTTAACATCTGGTCAGTGTGCATGTGCGCTAGTGTGTGTGTGTGTGTACCTGCCTGTGTACATATGTGTGTATGTATCTACCTGTGTGTTAGCGTGTGTGTACCCATGTGTGTGTGTGTGTGTGTACCTGTGTGTTAGTGTGTGTGTACCCATGTGTGTGTGTGTGTGTGTGTGTGTACCTGTGTGTTAGTGTGTGTGTACCCATGTGTGTGTGTGTGTGTGTACCTGTGTGTTAGTGTGTGTGTACCCATGTGTGTGTGTGTGTGTGTGTACCTGTGTGTTAGTGTGTGTGTACCCATGTGTGTGTGTGTGTGTGTACCTGCCAGTGTACATATGTGTGTCTGTGTATGTATCTACCTGTGTGTTTGTGTGTGTGTACCCCTATGTGTGTGTGTGTGTGTGTGTGTGTGTGTGTGTGTGTACCTGTGTGTGTGTGTACCCATATGTGTGTGTGTGTGTTAGTGTGTGTGTACCCATGTGTGTGTGTGTGTGTGTGTGTGTGTGTACCTGTGTCTTGGTGGCAGCCTGCGTAGACACAAACAGCTCCATCTCTCCGTCCTCCCCCTTGGGCACCGCCACAGTGCAGTTGGTCTCCAGGTAGAAGTGCTCCTGGCCTCCCATGTGCATCTCACCTGAACACACACCATGATGTGGGTTATCATGCAGACACACACATGGGCACATACACATACACACACAAACACACACACACACTAGCATACACACACTAGCACAGACACACACTAGCATGCACACACTAGCACAGACACACACTAGCACACACACACACTAGCACAGACACACACACTAGCACAGACACACACGAGCACAGACACACACTAGCACAGACACACACTAGCATACACACACACAGGTGCTCTACCTTCCAGGACGTGGTCTGTCTGTGTAAAGGCCTGGTCAGGATTTCCTCTCTGAATGGTCCTCACTGGCTCGTAGAACGACCTGCTGGCTATGGCATCCTGTGGTGTGAAGAGCAGTATGTAAACGATAACACGCCATGGCAACAGTTTACACTCTCAAGCCGAGGACAGATGGGGTCAGATGGCTGAGCGGTTAGGGAATCGGGCTATTGATCAGAAGGTTGCCGGTTCGATTCCTGGCCATACAAAATGACATTGTGTCCTCGGGCAAGGCACTTCACCCTACTTGCCTCGGGGAGAATGTCCCTGTACTTGCTGTAAGTCGCTTTGAATAAGAGCGTCTGCTAAATGACTAAATGTAAATGTAGATGGGACCATCATTCACAGCCAAAACACTGTCCTTTATCAGGACTTGGTGGTTTGAGAATGGAAGCCTGAGAAGCTTGTAGTCTAGGAGTTTGTCATGGTGATAAAGGTTGTGATACGGCCTTCTCTCCCCTCATGGTTCCTCTACAGTCAGACAGCAGTCAGACAGCTCAGAGGTTATCAGATCGGAGCGTGGTGTTCCATCCTGTTTCTCAGAACCGTGCTTACGTAAGGACAGCAGAGGGGACTGTCACAAACAGTGTCCTGGTTCAAAAGTTCAGTCCTCAGTCCAGAGTGTGTGATAGGCTCCCTGCCGCAGGCCTCGTGATCACTGGATGAACACCTCTCAGGTGACGCAAGGTGCTTTAAAGAGTCTACTGTACTTTTTATAAGTCACTTTTTGTAATAAAAAAAGAACACATCCAGTCTTACATAACCGCACACTCTATTTTTTTACACAATCTATTTTACACACACACACACTAGACACACACACACACACACTAGACACACACACACTAGACACACACACACTAGACACACTAGGATGCACAGACAGACCTGGATGGTGACGATGACAGGCTGCAGGTCCTCGTAGGTGATTCTGACGGCCTTGGCAGCTCTCTGGGCGTGGACCTGTGTGTCTGCTACCACCGCTCCGATGATGTGACCCACACACGTCACCTGTAACACATACACACACACCCAAACACACACATACACGCACACGTGAACAAACATAAAGACATGTAAGAGTCAGCCATGCGTATGAATCACGGTGGAGGGAATGGATTAGCGAGAACGCCATGAAGCATTCCACATAGAGAGTACAGTACCAGGAAGCTCAAGCTCACACACACACACACACACGCACACACACACACACACACACACACACACACACACACACACACACACACACACACACGCACCACACACACACACACACACACACACACACACACACACACCCTCTCTCTCACTGACCGTGTCCTCGGCCAGCACTGTCTCGTCGTACACGGCCGGCCCGGTCTGGTTGCTTCCAGGGATGTCCTTAGCGAACACGCAGGACACCACGCCAGGCATCCCCTCCGCCTCGCTCGCATCTACCGCCCTGCGGACACACGCAGCACACGCGTGTGAGCCATGCGTCCCTGTGTGTGTGTGTGAGCGTGTGTCTGTTATTGTGCTGGTGAGTGAGTGTGTGACGTACAGGATGCGTGCGTGGGCCTTGGTGCTGGTGACCAGGGCGAGGTACAGCTCGTTCTCGTACAGAGGGATGTCGTCACAGTACACCGCCTCTCCCGTCGTCTGCTTCAGGGCGGACAGGTGCATCATGGGACGGCCGACCACGTCGTCCTCCTTCTGGCCAGACGGCACCTCCTGAAAGCACACGCGGTCAGCGTGTGTGTGTGTGTGTGGGCAGTATGTGTGTGTGTGTGTGGGCAGTATGGGTGTGTATGTGTGTGTGTGTGTGTGTGGGAAGTATGTGTCTGTGTGTGTGTGTGGGCAGTATGTGTGTGTATGCCTGTGTGTGTGTGTGTGTACCTGGTAGACCTGGACACTGGTAGGGGTCACATGGTGATAGATCTCTGTAGCACTGGTCAGCATGTGTGTGTGTGGGCAGTATGTGTGTGTGTATGTGTGTGTGTGTGGGCAGTATGTGTGTGTGTGTGTGTGTGGGCAGTATGTGTGTGTGTGCCTGTGTGTGTGTGTGTGTGTACCTGGTAGACCTGGACACTGGTAGGGGTCACATGTTGATAGATGTCTGTAGCACTGGCAAAGTCAGGCCTCACGCCCTCACACATACCCTGAGATGGAAATATACATATTTATATAAATATAAATACATCAATACAATATACACTGTACTGTATAAAGAGAGGCCAATTAAGAACTATCTTCTCCTGTGTAAAAATGTTATGTCATATCAAAGAAAATGTCTCTGTGTAAGTGTGTGTGTGTGTGTGTAAGTGTGTGTGTGTGTGCGTCCTCACGTCTGCAGCCAGCTTCTGATGGACGGTGAGGTAGAACTTGTAGAAGAGACTGAGGGTCAGTGTCCGTCTGTAGGTCACCATGCCGCCTGGAGCAGAGGGGTGAAGGGTCATCTCCTCAGCCAATGAGGAGCAAGCGTCTTGCAGAAGCTCCTCCCCCCACTGCCTAAAAAAGGTAAAGACTCACTTTTTTGTGTGGTGTGTGTGCGTGTGTGTGTTAGTGTGTTTGTGTTAGTGTGTGTGTGTTAGTGTGTTTGTGTTAGTGTGTATGTGTTACCTGCCGACCAGCTTGCTGGTGGTCTTCTTGGCCAGTACAGTGGTGGCAGCCATGCCTCCGTAACTAAGCTGCAGGTCCTTGACAACAGTTGTCCCGTCAACGAAGGTCACACTCATTCCTGATGTCACAATGCTGATGTCATCCTCACGGCGAGGGGACTGCTTAAAGGCAGAGAAGTACTGACCCTGAAGAGGAGACGGAAAACACACACACACATTATTCACAGTTTATCAGCTACTGATCCTTGTCTATTACTATCCTTATTTACCATGTATTTTGTGTGTGCATGTCTGTGTGTCTGTGTGTGTGTGTGTGTTTGCGTGTGTGTCTTTACCTTCCTGGTGTATGGGATCTCTACAGACAGCAGGATCTCCTCAGGACTCAGGGCTGTTCTCCTGTACCCTGGGAAGAAGGTGTCATCCATCCTGACCTCTCGCTTCCCACCTGGACGCAAGAGAGCACAACAAGAGCATCTGTTTCACATCCCTGTGGTGAAGGGCTGACAACACCTCTTTATTCTCCTCTCATCCTCTCCTCCCCCATCCTCACCTCCCCCATCCTCTCCTCCCCCATCCTCTCCTCCCCCATCCTCACCTCCCCCATCCTCTCCTTCCCCATCCTCTCCTCCCCTTCCTCTCCTCCCCCATTCTCTCCTCCCCCATCCTCACCTCCCCATCCTCTCCTCCTCTCATCCTCTCCTCCCCCATCCTCTCCTCTCTTACCTCTAGACATGAGTGTGAGCTTGCAGCCGGCAGCCATGAAGACAGGGTTCAGATCAGATATTGGACTGGCGGTCACTATGTTACCCCCTATGGCCTGAAGAACACAGACACACTCATGTGAGTATACACAGTACTGCTATATGTGTGTGTGTGTGTGTGTGTGTGTGTGTGTGTGTGTTAAAGAGAGAGGGTGCCTAAGTGCATGTATGCTTATAGTACCAGTCAAAAGTTTGGACACATTTTCCTCATGAATGGGATCCTTTTGGGATCACACACATGATACTGCACCTATGGGTGTGTGTGTGTGTGTGTGTGTGTGAGAGAGAGATAGAGAGCAATAGAGAGAGTGTGTGAACCCACAGCTACGTTGCGTATCTGCAGACCAGCGAACCAGCGCAGCTGCTCCAGGACAGCCTGGAAGATCTCCGTCTGGTGGGGGGGGCGCTGCTCCACCTCCTCCCTCAACACCTCCCCCAGCTGGGTCAGGGAGCAGCACGCTCCAAACACCATGCCTGGGACACACACACACCGCTATCATCGTCAACCTATTTACTGTAGTAAAACTGTGTGTATGTGTGTGTGTGTATGTGTGCGTGTGTGGGGTGTGTGTGTGTGTGTGTTTGTGGGTGTGTGTGGGTGTGTGTGTGCGTGTGTGTGGGTGTGTGTGTGCGTGTGTGTGTGTGTGGGTGTGTGTGTGCGTGTGTGTGGGTGTGTGTGTGTGTGTGTGTGTGTGTGTGTGTGTGTGTGTGTGTCAGACACTTACCCTCCTCAGTGTGCTGGACACTGTTGAGTTCCGTGATGTAGGCCGGAGCCAGGATCACAGGATACAACAGGTTCTTAAACTTCATCTCAATACCTTCAAAACACACACCCAGGGCTGTCACCACCACAAGACGCCTACATCCCCATTTCTCCATATTTTCCTGTGTGTGTGTGGACCTGTGAATGTAGCGGTGTACAGGTGTGTGACTCACCGACTTCTGTGTTACCGACCACCAGCTTGGCGTTGGGATACTGGGCCTTGAGGTCCAGGAGTTCCTGCAGGGAGGCGGGCTGGACCCAGAGAACCCTCTCTCCTCTGAACCGCAGCTGTCTGCCGGACACCTGGAGCTTCCCCAGGGCCTGGACACACACACACACACACACAGGAAGAGCATCCATCATACGCCCTTCACTCACACCCTTACGTGTGTGTGTGTGAGTGGGTGTGCATGTGTGTGAGTGTGTGTGTGTGTGTGTGGGCCCACCATCAGCTCTGGAGGAAATATAATCTCTTGTGTTGGGTCCACAGGCATGAAGTCAGCAGGGTCAAACAAGGAAGTAGAGAGGGTGGAGTTATCCTGGAACGACCAATCGTAGCACAGTTACCCAGGAACAACAACAACAAAGTAGAGCTGTGTGTGTGTGTGTGCACGTGTGCATTTGTGTGCGTGTGATATCAAATATGATCAGAATAATGAAGCATCATCCAAACTGCTTTTTTAACGATTCTCTTTGCACATTTTGCTTGCTTTGCTCGCTCCTGTTCTGTTTCCAAACTCAATCCGGAATGTTCCACTCATGACGACTGTCCACTATCCTGCTGGGAGGAGTGCTTATTGGGATGTGGTGCACGAGCACTCAGGGTACGACCTCACGCTCACGAGGTCAACTCATGTGACTTCCTACCCAGCATGCTCAGCGAGTGTGATAATGGTGTGACGCATCGATTCTCTGAACGTGAGAGAAGAGTGTTGGTCACGGATGCTCTGGGATCGTCTTCTCTGGTCTGAAGCAGTAACAGACAGACACACACTTACGTTGACGTGGTCCTCTGTGTGTCCGTTGGTCAAGGCTCCGTTGGTTCCGCTTCCATTAGTCATGCAGCAGCCATTTTCTTTACTCTTCCCTCCACAGCAACCACCCTCCTAACACACACACACACACACACACACACACACACACACACATGTATGCACATACACACACAAACACACACATAACCCCACCCCAAACACATTGCAATAAGGAAATTGTGAAAGAGGAAGGTGGATAAAAGGTTCTGGGGTGATTCAGTGTGTGTGGGTGTACTCTTACTTTAGTAAAAGACTTGTATCCTTCTAGAATGGGTCTGTAACCAGTACAGCGACACAAATTTCCTACGTGAAAAATTTATAATTATAATATAATTTGTGAGTGTGAATGTGTGGGAGTGTCAGAGTTAGTGTGTATCCATGGTTGGACCAGGGCTTGGCTGTGCGTGTGTTACCTTGGAACGCCTCCTCTATGTCAGTCATGCGTGGCGTGGGCTTGTTGCGGAGCAGAGCGTACATCGACATGACAATCCCTGGGGTGCAGAACCCACACTGAGAACCGTGGGCCTTGGCAATCCGCTCCTACACACACACACACACACATTGATTATTGTGTTTATTCTTGTGAAAGCTGCACGGTGTGTGTGTGTCTGTGTCTGTGTGTGTGCTCACCTGGACAGTGTGTGTGTGTGTGTGTGTGTGTGTGTGTGTGTTGTGTGTGTGTGTGTGTGTGTGTGCTCACCTGGACAGGGTGCAGTTTGCCAGCCACACTGCCGATGCCCTCCACGGTGGTGACAGCACAGTGATGCAGGGAGCACAGGGGGGCCAGGCAAGCGTTGACTGAATGATGACTGGGGAAGTTAAGGTGTGTGTCTGTCTGAGTCTCTGTCTGTCTCTCTGAGTCTCTGTCTGAATCTGTCTCTCTCTCTCTGTCTGAATCTGTCTCTCTCTCTGTCTGAATCTGTCTCTCTCTCTGTCTGAATCTGTGTCTCTCTCTGTCTGAAACTGTCTCTCTCTCTGTCTGAATCTGTCTCTCTCTCTGTCTGAATCTGTCTCTCTCTCTGTCTGAATCTGTCTCTCTCTCTGTCTGAATCGGTCTCTCTCTCTGTCTGAATCTGTCTCTCTCTCTGTCTGAATCTGTCTCTCTATCTGTCTGAATCTGTCTCTCTGTCTGAATCTGTCTCTCTCTCTGTCTGAATCTGTTTCTCTCTTTTATCTTCCGCTCATTCTATGTATCTCTCTAACTGTCTGTCTCGAACTCTCTATGTATTTCCCCCCCGGCCCCCACCCCCCAGACACAGACAGGTGTTGATAAGGATACACCACTCGTCCCAGGTGTGGGTGGTACTTGGAGACCATGACGGTGCAGGCCCCACAGCCTCCCTCCGAGCAGCCCAGCTTGGTGCCCGTCAGGCCCACTGGCACACGCAGGGTCAAGGAAGCAAACGTCACACACACTGTCCCACAACACAACACCCACCACGTACACAGACAGGCATCCACGAGGCACCGGCACGTTTCCCAGGGTGCTCATGCTCTCTCTCTCTCTCTCTCTCTCTCTATGAGGTGTACAGTAGAACGGGGAGAAACGTTGACAGATGAACGTGCTCCTGACGGGATCCCACCCCTATCGTCCACCCAATCCTGAACAGCGACCACAGATAAATACATCCGTCCTTGTGTAACCACCTGCTGTGTATCCCACTATCAGGAGAACTGCTGGGTAGAGTTGAAACGTCAACATAGACTTTTTAAAAAGTAAACAAAAAAAAGGTCAGGGTGTTAACGGTGAGGTTTGAATGACCAGACGGCAATATTCATTGGACATGAAGCACAGTCATTTTAATGATCCTTATCAGGCTCTAGTGAGTGGCTTGGTGGTAGACTCTGAAGAATGTGTTTTCAAAGTACAAAGGTCTAACTGGCGTTGCTTCATATTTACAGTAAGGACTACGACCCAGAGTTCACTTATGAATGCATGGTCTCAGGGCATGGTTATAGAACTCAGTGAATGTTTTGAATGAGACATCCTTATTTACCTAAAGGTCGATGTGTAACTTCTGTGTGAACTTTTATAAATAAAGAAGAACATTTAGATTCATAAATATTTTGTGCACGTTTACAGGTGTAGCATATGCCAACAATTGTATGCTTGCATATGCTGATAACAGATGAATGTCATTGTTTGTGTTGGACATGCGTGTGTTATAAAAGCATACATTTTCTCCGGAGGTAAGTCAGAAGAGTCATCTCTGGATCAGCATGTTTCTCAGAGATCTGCAAACATATTTGACACGCTCAATCAAACTTTAGAAAACAGGGTATCTGCATTTATATTTGACTAATTTGATTGAGAATTATTTACTGCATAAAGATACTCAATAAAAAAAATTAAGACACTTTGACACTAACTATTTAATCTTCCGGACGAGGAGCACCTAATATAATGTAACATTTTAAGACGGATTAAAGGGTGGTGAATCAGATTAATGGAAGAAAAAAAAAGGTGTCCCTAAAACTTTAAAATGCATAGGCCTACCTTTTTTCCATTAACGAAGAAAATAAGTTCATCCCACACAGCATCTGAATGATCCATGATAAGTCCGTTACTGTTTCCATTAGTGAGGACCGACATGCTCAGCAATATTCGCAATCGGTATCTATCGACTTTTCAAATTTGAGCTAAACCGACCTCTAGGTTTGATGACGGTAAGGTTTAGTGTCGTTTTATCTGTCGTGACACGTGACAAAGCTCAACTCAGGTTATGTATCTTCTTGACGCTTGATGTTAACTAGTTCGTAGTCACTTATGAAATCACTAGATATGCTTTGGGTGTGGAAACGGAGATGGAAAGCAGTTACACGTGATGACGCGCTTATATTTTTTTGGAAGACGGGCATCATTAGCGGTCATTAGATGGGAACTGTTTCGCTGTATCCATATCCTACCTATATGCACAGCGAGGCGCGACGCATTGCCACATGTAAAAATCTTGTGACTTGTGCCCAATCCGTTTATTTACGGTATATTGAAGGATAACACTGATACAGTGAAACGTCATCATTTCACTTTACTACGAAGTTTGACAAAACTCAGTTTTTGATCTGCATCTGATATGATCTGCATTTGCCCAAAACACTTTTTTACTGACTTAAATGTCAGATAAAGGCCTACAGCTCAAGTCATTGTGCTACAAAACAAAACAAAATAAATAACAAAACAGGATTTTACTTTTTATAAAAGAAGGCTAAGGTTATGTTATATTCATTAAACTGTTTACTAGCTGAGGTAGCATCTAGAGTATGGCAACAAAAGTAATGTGGCTGAACCAGTACATTCACTTCCAGTACTCACAACTGTTGGGACACACAGGCCTGAACATTGTGTCTTAACAAAACAGCATATGACTCAATTGAAAAAACAAAAAGTCAACATAATCCATATTTAGCCTATTTCAATGTAAAGATTGTCCAGTGTTCCCCATTTTTGAGCATGTGTGTGTGTGTGTACACCACACAATTCTCAGAGTCATATGTGGTGTCTCAAATGCTCCATTGGCACCATGCATCCACGCACCAGCAGTCCTACAGGCAGAGCTCCCTCTAGTGGACAGTCCTGGGTACGACAAGCCCATCGTGTGCTACGAAGCCTCCAGAAGATGGAACCCTCCGTTGGCCTCTCGCAGGTCCTCCTTCTTCTTGGCCCGTACGAGGGCGAACACCAGGGCGGAGAGATTGCTCTTGCCCGCGCCGCGGCTGCCGCTGCGCTCCACGTGGCTGGTCTGCTCCTCGCGGCTGCTCACAAAGTAGGTCCTGACGCCGCCCTGCCTCTCGCTGACTCCCTTCACGTAGATTTCCCCTCTGAGCTCCCGTACGAAGCCCCGCTCGGACAGGAAGAGGCTGGTGCTCTCTGGGACCTGGGGCGAAGGGGTGGTCAGAGGCACTCTGAACCAGTCAAACTCCTTCTACTCTAACGTCAGATGTAGATCCATGATAGATGGAGGGAGGGAATGACTGAGAGATCATGGTGCATGAAGTACCGTTCACTGGTTGCACCATGTCCCATAAACACACTACACACCACACACACACACACCACACCACACACACACCACACACACCACACACACACCACACACACAAACACCACACACACGCACCTGTATGCGTCCCCTGATGCCTGTGCTGTCCATGCGGCTGGCCAGGTTGACTGTCATACCCCAGATGTCATACTGAGGCTTGGTGGAGCCTATCACCCCGGCAACCACAGGGCCATGGGCGATACCTAGCAACAAGCAGCAGGGGTCAAGGGTCAAGTGTCTGACAATAATTATACAGACAGTTTGGGCAACTTTGAACCACAGCCCTGTACATGTTCTGTATTCCTGCGTTCATCCAGCTGTGTGTCAACAGGATGTCTTATGCTCTGCATTCAAAAGAAACATGTTAACATCCCATTTGAAACCCCCAATGGCACAGAGATGTTTTGGTTTAAGTGTGTCTTACATTTGTGGGTATTTATGACGTGGGTATGCGTGTACATGTGTGTCAGCGTGTGTGCGTGTGCATATGGCTGTCAGTGTGTGTGTGTGTGTGTGTGTGAGCATTCTTACCCACGCGGAGCTGGAAGCTGTTCCCTGACTGTGTGTTGATGTGATTGAGAGTCTCCTGCATGGCCAGAGCAAACAGCACCAGCTCAGTGAGGTGTCGCCACTCATCCTCACACTCCTGCAACACACACACACACACACACACACACACACACACACACATACACACACACACACACACACACACACACATGACACACACTCACACACACATTACACACACACACACACACACACACACACACACACACACACACACACACACACACACACACACACATACACACACACACACACACACACACACACACACTCACACGCACACACACACACGCACACACACCACACACACACACACACACACACACACACACACATACACACTTGTTATTTCTGTAGCATTTTTTTTAAATCAGTGTGAAGGGAGTGCGTGTTTGTGTATAAACCTGTTTAAAAGGAGACAGGCCAGAGGCCGCCATATAGCAGCTTCCAATGGTCTTGATCTTCTCTATTTCCTGGAAGTACGGCTCGTCTAACAGCTGGAGACACAGAGGGAGCGTTCACATCTGCTATAGACATCAAGCACTTACAGAGATCAAGTTGTTATAGATTACTTATGGAGATGGAGTCAGTTATACTTGATCATAATCATCAATTACCACTGTGTGTGCATGGTAGTGTGTGTGTGTATGGTTGTGTGTGTGTGTGTATGGTCGTGTGCGTGTGTGTGTGTCCGTGTGTGTGCTCTGACCTCATCGAAGTCTGCTATGATCTCGTTGAGCAGTCTGAGACACTCCACGTCCTGGTGGTTGAGCTCCTTCTGCTCGTAGTAGTCTGTGAACCCTGGGATGGAGGCGAACATCACCCCCACATGCTCGTAGGACTGGGAGTACAGGTCCTGCACACACACACACATTTAATCAAACATCTGCAAGACCCAGTGAAATGTTATAAGCTAGCTAGCAGAATAACGCTAGCATCGTTAGCTAACAACATTAGTAATGTCATTACTAATTCAACTTTGGTAGTGTAACAGGCTAGCTACAGATGTTCAGTGCTTCTTGGTGGGCAGATGAAGGAGCGTCTTGTAGCTGTCGGATAATTCCGTGTTTGTGAAAACTTACATGGCAATAAACAACCAATTCTGATTCAGATTCTTAATTTCAGTTAATATAATAAAATCACCGAATGAGCAAAAAAACGATGAAAAAAAATCATTCCATAGGGTTGCGCTTTACCATTGCCATCTGGTGGTTTAGTGTAAGAACTGCACCTGTAATGCTCACGTTAAACCTTTAGATGGCAATATTGAAGCGCAGCCCAATGGCGCTGTCGAAACAGTGCCCCTTCACAATTAACTTATCATTGACAAAAGAGTGCTTCTATGGTCCGTGGTCCCTGCACTGAAAACACGGAATGTAGTATAACTAACACATGTATCTGGATATATTTACAGTAAGATACAGTATTTCATGCAGAAAGAGAAGGTGCAGTTAGGTTTTGAAATGTATTTGATTTTGTATGGTAGGCCTACTTGAATGTTGCATCACAAAGGAACAAAATATACCTTAAACTTTAGTTTAAATAATTTGAGTGTTCACCATGATTGCGAATGTTGTCTAGTTAGATAGGTATCCAAGCTGTCCATCAGCGATTGAGCTGACGCGACAGTAATGTTGGTAGTTGGAAAGTACGGCGTCACAAGCACAAAAGGCTCCTGGGTGGTCAGCGGCTTATATGGGGGCCTCCAATTAGCTAAAACCGACCCTGAGTGAGACCCACTCAGCCAGACACACACACACCTCGCTGTTGCGGTCCTTCTCCAGGAAGTGCTGAGCCACATGGGAGGGCAGGATGTTGTAGAGGAGACACTCGTTGTGTTCTCTCAGCTCCTTCATGTCCTCCACTTCCTGTCTGGCCTGCAGGCGCCACAGGAAGTCCAGCCTGGCCGTGGCCTCCAGCTAGGAGAGGAGAGGAGAGGAGAGGAGAGGAGAGGAGAGGAGAGGAGAGGAGAGGAGAGGAGAGGAGAGGAGAGGAGAGGAGAGGAGTGCAGAGGGAGGATGGATGGAGTTGGGATTACTGGGAGTGCGAGAGAAAGAGAAACAAAAGAGCGAGCCAGAGAGAAGACCTCACCTGTCTGCTGTTGTACAGCACTGCCACCACAAACATGGCCATGAGCTGCACGCACACACCCGTCCTCCACAAGCACCGAGACCTGCAGGGGACACACAGCCTGGCGTTCAGATGTGCAGGTGTGTGTGTACGTGTGGTAAGGTCAGAAGAATTTGTCTTTATCTGTTTATTCTTGCAGCAAGGAGAAACACTTCTAAAACAGTACCATTAATGATGTCTGGAGTAGAAATGTAAAAATGTAATGATCTGAACATGTCTATCAAAAGAGGAACTCAATAAACAAGAAAGTAGAAAAGGAAATAAGTTGCATAATGCTACAGATGCTCAATATAAAAAAAATTGCTTGAGACAAGAAAGAAGAACTTGTCAGCAAAAACAGCCAGGGTTAAACAGTCAAGTTTGTTCACCGTTTGTCAGCAAACGGAAACTTAAGCCTCAAGGTTATGCTAGAAGTTCAAACCTCAGCAATAATTGTTCTAGGCCAAGAATATTATAAACATCTTAAAGAATAATAATTGTCTATTACAGTGGTGTGTGT